>OY744533.1:96027077-96054577 GCA_963556195.1 Sepiola atlantica
AACCCTAACCAAACGGGAAGCGAACAAGCGAACAAAGCATAACGGGAAGAAAAATATCTACATGGACAATTGTAAATGCGGAGCAAAGAAATGGCGTGCGGAAAAACATAGATATGGCTACGGAAAATACACTCTAACAGAGAAACACTGTTCCCCCTTGACAGCCGTACAAAACAATGCGATCATGACGAACTAAACCGAAGATCAACAACTTTAAGGGAAATAGTAAATGTAGTCTCTGTCGACAGAGAAGAAAACCGAACGGTAAACTAGATCATGAGTGAATGCAGCAATCTAGTCCAAAATTGAATATGAAAACAGACACGAATGAATTGAGAATGCGACGGGACATAAGAATTAGATAAAGTAGATGAAAAAGGAGGAAGAGGAAATAGAGACGAAGAAGGCGAAGAAGAAAGGAGAGGAAGAAGATAAATATGAACAAAAGGAGACAATGGAGAGAACGGTTATTAGGGGTAGTCGTAGTAAAAAAGAAATAATGGAGAGGAGTAAAAAAAAAAGTGAAGACGATGATGAAAGAAAATGAGAAGAAGAAGAAGAAGAAGAAGAAGAAGAAGAAGAAGAAGAAGAAGAAGGAAGAGCACGATGTACAGGTGAAGAAAGAAAAAAGACAAAGGATGATTAGTAGAAGTAGATAAAGAAAAAAACGAAGTTGAAAACGGACGAAATGTAAAGACAAGCACGAGAAGAAGAAAGAAAAGATAATGGTACAATTAAAAGTAAAGTAAAAGAATGAAAAAGGGGTAAGAGAGTTAGATGAAGAAATTAAGAAAACGCAGGAGGAGAAAAAGATCGATAAGGAAAGGGTCATCAGAAACAGAAGAAAAAAGATGACAAGAAGATGAAGAAGCAGGACAAGAATAGAATAAGAATAAAAAGAGAACTAATAAGATGGAAAACAGAAGAAGGATGAAAAGACGAGACGAGAATTCGTAGAAGTCGTAGACGAAGAAAGTAGAAGAATAGAAAGAAAAAAGGAGGAAGAAAAGAAAGGCAAAGAAGACGAAGAAGAAGAAAGAGAAGAAGAAGAAGAAGAGGAAGAAGAAGAAGAAGAAGAGAGAGGGAAGAAGAAGAACAAAAAGAAGAACAAGAAGAAAAAGAAGAAGAAGAAAAAGAAGAAGAAGAAGAAGAAGAAGGGAAGAAGAACAACAAGAAGAAAAAGAAGAAAAAGAAGAAGGGAAGGAGAAGAAGAAGAAGAAGAGAGAGGGAAGAAGAAGAACAAAAAGAAGAACAAGAAGAAAAAGAAGAAGAAGAAGAAGAAGAAGAAGAAAGGAAGAAGAACAACAAAAAGAAAAAGAAGAAAAAGAAGAAAAAGAAGAAGGGAAGGAGAAGGTGGAGAAAAAGAAGAAGAAGAAGAAGAAGAAGAAGAAAAAGAAGAAGAAGAGAAAGAGGAAGGGAAGAAGAAGAACAAGAAGAAAAAGAAGAAGAAGAAGAAGAAGAAGAAGAAGAAGGGAAAGACAAAGGGGAGAAAAAGAAAAAGAAGAATAAGAAGAAAAAGAAGAAGAAGAAGGGAAAGAGAAGGTGGAGAAAAAGAAGAATAAGAAGAAAAAGAAGAAGAAGGGAAAGAGAAGGTGGAGAAAAAGAAGAAGAAAAATAAGAAGAAAAAGGAAAAAAGTGAAAATAGAAATGAAGAGAAAAATTGAAATGATAGGAAAACCACAGTGAGATGAAATGATACAAATATTTCCGAAATAGAGTCTTGTTCATTATGGACGATAATCAAAACATATATAGACTATGTATATTTATTCTGAGAAATATAATGTTCTACAAAACTATGTTAGTAACGTTAAAAATCTTAAACAATACAGAGAACATTGGATTAAATAGCTTCGAAAACACATTCGAATAAGTAATTATCAATTAAAATCGGCTGGCTATCGTAAACGTCGTTATACAAATTTAAAATATTTATTTAAAACATTTGATAATTTTATGAAAAAAATATCGTAAATCAAACGTAATTTACATTACATTACAATAAACTTATTTTTTAGTTTACGCTTATTCTATTCAAATTTTTATGGCATGAAATTAAAAAAAAAGTTTGATAATTATTTGTTGGTGGTTGTTTATTTAAATTGACAGCCACTGCATAAGTTGCTATTTTAGCACTAACAAGCGAGAAAGCCATCATCCTGCTTCAAGGATTTACAACCACAGTGCGCTAAACCACAACCACTAGATGAATCACGCTTATATGTAAAAAAAAAACAGATCAGATTTGGGTGATTTTCCAGATGAAGACCCGAGCTAAATTTGACCCCGTTATTAGAGTAAGGGTTAAGTTCATAGCCACGGTTAGGTTTAGCGTTAGAATATGGCTTAGGGTCAGGTTTGGGGTCAGAGTAAACTCGGGTCCTAATCTGAAAAAAGTACCCAGATTTTTTATTATTTGGATCATTTGTACGACTTTTCTCATCTTGGGTGTTATTCATACAACGTTTCAGTCGATGTAGCGACAGACTTCCTTCATGTGCATCTTGTCGAACTCGGGAATCTTTAGGTTGAACTAGGGAATTCTTGTGTCGAATTTGGAATTTTTAACTAAACTTATTATTTAATCTTTTGGGTTATATTATTCTTGTTTCGTAAACTATGGCCGCGTAGTAGTCTTAAGTACTTCTTAATTATAGTCTTAGTATCATCGCCTGTGCTGATGATTGAACCTTCAACTTCTAGAAGACTGTCACTGGTTATTACTTTGCTCTTCATACGTTGCGTTACGGAGTTCGACAAAGCGCATCTGAAAATAACCAGAGTTTACATCGGCCATAACATTTTTAGAATAACATCCAAGATGAGATCAGCAGTCCGAATAATCCAAATAATAATAATTATAAATGCTGAAAATATCGCAAAACATAAAATATCAGAATCTAAAAGTATGACGATAACAGTAAATTATGTTTGTTTATTACGTTTATGCAACTAGAAAACAAACCAAATGTTTTATCTTAAAAATGTCATACCAGATTCAAAATAAACATATATAGTGAAAAATATGAAAAGTTTTATTTGTAATAGATGTGGCTACTCGGTTGGCTAAGATCAAAGTGTAGTATCTGTTCCGATGGATACTGCACCCCATAGACTGGTATTGTCTTGGCCTTCGGGGCTTGATTTACACCGGTCTATGGGTCTGTCCTGTGCAGTTCTAGGTGGTCCACCCTCCTAGGCTTTGCCTCCCCTCTTTGGGGAGGAGTAAGTTTATTGCTTACTGCCTGAGGCGCCCCTACCGGGGAATGCCGACGGGGCTGCCCAGGCAATTTTTAAACCCCACTTTCCCGACCCGACCTTGGGTCATATCTTACTTGTGGGAGTAAGATAAAACTGGCATTGTGCCTAACTCCTGGAGAGGAGTAAATCAATACTCGGTGTAACTCAGGAGTCAACTTCCTATTTTTTATAATAACAAATATATTTAAAGCCATAAAATGAAATGGTTGATTCGTTTTCTAAGAAATCTTTAACAAGTAAATATTATTTTGTAAGCAAATTAATTTGTTGTAAAAGTGATTATCTTTCACAAATTAATTCTTTAAGATAAATGAATTGTTACATAAGTAACCGAAGTGCATTTATAAAGATTTATCAGTAAATATTTTTTTTCTAAATAGAATATTTTTCTAAATATGATTTTGATTTTACGAAGTAATGAATTGAAATAGTCGAATTGTTTGATAATACATCTAAATGTATTATTTTATGTAAAAAAATATTATTTCTAAATAGGATACCGCGAAATAATTAATAAAAACTAGCGAAATACATTCTAATTGATTGAATGTAATAAGTAAACTATTTTTGTAAATACTATATGTTTTATAAAGAAACCGAAAGACATTCTAGTATATTTAATTCAATCGGTAAATTAATATTTGTAAATAAGTTATTATTTCTAAATAGGATTTTTATTTCAAATAATTCATTGAAATTTATGAGTTATTTTATAGGAAGCCTTAATGAAGTATAGTGGATTAAATATCTGAATGAAATCTTATAAGTGCTCTGTCATACTTAAAAATGGTAAAAACAATCAACCCAGATAGATTCGAACAAGCAATGTCCCGATTACCAGCGGAACGCGTTACGGACGCGCCCTTGAACGCAAATTGTGAAAACTCTAAATGAAATCGGTGACAAACTAGGATTAAAACGTAATAGTGGATATTATTGTAGACAGGTGTACTTTTATGAACTTAGTAGCGGATCACATAAATCTACTGCGGAATGATTAATGAATAAAACATGTAATGGCAACAGATCGCGTAGTTACATTGCTATAGCGACCTTCAGACTTGCTAAAACTTCTACTGTCTCGCACGTCAACACTAGGGATAAACGCGTGCGCGCCATGTAAATTACTGTAAATATGTCCCTGCCTGGAATAGTTTTGTTTTTGTTATTAAACTATGCCATGTTAAAAATGGCTTTCTAAATAATCTTCTGCAGTTTACGGACCGTGTTGAAATAATAACGTTATGTGCAATTTTTCTCTGTGTGGCTAGCGAGTTAATGATGTTTACTCACAGACTGACACCATATCAACTCGTTAGTTAATGTCGTTATATCCGTCTACCAAACACATATGCACAAATTCATTGCTGCATGTTGAAATACTTATTTCTGGCTTCACCAATTGGACATATCATTTTCCAATCGTGTTCAGTTTATTTGTTGTTGTTCTTTGTCGACTGTAGATACTTTTATGTCCGTGGTTTCGATAGATCCACCAAACTAATAAGTTATTTGTTAATTAGGGGCAAGAAAGAGTTCCACTTTTGGAATTTTTCCTCGGCCTGGAAATATGGTTGAAAGGTAATAGTGTCCCAATGAACAGGAATATGTAGTGTAGACAAGAGAGGCAGATATATATATATATATATATATATATATATATATATAGAGAGAGAGAGAGAGAGAGAGAGAGAGAGAGATAGTGAGTAATTTAATTGTATGTGTACATAGTTTGGACAACTCGTAGTTGTTATTGATGTATAATAGAGCGTTTCCCATTATAGGAACACCATATCTCTTCGCTCTATTTGTAATAAGAGTAACCATTTTCCGTACATGTACAGTCTTTCTATAATCTTTTATCCAACCACAGTGGCTTCAGTTTCTTTTACGCATTTCTTTTGTGGATTGGGGTTCGTCAATATTTACACCATTAGAGCGTGGTGGGTTCCATTCTGTTGTTCAGTAGGGACCGATTTAACAGAGCAATCCATAGGGGTTCGTGCAGGTAATTTACTATGACATACCGAATAGATATCGGTCTTACGACTTACGTCACTATTACTATATTTACTTTTAATAACTTTGTCTTAATTCTTTGTTGAGCTTAGTTTTTTTTAAACAAATCTTCTCTTATCATATTCGTCCGATCCAAGTCTGAGGCATTATCTAACCTAAAGAAAGTTTAAATATTTCCCATCTTAATTCTTAAGTGGTCCATGCTGCTTAATTACATTTACTCTCAATTGACCGGAATGGCTGTCGGATTTGAACCTTCAATCTTATAGTAAAAGTATTTAATTTCTATAAAACTGGTGTTTCGAAGTGAGAGACGTCTTATCCGGAATCTATATTTACCACTACTTGTCTTTTTCTTAATTTCTACTTGACATATCGCGCTTTTTCTAATAAGTTCATATCATCCAGTTTTTCGTTTTTGGAGTTCCAAACACTTCTTTTTGTGTTCAGTATTCAATTTTTAGGCAAATTCTACTGTCTCTTTAATACCTATGTCTTCTGGGCTTTATTTTTGTCTTCGATAGTATTTGTGTCCGTATTTCAATTCGTTACATACTTGTTGTGTTCGAGGCTTTTGATCGAATATGTAACATTGTTAGATTTTACCTTGTTATTGCTTCTTTAGAAATCGATTATTGAAAACAGAGTCACCCACAGAGCTTTGAGCTTTCAATCGCCGATGACAATTCCATTGATAGTGTTGTCGCATAAATTCTTGCCATAACCTTTTTTAATGAAAGGATTGTATAATTCATCAGTGAATAATGTCGCTAAGTGCACCTCTACTACTAAACCTCGTTCCGATACGTCAACCTAGCAAGTGTATTCATTCAGTGAGCTAGTGCAGCGAGAATCTCTCTACGGTTTTGTTTCATTTTAAGTAATACTCGAGAGACGTCGCTGGGGTTTGGAAAACTCTTTTTCTGATTATATTCGGATGATCGTTTAGATATTTTCCGATCTATTCTGAAAAATCATGGGCGAGTTTTATCTTCTAAGAATCTATAGGCTTATATATCGGTTGTTTCTATTTTAACAGTGTTTGATTCGCCCGCGACTATTCTATTTACGAAGTTTTGGTTAGTCGTTTTGTTTTTATATATCTCTGAAAAGAACGTACTGTATAAACAATAATTTATCTAACGAGCACATTATGAAAATAATTAAACCAATAATTCGCGCTAAGAGAAACAGAGGAAATTAGTCACTTACCATAAGTCGTGGTTTTCTTGAGATTAACGGTGTTTTCCCTGTTTAAATCATTTTTATGTTTTTATTGATGCGATGATGAGATTTACTCTTTCTTGGGGTGGATGTATCGTGAGGTACTCTCGAAGTTTCTAATTTCTTTGGTGTAGATGCGTCGTGTGAATCACTTAAACTCGTTTCCCGGGTGCTAAATATTCCGTGGAGATCTTCCAAGGTCTAATCCTGGTCACGGCACCAAATTTGGTCGTATTTGGATGCAAACAGGGGATAAATTCACATAGTTTCAAGAACGCAAGGCGCTCAATGGCTAGTCATCGTGCACTGTTGACCTTTATGGATGTTTTTCTCTAAAAATTAAAAATATATATATTACAAGGTCTAATCCTGGTCACGGCACCAAATTGGTTGTATTTTTGTATGAACACATGCATTCTAACTGGTTGTTCTGCCAATCGTCATGTGTTTAAAAGATAAACTACGATGTTGACGCAACTTAGTCGGAAACATCCAAACCAGACAAAAATTGACCCAAAACAAACAAAAACCAGCGTGAAAAACAACAACTATTTATCGGTACATGTTTGTGTAACAAGAATATATACAAAGCGAACAAATCATATTGCTCTTATTTGGGGAGCAAAAACAAGTTGACGAATCTGAGTAGTGCTAATTCTGGGTTGATCAATTTGGATTTTTTTTTTTTGCTTGTCATACTTAGAAGAAGTCGATTCGGAGAGACTTCTTAGTTATTTTACTTCTTTTTCTTCGATTGACCGACCATCTTCCCTGTGTAGAACCGCTGAAAAGTAGCTTTTTATGGAGAAATTTTATTTGAAGTAACAATTCTGATTGACTAACCAATCACTGATCGGTTCGTATATTTTTTGCAGTTTTACGATTATTCAGTCACGCATCTAGGAGAGCCTTCAAGTCACACTAAAGAGGATTTGTTTCTCAACGATACTAGACACTTTTTAAAAAAAATATTATCAGAGGTGAGGCTGGTACACACAGTGAACTTTTAAAATTATAAAGCCGCAATTGTTTAGTGAAAAATGTAATTTTTTAAATATCTCATCTCAATTAGTGTTATATTTTTAATCGTAAATGAAAATTACTTCTATCTTTTAACAAATGGAAATCGCTCCAGACAAGGCATGAAGGCACTTGATGTAAGGAGCCAAAGAAAATACTTCTCCAAGCTCAAAAAGTAGCCAACGATAAGTGTTAGAGGGATATATTGCGACCCAGAAAACAGCAACCCCCCCTTTGTCAGAAACATTACTCATTGAATGTGAAGACTAAAAGACAAAACAAGGGAAGCGAGAGTTACGAGGCTTCCGAAAGTAAACCCAAGGCCCACTTTATACTCTCCTTATATTCTTTTGATTATCCGACTTAAATTATTCAGAATTATGCCGTTTGTATTATAAACGCAACCCTTACCTGAAATCTTCAGATTTAATTTACAAAACTGAAAATATGATTTATCTACACTTCGCACGCAAAAGCGTGTTGTACTTCTTTCTTTAACTATATTATTCCAGAACTAATTTAATTTAATAACCTAACTCATATCGCACCAGGAAAATACATCGCCGTGTCACATAAATAATGTATTATTTTCTCTCGTTTTCGTTCTGTTTCTTTTTTCTCTTTTCTTTCAAACGTCTTTTGTAAATTTGAAAACAATTTCTTTCACGCATTTTAAATCAAATCGTTTTATAATAAGCACAACATATAGAAGAGTCGTCTCATATGAGATTATTCGACTGTATCGGTCTGTCTATCTGCTTTGTCGACTCAGGTCGAGCTTAATGTAGACTGTGGGCCTTATTTAACACCGCTTGGCCGCTCATGGCTATGCGGCGTTCAGTAATGGCTACTGATCGGACTGATGAACTCTCAATGAAAAGTTATCAGTGCGTCTCCTGGTTTGATCGTCATTTAGTGGCTCAAGAAGTATACTACGCAATTGCTTCAAAGTTGGTATAAACTATTCCGGTGATGACGTGTGTTTTATAGGTGTGTATAAGGGACGCAGGGGTATATGGTAATTACAGTACTACTACTACTACTACTACTACTACTATTGCTGCTGCTGTAGCTGCTAAAACTAAAAATACAATAAATATTAATAATGCCCTGCAAAACGTTTTAGCATAATTGCACTAAATTTGGCATAAAGCATTCGTACCATGCTATATTTTTCTTAGCACTAAAACTACTACTACTACTACTATTACTGCTACTAGTACTACTAATACAAGTAATAATAATAGTAATAAACATGTGTAAGTAAAACTATTGGCTAGAATTACACGAATATGGTATTTTAAGAAATTAACAATACAAATGTAAATTGAATATTGATGTGTCACAATTAAAAAATAGCTAAAAAAGTAGATAAATTCGTCCAATCATCTTCATACGGTGTTAGTATTGGTGTCTTTATAAATATCTATTTGACTGTTGAGTTTTTTTACCGGGTAGAAATGTCTAACTTTAAAAATAGCTTCTATAATATTGAGATGTTAAAAGCGAGCGTGATTACGTTCTAATCGTGAGCTAGATTCAAAATATGATTGCTTAACGGCTAAGATTTTGATTACGTTCTAATCGCGAGCAATATTCAAAATATGATTGCTTAACTGCTAAGAATTTGATTACGTTCTAATCGCGAGCAATATTCAAAATATGATTGCTTAACGGCTAAGAATTTGTTAACCTTAATTAATATGCTAAACACGTTCAAATCTTAGTATTTCAGTCACATTGGTGTAAAGTGGTATGAATTGGTTTCGATGGATACTGCACCCCATAGACTGGTATTGTCTTGGCCTTCGGGGCTTAATTTCCGCCGATCTGTGGGTGTGGCCTATGCAGTTCTAAGAGGTCCACCCTCCCAGGCTTTGCCTCCCCTCTTTAGGGAGGAGTAAGTTCATTGCTTACTGCCTGAGGCGCCCCTACCGGGGAATACCGACGGAGCTGCCCAGGCATTTGTTGTAGGACACAGTGCTCACCTTCTAGGGCGCTGGTTTTTCAAATCCCACTTTCCCGCCTTTGTGTCACATCTTACCTTGTGGGAGGAAGATAAATAACAATATATATATATATATATATATATATATATATATATATATATATATATATAATAATAATAATAATAATAATAATCCAGGTAAAACATCCACAGGGTAGTAATCTAAAGAATGTTAACCGGGTTTACAAAAAGTGCTCAATATCCAATAGAGCTTTTATATATAATTATTTTTATTTACACAGACATATAATTATTTTTATTTACACAGACATGTACAAAATCTGCGACACTGGCATGTCGATGTTATCGATCAACAGCTATTACAAACTGAGATCTCAGGCAGAGTAAGAATCCAATTTTAACCCTAGATCATATTTGGAAAGATATATATGTATATATATATATATATATATATATATATATATATATATATATATATATATATATGTGTGTGTGTGTATATGTGTGTGTGTGTGTGTGAATTACAAAGCTAGTCGCAACATTTTTAAGTGTCTAGCATAGTAATAAACGTTACCAAATTCTTATCCATTAAGCAATTATACGTTCGAATCTTGAACGCGCTCAGAACGTAATCAAATTCTTAACGGTTAAGCAATTAAACTTTTGAATCTTGCAAGCTATTAGAACATAATCACGCTCTGATGTAACGTCTCAATATTATAGACGCTCGAAATATCTGACTCGCAACAGAGTCTGTCGATACACCACTGTAAGTGAAAAAACTGTAGTTGAAAAAGTCTGACTCGTAAGAGAGTCCGTCGATGTTCGCCGTACTGGCCACCGGTCCTGTTCGCCGGGGAATGGCGGCCGCCACCGTTCACCACTGAACGGGGAAGGGCAATATTCACCTTCTTTTTTTTAACACCCTGAATGGGGAATGGCAGCGGCGACGGCCGCCGTCACTGTTCATCCTGTTGGCCACTTCCAATTTTCGCACTCCGTTGGCACTGTTCGCCCTGTTGGCAACTTCCAATGTTCGCACTCCGTTGGCACTGTTCGCTCTGAATGAGAAAAGGCAGAACCTAGGTATAGGTCTTTGTACTACCTGTCCTCCCTTAACTAAAAATGGGCTCGTCCAACATTGCTCCGTTAGGTATCATATTCCCCCTCCTGAAGGCGTCACTCACTCAATAGGCTCGACTGTCTATATCTCTTTTACAAAATTAGTGGAATGAATAAAATCGTAAACTCAGTAATATTATACAACTAGCGGAACCCGTCGCCCGGTGTTGCACGGGAGAAAGTACTACCTATTTCATGACGTCGAATTAAAAAAGAAACGGCCTATTGTTTTTTCTTCCCCATCCACCGTGTTGGCGAATGTTTTAAATTTAAAGAAAAAGAAAAAAGTGGTAAAGTAGAATGGGATCGAACGCTAAAACTGGCGATCATAAAACCTACCTTCTTACCTATTGCACCACTGTTTTGGGTTACAAAAACATGTGAAAATAGGTCAATTAAGCTAAGCTTTATTATTGACATGCGTGTTAAATTAATACCAGACAAATAATAGATAAGAACCGGTGTTTTGTGTAAATTAAACTGTGTTTATTTGTTCCCGGTATCAATGAGTGTAGTCACACTACATAATTGTTACGGAGAACAGTTTTTGCTACCACCTATATGGAATTTGTTTGTCCGAGAGCCGTAGATAGTGGGCCAAATGTAATATTTAGTGTTAGCTCGAAAAAAATAACAATTTTACTAAAACACGATCGAGTGAATAAGTGTAATATAATGGTGAGTTTAGTAGCCTGTGATGCATGTGGTTATTTTCCTATACTCCGAGAAGTTATTTAGGCCGGTGAATTCTCTCGGAAAACCTTAATCTTTCTCTACAGATGAAGATTTTACAAACCTTGGGAATTCACCAGACCTTAGGCATAGCGCCCGTTATGAAAGGGGTCGGGGGTCGGGGATAAGTGAGACAAGCTGTTCAATATTTTTTATTTTCACAAAATTTTACAACAATAACAGAAAAGTACATTTGCTGACTCTAAACTAGATTTTTGCACCAAAATACCGCATTCACTCTGTGGGTGGATCCCTACTTAAAATATCCCCAGAAGAAGAAGAAGAAGAAGAAGAAGAAGAAGAAGAAAAAGAAGAAGATTGCGGAAATTACTTCGCTGATATGTATATGATAAATTTAATTAAAGTTATATCAAATTATAGACTCGTTCAATTTTTTTACTTATTTTTTGCTGACTTGAAATAATATCGGCTATCTCCTGCTTAGTATTCACTACATTTCTTCATCTCAGTTTTGACTCTTATCTCTTTGTTTACTCTTTTCTTTCTTTTTATTTGTTTATCTTTTCCCATCTCTCTATTCTTAGTTCTGTCCTTCTTTCTCCCCGAATTTTTTAATGATATTTTCTAATTCTTTCCCCTCCATCGTTCTTCTTATTTTTAGTATTTGTTCTAATCTCTCCAATAATAAACCACTTTGATGTGTTCTTTATTTGAATAATAAAATGTATTTATTAAAAGATGTTTAGCGTTTTTTGTTGTTAAAGGCTTGAAACAATTGTCAGAGAAAGAAAGAGAGAGTCAACAGATGACGATTACACCGGAAGTGACGCCGCCGTTACTGACATAGCGTTGCCACGAACGATAGCCAGGGAGATGCGTTGGAACAACCAGGCTGACAAAAATCGACCAATTATTTTAAGTGTTTTACGTCTTACTCGACAACCTTTTATTTTTACCTGCTAAAAATATCTACGTATTATCAATTAATTTGTCATTTATTAATATAAATATTGATCGTGTATTAAATAGAAAAAGTAAAACAAGAAATATCTTATTTATTTCAAACGTGAATAAATAGAATATTTAAGATGTTTTTGTTTATAATTTAAGTTTTTCGAATCAACTAGTCAGAATATAAGACACATTTGCTAATATATATGAAATACCGCTGTGCTGTAAATTTTGCTGCCCTGGCGCGAAAGAAAAAATGAAAACGGGAATAAGAATCTTCACGGAATTTCAAACGGAACCCTTGATTTAATCCACGAGGATAGCATGCTCTTGTTCCAAAGAAAAATCCAAAGAATGTGTGATCCATATGACATCAGGATAGTATTCAGAAGATACTCAACACTCCGAAAGTATCTTGTGAGAGTCAAACCTCCTACGGAAAAATGTATGACTAAGAACTGTGTGTATGCGATCACATGTAAGTGTGGGAAAATATACAAAGGTGAGACATGTCGCTCACTGAAAGTAAGGCTAGAAGAACATCGGAAAGCCGTAATACATGGATATATCGAAAAGTAGGGTATGGCTGACCACATATGGAGGGAAAAAGGAAACCATTTACGCTTATGGGAAGAAGTAACAATGATAGATATATAAGAACGGTGGAGAGTAAGACTAAGCAGCTACTATGTTGGGCAACAATGACTTACTAAGCAAACATAGTATAGAATTTAATACAATATGGGAACCCTTCATTATATATAATCGATGAGGTTTTAATATATATATATATATATATATATATATATATATATATATATATATATATAGATTTAGATTTTTACCTTATAAAATAGATCATTCAGTGAAGACCGGGGTTGTTCCAATAAAAGCAAGCTCGATGATACTCGATTACAGAGTACAGAGCATTTATATGTGATTTTATGAAGGCTTACCAAAGCATTCCTTTCAGGACACCAATAATCACCATTCAAGATATTTTTTCTTACAAATATTATTTATTCAAATTAAATGTTAAATTTTAAATTTAATTTGAATAAATAATATTTGTAAGAAAAAATATCTTTAATGGTGATCATTGGTGTCCTGAAAGGAATGCTTTGGTAAGCCTTCATAAAATCACACACATATATATATATATATATATATATATATATATATATATATATATATATATATATATATATATTAAAGTGAAATATTTTGAAAATCAACAATCGTGCAAATTTTTAATGAAAAATTCATTTATTTAATTAATTTTTTTTCGCGAATTTTCGTTGTAAAATACAACCTTGTCAAGCGAGACTGTCCTATATATTTTTTCTTCTTTCTTCCTCCTCATATTGGTGGTATTAACCCTGAGGAGGAAGAAAAGAAGGAAAAAAAACTATAAGACAGTCTCGCTTGACAAGGTTGTATTTTACAACGAAAATTCGCGAATAAAAAAAATTAATTAAATAAATGAATTTTTCATTTAAAATTTGCATGATTGTTGATTTTCAAAATATTTCAGTTTAATACATTATAATCCGTGCTTCTAAGATGTTGACTTCCTTTCCTTATATATATATATATATATATATATATATATATATATATATATATATATATATATATATATATATGTATATATATATATATATATATATATATATATATATATATATATATATATATAGTGATATTTAGTAGTAAAAAAAGTAGTGATATATAAGGATAAGTATTAAAACTCCAAATTAAAAACAAGAATAGGTTAAAAGCTCACGTACGCGAATTGTCCGAAAGTGGATGTACTACTAAGTAAACTATAGTTCTAAGTAATAGTCATCTGAAGGTTGAAGGTTCGATCCTCTGTTCGGGCGATACGAAGAATTGCGAATTACTGAAGACTTCGCCCAGTCATGGCTGACGGAACGAGAGCATGCTACCCGCGGTTCCGTTCGAAATTCCGTGCAGATTCCCGAGTTCGACAGAAATATTCCAGAGTTCGAAAAGATACACCTGAAAGAAGGCCGGAGGTTACAGCGGGCGAAACGTTGTGAGGATAACACTCAAGATGAGAACAGTAGTCTGTATAATCCAAATTATGTAAATCATGAATCCACTTCTCAAAAATTCAGAAACAGGTATAAGAATGAAGAAAACTAGAAGAAGAAAAAACGAGAAAAAGGGTTAGGGTTTAATACTTATGGTTAGTAAAACATAATAATTAGTTACATGTTAACGTTGGAGCCTGGTTTTATCGATTGAATATTAACATTGTGAACAAGAGAGAAAACAGGTATACGGAACATACTACAACGTAAACCTTTATGAATATAACAAATAAATGACTAAGGTTTCCCTGCAAATTTTGAGTGAAAAGAAAATATGAATAAATTAAATTAATGTTTCATCCATTTCAATTGTTTCAGCCTTACTATGGGATGTTATACACTAATGAAGCCTCCTTATGAATATCAGTAATATTTTATATGTCTTGAAATCATATGTTCTTTAAATAAGCAGAAACAATTGTTTGTAATTAAAGTTTTTGGAAAGTGTCTCTGAATAACGCATGTTTACATGATGCTATATATTTTTTTCTATCTATATATTTATGTACAGTTTTGCTATAAATATGAACATTTATACGTTAATAAAATTCGGACATTTTTTAAATGTCCGTTTCGTGTTGACTATAGAGAAGCAGTTGTAAATGTTTCGATTAATATGTATTTTTCTTGTCCTGTTTTGTATGAAAATACCTTCAATTTGTAATTTAATGTTATCTATATATATATATATATATATATATATATATATATATATATATATATATATATATATAGAAAAGAGGGTAGTGCAGTATTAGTTCCAACGAGAGAAAAGTATATATGTAAAGGAGTAAGGCTACCAACATTTGTGGAATGTTTTTTTTCTCAACATTTATTTATTATTTTGTTGTTTTACCATTTTATAATTTTGTATTTTTGTTGTTTTACCATTTTATAATGGTAAAACAACAAAAATATAAAATTATAAAATGGTAAAACAACAAAATAATAAATAAATGTTGAGAAAAAAAACACTCTACAAATGTTGGTAGCCTTACTCCTTTACATATATATATATATATATATATATATATATATATATATGAAAAGACAAAATTTGAACAATAAAGCCCAACCTCTAAACATCGATCCTTAAGATAGTAATTCTTAAACTGAGCCCAATTACAACAACAGACATTGTACCCCCACATGTTTCGATAGAACTGTATAGTAATAATTCAAAATACTTACATACGTTAGGTAAGCCAATATATATATATATATATATATATATATATATATATATATATATATATATTACTATTTCATGTATCCACATGAAATTTTATAAGGACATATAATTTTTTATGTACCGATTTTCAGTATTTACTTCAATACATTTCGATACATTACTAGAGCTAGGTAGTAAGCTATGAACATATATTTATGGCAATTAAGCTACACCGAGGCTCCCGCGTTTCATCCCCGGTGGGGAATCTTCAAGCTAAAATGCATAAAATAAAGATTCCCCCGGGGATGAAACGTGAGAGCCTCTGTGTAGCTTAATTGCCATAAATATATTTTCATAGCTTTATATATATATATATATATATATATATATATATATATATATATATATATAATTCTAGCATACTGCATTTAGTTACTTCATACACACGTCAGCCATTTTATTTTTTGTTTAATTTTAAATTAAGTACAAAGCTCTAACCCGGAACAGACACTGTAGCTAAGCAAGTTAGTTAGTTAGTATCCCCGTGGATTTTAAATGAAAAAGTAATTCCGCTTTTTACCGATGAAATTCTTAGTGCAGTTTTGATTCTATGCTTCCCCAATCATACTGCGACCTAGTACGCGAGTGTCGCTATATATATATATATATATATATATATATATATATATATATATATATATAATATATATATATAGGGTGGCCCAAAAGTAGGTTTACAGTTATCATTTAATATTTGAAGTTTTTTAACTAGGTTATTCGAAAAACTTTAAATAGGTTAAATATTTATTTGAAATTCTACACCAGAACAGCGGGAAATTCATTATACCTGTTAACATAAAAGCAAATAATTTCATCTCTCAGATGCTCAAAATGTCCTCCTTCAACATTGCAATATTCTTTAAATCTCTCCAGGACACTCTGACACACAGTGCGACACAAATTCGGATCTTCATCAATTTCTGTGAATGCGACATGAATGTAATCTTTTAAATCATTTATTGTTTTTGGTTTCTTCTCATAAACTATTTATATTGCTTGTGATTAGTAACTTCAACCATATAAAAATAATTTAATAACTGTAAACCTACTTTTGGGCCACCCTATATATATATATATATATATATATATATATATATATATATATATATATATATATATATATTTAAATACCTCGTTTTTTTAAATGCCTCGATACAGGCTTTGTTAAGAGAGGGCGAAACCGGTCGACTGGCTTTTTTCTTTTTTTTTTGATTAACTTTTAATCATGAACGATAAAATTCGTGTTCTCTTCATGCTTGCGATAATAAAATGTTGTACTCCCCCCCCCCAAATCATGAAATCGCCCCCAATCTAGGATGGTCACTGTATGTATACAGCCGTCGTCGTAGCTTTAATGCATTGTCTTTCAGTAGTTTAACCCTCTAGACGACGGCTACCTTTAATATGTTTAAACTCTCGCTGAGGTATCAGGTTGTTTATAGTGGCCGTGTGGCTAATAACGTCGGAATTTGAGTTAAAACATGACTCGTGCTCTGGGGTTTCAAGTCCGACGGCCGATATGAATAATCATCTCTACACTGACGATTCCCAAAAGAATGAAACGTATACATACGTAGATAAAACCTCTATTTAAATATATATATATATAAGAATAAATAAATATATATTTATCATCAAACACGTGTTTTGTCGTTTGTAAGATGGGTCAGTGTGACTAAATTAAGCAAGATTCGAAACCTGGACCCCAGTGACTGACGTCCGCCCTACCACTGAGTCAGGAACTCCGCTAATAGTAATGGTCGAGCTGTATCGCAGTATTATTGTTTTTATTTATTCATATTTTTTATTAACGATCCTGATAATTGAATGTATTTGATCATTTTTACGGAGAAGTATTGACCGTAAAGCTAGATAGAAATCATTATTTCATTCACCATATATAATATGTATGTATATATATATATATATATATATATATATATAGAATTATAAAAAGAAAAACTATACACACATTAAGGTTGTACACATAATAACTTATTTCGACCTCTTTAATTAGGTCTCCTCAGATGTATAGACAACCACGTCAAAAAAACCTATACATCTGAGGAGACCTAATTAAAGGGGTCGAAATAAGTTATTATATGTACAACCTTAATGTGTGTATAGTTTTTCTTTTTATAATTCTGTTTTGCTCTGTTTAAATTACATTGAGCTCTGTTATTCAAATTCTCTACACAAAATTGAAATCTACACACTATATATATATATATATATATATATATATATATATATATATATATATATATATATATATATATATGTGGGTGTGTGTGTGCTCACGCGTTTAAACAGAGCCTGTGTAAATGAATGTTTGTGTATTTTCTATCGGGACGTGACCCATGATAGCGTTGATGTACCAAAATAAACATTGCATTTATTATCTTTTAAGGCTAGATGTTAAGTAAACATATTTGAACGGGCCGAGAAAATAAAAAGAATAGCGTATAAATTTTATATGTGACAGTCTTCTAATAAAAGCCACTTGCGTTTTTGTTATTCTGGCTAATATTTTTTAGAACGTGGAGTCGGGTAGAGAAAGAGATTTTTCGCCATTTTTTTATTTTTCTCTCGCGGGAAAAACACAAAATGAATTCATAAAAAGGAAAAGCCATGCCGATTACTTGAATTAGAAATTTCTGCATTTAGAATATTCGAGAAGAGACTGTCACGCTGGAGTTTGCGTTTAGCTTTACTTTTCTTTTCTTTTTTCTAATGTTCATTTATTTATACTTTTTTTAAGCAAAGGGAGTTTGTGATCATTTCGGGTCAGAGGTTGGCGTTGTTTTGGGAATATTTTGAGGGTAGGGCACCTCGACATTGTTTTAATGAGGCTATTGCCGAACAATCTATGGCGAACAATTGAACGAAGGCATACTGATCACCCTCTCTTTCGCAAGCATGTGCGCACATACTCAAAGATGAAAGAACACGCCAAGATGCAAACACTCTCTTACTAGGCGTGAGGGTTTAGTGCAATGGTTCACGTTTCGACTATGTAATTTCGAATACCGAGTTCAAATCCAGCCCCGGATATATTGTGATTGGACTACACATTAACATCAATTCTTTCTAAGGTAATATAACAACCTCTGTTTAATCAACGGTACCGATAAATAGTTTATAACAATTAAGTTTCTCAATTAAATTGCCCTGCGTAGTGTTTAGTGAGTCGAAATCGGGCATGCCAGGTTCAAATCCCATATGATCTCTTAAACCTTTTATTTTATTTTTTAGAACTTTTATTTACATGGAAATAAATGACTGTTAAGTATTGTTTTTGACAGTAAATAACAAAGGGTCATATGCCTTAGAACAGACCCACAGATCCAATACTGATTGCACGCGCATATGACTACACGCACGTCTAGAGAACACATAGAAAGTACCTATTTATGAAATAACCGTCGTTCAATAAACATTTTCTAGACATTCCAGATTGAAGGTGTATTTACAATAGTAAAAACAGGTAAAAAAAATCAAACTTGAATTATTTTTCAAAATACGTGGTGTGATCACAATCTATCGGAAACTGAAACTGAAGTTATTAATAAAAAAACATCTATTATATAATGAACAGTCGTTTCTATTCAGTCGAACTTCTCAGAGATCAAGACGCTCCTTCCTGAGACTTACACTCGATCTCTATATGCATCTATACATAGATATTCGAATATTCCATTAAAGTTCTCATATCTATCGAACATTGAGTTAGTAAAGAGGCTCAGAATATTCATTTTCCTCCTCCCCAATTGACTAGTAAACTATGTTATAATATATCTTTGTTGTGGTCTATTGGTCTTACTGTATTCCAGGAAAAGAATTCAGCTAATCTGGTGGAGTATCCAGTGCTATTACTTGAAGTAACATTACTTGGAGAAGGTGCACCATTCCTCGTATGAGTCAGTGTATAGCCGTATCAAAGGGATCTTATTTAGACTTCGAATACTATGTTATTTTGACTTTTCTATCAGAGTTTACTTGTAGGGTGAAGTATTCTCTCTTCAAATTACAAGATATGGTTAAAAAGTATCGCGATTTGCAAAGACAAACATGAACAATGAATGAACACTTTATTCCCTTCAAAGCTTGTTTAAATGTATTCCGGCTGAATCTCGTGCATGAGTAAAATGTTCATCTTCAATGTGCAATCGTGCACCCAGAAATTATTAAAACAAAAAGCTTGATTTACGAAACGCGCAATGAATAAAACGTTCGCTTTTTAATATATTCGTTGTGAGACTTTTGGTGTGTTTTTTTTACTTAAGAGTCATCACTTATCAAGTCCAGGAGACCACTCGAGGATAAGAGTTACTCGGTTTGTTAGGTGGATAGTGAGAAAACGATTGTTGAAATTCGGCAGAATTCGATTATTTAAGAGGACGGCTAAACAAGAATGTGTTTATATTGAATTTGAAAATGACTATGTTGTAGTCAGCTATGAAGCAAACCCGCGGTATTGTATTCCACTGACGGGTAGTTCTAGGAAAAAAACTATGTTCATGGAAGTTCCGTGTAGTTTTAGGTACACAAGAGGAGGAAAGGGGAACTTTTGACAGTGGTTGTAGCTAGACGAGTGTTTGTTTTTTATTTTTTATCGGAGGAACCATAGATTGGAGCTCAGTCGAGCACATACCATGAAAATAACGATAGAATTGATGAAGGCCAGCACCATCTCTCATGTGGCATAGTGTCTGTAGGAAAGAGAAGAGGGCATTTCTCACTAGACTTCAAAGTCGGTGTTTAATTAAGAAAGGCGCTCCGAGCGACACCTCCTCAGATGTAGCAACAGCACTCCATCTATCGACGTATTTAACACTTATATACACTTAAAAATAGTTTACACCATTGCATTTTCTGTTCATGTTTTTTTGAATACGTTTTCTATGTTGTATCCATACTATAGGAGTGAACATTTCTATTGTAGTATATGAATATGTTTTCCAAGTAACTGAAAGGATCGTCAATCATTTATTTAAACTGATGCAATATGTTATTCACTGTCCAGTTCCCGTGGGAATACTGTTCTGCATCAGCCACAACTCAGAACCTCAAGGTCACTTGTACACTTTAACTATACCATAGTATAATCAGTTAAATAGTTTATGTTTTTTAACCAAGCACATACACAAGTGCGCACCGACACTTTTTTACTTAATATAACTAAAAATAGTATATAGAGCAATTTTTTCTCAAAGTTTTCGGTAACTTACTTATTCTTAATTTTTTTTTGAGACGAGTTCAGGTTTTGGTGGGCGACTCCGCTAAAGTTTACAAAACAATAATGTGCCCATGTTATTCAACCTGTAACCGAGAATATATATTCCCAAGTTCATAAGCTGGTGATACCAGATCAGGCTGCCCTGTGGCTCCCTGAGACGAAATTCACCTACATTGACGTTTTTTGTTTTTTTTTGTTTTTTTTTGTAAAACTTAATTATGTTCTACAAAACCAAAAACAAAAACAACAGCCCCTCTCCCTTTCTCCCTTTCTCCCTCCCCTTTTTATTTTTATTTTTCCTACCCTACTCCCGGTCCTGGATATGACCTTAAACTACATCCGATGGTGAGATCCGGCTTACGGACTTTGGGGAATGTGGAGCCTCCTCTTAATTACCATTGCTCCCAGGTCCACCCTGACCCGGAGTGGTAGTACCTGTTAGGGTCCCAACTATGGGTTAAATAGAAACAGATATTAAAAGGGGAAAGAAACAAAAAAGAGAATAAACAAGACCAGATTCGGCATTAAATAACCCAAAAAGGGTTGATATGCCGTAAAACAAAACTACCAAACCATACCAAGTTCATAAGGATCAATTCATGAAAAGAATTTAAAAATTAAAAACTAAACTTAATATAGATATATTCTCCCCCTAAATGTAAACTTTTGCTAAAACAAATGTGAACATGTTACTCACCGTATTTTTCTAGAATATATATTTCAACATTTTCTAGAATATATATTCCAAAATTCATAATGATACATTCATTAGTTCGAGATTAGTGGGATATTAAAAGTTAGAGGGGGCGCGTATGGGTTCGATAGAAGCGCACCACTTCAATTATAAGGTTTACGAAAGAATAATGTGCCCATTTTACTCAGCAGGTCATCGCGAACATATATTCCTATATTTATAATGATCGGTTTATAAAAAAGATACATTTTTTATATATGCACCCTCTAAATGTTAACATTTCCAAAATAATAATGTTAACATTTCCAAAATAATAATGTTAACATTTCCAAAATAATAATGTTAACATTTCCAAAAACATAATGTGCTTAAGTTACGGTATTTTTAGAAATATACATATCCCAAATTCATAATGATTCGTTCATTAGTTTAGAAGATTAACATGTAAACACAGAGAGGTTTGAATTACCTACTAGACCTCGAGTGTCTTCAGTCTCTGTACAAGGGTTTGTCAGGATAACCTGACATGAGGATACTTCACCTTACAAGTAAACCCTGACCAAATATTCAAGATAAAATAGTATTCGCAGCAAATATAAGATCTTTTCGATATGGCTATACACTGACTTATACGAGAAATGTGCACCTTTAGCTAGTGACGTTACCTGAGATAAAAACACTTAGCTGGATACTCCACCAGACTAGATAAATTCCTGTCCTGGAATCCGATAAGACCACAATACCACAAGAAAGATATACTATAACATAATAGACTGGTCAATTGGGGAGGGCAAAATTAATGTTCTTAACTTCTTTACTTAATCAGCGTTTGAAAAGTAAAGGAGAAATTTAATGGAATATTAGAATATCTATGTATCTTATATAGAGAGATAAAGTGTAAACCCCAGGAAGTGGCCCTTGATTTCTGAGAACGGCGACTGAAGTAAAATGCCAAAATCAGTGATTCTGGTTCATAAGAATAATTTAGTGAAAGCCAAAAGAAAATTAAAATTGTGATAAATGTTTGATTACCGGAAATGTATGCTGTTTCACTCTAGGTAATAGCTATTTTCGATGGCTTAAACTTCTGGAATTTATAAACAATAAAACGCTCAGAATGAAGTGTTTAGTGATCAATTATCGCAAGCATATATTCCAATATTCATAATGATCGGTAAATAAATGAAAAATACATTCATTATTATTTTTTTTAATAGGATTTTTTTTTAAACTTATGTATTTTAATTAAGGTAATTTAAGTATGTTAATTAAGATAATTCATTAAATACATTATTCAAAATTAAAATTCAATTTAAATATGTTTTCTTGTGAATGCATAGGCACCGACAGTATATAGTCTGATAAGGTTATTGATAGGATATATATATATATATATATATATATATATATATATATAATTATTTTCACAGTCAAACAACGACGCAGCCTACAACCAATAGGTTGATCAGTAGAACATATCCGAACCCAGGATTCGAAACCCGAGTTTGGACTCTTAAGTTCGGGTATGTCTACTGATGAGCCCAAAGGATGGCGAAACTCACGTCTAGACTTACGGTTTGTGACTTTCATGGGTTGTATGCTTCGGCGTTTCCTAATTGTGGAAATACTTATATATATCATCTCACATTAAAAAAATCTAATATATATATATATATATATATATATATGAGTAAATACAAAATACTATGAACACTCATTGTCAGTAGAAAGATCTTATTAATTTCTTATCGTCGAACATTCCATCATTCCGTACTCTCTTATTGTGAAATATGACGTATTCTATAGATCGCAGGTGGATATGAAAGAAAAGTATTAACTGTGATAATATGAAACTTTTATGGTTTGTATTACACTGGAACCAGAATTCTCTTAATAAAAATAAAAATACTAAGATTAGAAATATCTCAAATATAAATATAACATATAAAGTTATCTTGTCGGATTTAAAAAATTGTACTTAAATATCATTTAAACTGAAAAATCAAACTTTACTTCTGATTGGCTAATTTTAGTTTGTTTTAATTGTATTATGATATTTGCAATATAATGGTACACTCCGCTACAATTTCTTTTTCAAAACATTCAATCTCCCCTAGATTTCTAGTAATATCAAATGTTTTTTTAAATATTTACCTAAAAAATGATTTCATGGGTCATATTTTTAATAGACTCTCGGTAGATTTTAAAACATTCTTAATACTTTTTTAAACCAGGATTTCTTATTTTTCTCTAACTCGGCACTGCTGAGCCGGACATTTTTCGCGGAAATGAAAAAGATAATATCTAAGATTAAAAAAAGTTAATGTCGAAAATGCTCGCGTGAAACATAATTCGGAAACAGCGTTTCGAATCATGAGCCCAGTACAGGGGAATAACTCATATTTTAATGGATGACTATAAAAATGATCTACCTTACAACTAAAATGTATCAACTATCTATATATAAAGTTATGTCTGTGTATATGTTTATATATTTGTATCTAAGGGATTCATTCATAGATTAATTAACCGACCATTATGCTTTTTGAAACACAACTGGGTCGTAATGAGGGCTATATTTAGTGTGATTTTGTTTCCGTGAACATGGGTAAAAAATGGGGTGAAAAATGGGGTGAAAAATGGGGTGAAAAATGGGGTAAAAAATGGGGTAAAAAATGGGGTAAAAAATGGGGTGAAAAATGGGGTAAAAAACAGGGTGAAAAATGAGGTAAAAAACGGGGTAAAAAATGGGGTAAAAAATGGGGTAAAAAATGGGGTAAAAAATGGGGTAAAAAATGGGGTAAAAAATGGGGTGAAAAATGGGGTGAAAATGGGGTAAAAAATGGGGTGAAAAATGGGGTGAAAAATGGGGTTAAAAATGGGGTAAAAAATGGGGTAAAAAATGGGGTTAAAAATGGGGTAAAAAATGGGGTAAAAAAGGGGGTGAAAAATGGGGTGAAAAATGGGGTAAAAATGGGGTGAAAAATGGGGTAAAAAATGGGGTACAAAATGGGGTGAAAAATGGGGTAAAAAATGGGGTGAAAAATGGGGTGAAAAATGGGGTGAAAAATGGGGTGAAAAATGGGGTGAAAAATGGGGTGAAAAATGGGGTTAAAAATGGGGTAAAAAATGGGGTGAAAAATGGGGTAAAAAATGGGGTAAAAAATGGGGTAAAAAATGGGGTGAAAAATGGGGTGAAAAATGGGGTAAAAAATGGGGTGAAAAATGGGGTAAAAATGAGGTGAAAATGGGGTAAAAAATGGGGTAAAAAATGGGGTGAAAAATGGGGTAAAAAATGGGGTAAAAAATGGGGTAAAAAATGAGGTGAAAAATGAGGTGAAAATCGGTGCCTGAAATTTCAGATACTTCTGATTTATGGCTAACTTTTACAAAAGATATTTGACATCAATTAATAAACATTGTAGTTTTTTTCAAACGGTTTTACAGGGGATAATACAGACATTACCTCCCAGTTAAAAATTCAAATACATAGATTTGCATGAAATTGGATTAATAGTAATTAGATACAAATTCAGCAAGATTCCCTGAATTTCAATTTCTTCTTAAAACCCCTTAATCCTAAGCCTTTAATTGTAGATATTTTTCAGAAGCAAAATCATGTAGGGGATTTTGATCAAATTTGAATAATAGTTCTAGACACTAGGTTAAGTATCATTGTATCTTATTTTTAGTTTTCGCAAGGGGGGGGCATATAATGTCTGCAAAACAATTTAGTTCGGAGAATTTCACCCGTCCTGAGATGTGTATAGTTCTAGTATGATATAAAAACTAAAAACTAAAAACTAAACACATAGTAAACTAAACACATAGTTTAAACACTAAATATAGCTGAGTACAAAGTAAGTAAAAAGATTCCATGAAACCTCCGCGTAATTACAGCGAGTATATATATATATATATATATATATATATATATATATATATATTAAAAAACTCAAAACAGTGTAAAAAACAATACTTTAGTTTTTGTAAGTTTTAAGAAGTGTTTTTCGGCTAAAATTTGTTTTGTTTATTTCAAAAAATCTCGGAAGGGTCAGTCTACACACACATAAAGTTTGGTGAGTTTAACTTTTATTTTGTGGACGTTATTCAAATTCAAGTTATTCAAATTTAAAGATAGGACCCTTATTTTGGCCCACCCTGTATATGTGTGTGTGTGTGTGTGTGTGTGTGTGAGTGAGAGAGGTTAGTGGAAGAGAACCCCAGCCGACTGTGGAATTGTTAAGAATATTACAAAAATAAAAGCGCAATATTTATTTATATATGTATTACAGAAGATCAGTGCAACATCGGTACCGTCTGTTTCAAATCCAAACAGAGGGGATCTATTGCAGACTTACTATAGGTCCCTTTGTTTGGATTTGAAACCGACGGTACCGATGTTGCACTGATCTTCTGTAATACTGCCTACCCTCTGCTGCTTCAACTGTTGTACGCCTACTAATCAAGCACTTTCATCCGTTCTGAGAAGGTGAGTAAATCGACGAAGTCACCTGCTCTGCGTACTTCTCTCTATCATGTCCGGATTAATCTTCCTCTGAGGTTATCATAACTCAGCCTATTTTTATCACTCACATTGACCATCAATCGTATCATTCTCATATAATTTCCCTCTATGCAACGCATACCATCAACGCTCAGTGGACAGGTTTCATTTGTATGCATCATCACACTACACCCATCCCTAATAGACACTCCCCTTGTTTGTCAGTAATAATGCGCTGCTGTAAATAAAGGCAGGCATTCCCTGATTTTTCTCCATTCAACCAAAACCCTTGCTATAATACGATCACCATCTGCTCTTAGTGTTCTGATGATATCACCAAGGTTACAGCTTGTTTAAACAACCTCAATAGATTCACCATCGAAAGATGCTTTCTCTAAACATGAGGTTTTATTAATCCCCATTGTCCTAGACTTCTCATCACCTCAAAACCTACCGATTATCCTTTCGTGTGTCTAGTGCTCACGAGTACCACAAAAAAGTCATTCGATTCCAACACATTAAGCAGGGGACGTTACTCTTTCTTTTGCTTTCCAACACTACAGCCACTTATCGCCATTTTGATTATTTTAACATTCACTCACATACATTGACTTTCTATAGCATTTCTCCAAATACAGCCGGTCAACAAAGTTATATCATTGTTATTGACACGAATTTACTTGTTTTTACATAAATGACACATCCATTTCATGATGATATCATCCCCTGACTTAAGCATTTCTGCAGAAATGCCGTCCATTCCTTGTGACTTATTACGTTTTATGATTTTGATTTTAATGGCTAAACGGATTTCATCCTCGGCACATTTGTTGATGCTGATAGGGTTTACTTTGCACCACTTTAACTGATGTATGTTTGCAACCTTCATGTGGTCTGCCATGTAAGTATCTGATACTTGAAAGAATCGGGGAAATAACTGCTAACAACAAGAGAAAAAAGTCATACGATGCTTATTAATACGCTGTTATTTGGCTTAATGTATACGTTCGTTGTCATTTAACTTGTGAATGTAAAGCTATGCCAACTGATATCCTGTTTTTCATCATCTTTTTTTGATAGATATATAAATGTATTTAGGGAATAAATTTCTCCAAATTTGTAACTTAACCTTCCATCGATTCACGAGCAAACACTAAATTATCAGAATAGAGCATCTCTTCCGGAATAGCTCTCACTTAATGTGCTGTAATAAAGGTTCTTTATCTTACCAAGATACATATCTTGCATTTGCTCAAGGTTAAATAAAGCGCCAGTGGACCCTTACCCAGGAATAAATTCACACTGTATTTCATCTATAATTATCTGACTTATTTGTGTCTCAATTATTCCCGCAACCGCATTCAGTGTGTGAACAATCATCTTTACGCCTCTGTAATTACCTCTAGAAAATGCTCCTCTTTTCCCCTTGTAACAGTTAACAATTGTACTAAGA
>OY744533.1:96057077-96169577 GCA_963556195.1 Sepiola atlantica
ATGAATTGGAGCCAAATTTACTTTAATCTAAAGCATTTACAAAGTAAGGTATAGGTTAGGAACAAGATAATTAGTATTGAAAACATCATTTCGTGTAATTTACACGGGTCCCGCTAGTAGTAGTAGTAGTAGTAATAATAATAATAATAATAATAATAATAATAATAATAATAATAATAATAATAATAATAATAACCAACGGAGCCCGTGTAAATTACACGAAACTATGTTTTCAATACTTATTATCTTGTTCCTTACTTTGTAAATGCTGTACAGTAAATTAAATTTGGCTCCAATTCATGAGTAGCATACAAAGATTCGGAAGGTCGTTGCTTTTGATGTAAGCGTTACACACAGAATCACACACATGTAATCGTCTTAATATGTGTCTTCCCGGTTGCCCCTACCTACTTACCCCCCCCCCATTCGATGTAGAAAAAAACAATCTAAGAGGTTGGTTGGGATCGCTCTATAAACCAGTCGAGCCGACGTCAAAAACCGACGTCAAAATCCTACGTCGCTAACCGTTGCGTCAAAGGGAAATACTTGAACGTATTACGTAAATTAGGTCACTTGAATGCTTTCCAAAATCTAGGTGCGGCACGCATGCGCAGAGCTTTTGATGTAAGCGTGACACACGAACACACACGCTATCGTATTAATATATAGATAATACTTATAAAACATATATAAATATATATATATATATATATATATATATATATATATATATATATATATACCTATCAAACCATATAAAACACATGCATCGTTATTTTGATACTAATGCAACTGATGCATGTAGTTACGGACATGTTCAATAAATAATTTGTATTACCCGGATGTAAGGTACTGCTGGGCTGGTAAGTTTATTTCCTTTATCTTGTGATATTTTAAAGTTATGTAAAAGTAGATTTAAACAAAATGTTATACTTTTCTGCGGTGTCAGCGGTATGGAATATCCCTATGGTGCCAATGTTATAACGACGTTTATTCATAAAATAATTAATGACATTAAAGTGCATTTTTTTAAACATAGTTCACCCTAAACATGGCAGGCTGCCACTGTAGACGTAAGGAGTTACTGAGAAAAAAGAAAAGGGGAGAAGGTAGGGGGTCAACCTAAATTTGGATCTGCGCAGCGAGATGTCTGTTTACATTAGTTTTAAATTTCTGCATGTCTTTACTGTCGGGGAAACAGGGGGCAGGAAGGGAGTTCCAAACGCCAGCAGCACGAGGATAGAAACTATTTCAGTAGAAGGCTCTCCGATATCTGGGGACCTCCACAGAGAATGAATGAGATTAAGTTTATTGTCGAGTTAGTCTAGTGAATTTACGTCGAGTGGGCACCAGAGTAGCCAATTCATCGGAGCATAATCTAAAGTGATTGGTGGAAAAAGTCGTTCATTACAAGAACAAATCAGTATTGATCGAAAGTTAATAAAACTTCATTGGATTATATATTATGGTGGTTTATGTGAAAAAACATTGAATAAAAACAAACATCATGTTAGTCGTCGTGAAAAAAGTGATTTTTCAAGAGAACTAAATGACCGCCAGTTTCAATAATTTCTTAAACGAATTGCAGCTGAGTGTGGAGTTCTTAAGTATTTTTAACATTTTTTTATTATTTAATGGAAAAATGTATCTTCTAAAGATAGATTGTCAATTTAGGATCCGCAGTGGTATGCGGGTGTAGTCTGTTTAGTGGATATCATGAATCACCTGTAAATTTTGAAACTTGACTTCCAACAAAATATTTCGCTTGTATTTCAGTGTTTGCTTCAAATTACTGCTTGAGAAAGAAAAGTTCACGAAGGAAACTAGTCTTATATTCAAAACATTTAAAAGAGATGATAGTAGAAATCTTTCCGAGCTCAATTAGTCATTTGGGAAGTGAGTTTTACACCTGTTTTGCAGACGTCTAGCAATATAGAAACCGATTCAAATTATTCGGTAATCTCTACGAAACAGATGGCGGGAAAATGGTAAAATAGCAGTTAGAGTTAATTGATCTATACTACGATAGAATGTTGAAATCTGCATTCGATTCTAATTGAATTGATGACTATAGCAAGAACTATGAAGTGACAAGCGGGAAATAGTTTTTTTTAACAGCATGAATAATGCGAAACAGATGATACTATTACTTGAAACGACACCTGGTTTTGCACAACTCTGTTCAAAATGAAATATACTTAAAGTAAGTCGAAGAACAAAGTTGTGTGATGAACACCTAGACGATGTTTTGCTTCTGTCACCGACAAACATTTACACTGAATTGAAGATGCTATCGAACAAAAAGCAGAAACAAATGTCTCATTAAATAATTGCTATTTTTATGTTTTTCATTTATAGAAAAAGATGTGTTTGTTGTTCTTTTTCTATTATTGCTAGATCAAATAAAGTACCTTGTTTTAATAAAACTATATTACATTTTGTTTTCCTTAAACCTCTAATTGGAGGCAACTTTCTGGGCAGAACGTTATGAAAGAAAATGTAATGTTTTATCATATATGTTACCTGACTCTACACTGCAGATGTATTAATTCATGGCCCTTCTCTTCATACATTTTGGTACGTGGTCCTACAACGAGTAGTTATTAGTAAATAGCCCTACACTGCATATCTATTGGTAAATGCACATACACTGCATAGGTATTGGTGCATTGCCTTACACTGCATAAGTATTGGTATATGTCCCTACACTTGAGAAGTATTGGTACATAGCCCTACACAGCATAAGTACATGTCACTACACTGCATAGCTATTTGTACATGTCTATACACTGCATTGGTATCCGTACATGGCCCTACACTGCATATGGTATTGGTACATAGCCCTACACTGCATAAGTATTGGTATATGTACATACACTTCAGAAGTATTGGTACATATCCTTACACTGAATATGTATTGGTACATGTCACTACACTGCATAGCTATTCGTACATGTCCCTACACTGAATAGGTATCCGTGCATGGCTCTACACTGCATATGTATTTGTACATAGCCCTACATTGAATATATATTGGTGCATGTCCCTACACTGCATAGGTATCCGTGCATGGCTCTACACTGCATATGTATTTGTACATAGCCCTACATTGAATATATATTGGTGCATGTCCCTACACTGCATAGGTATTTGTACATGGCCCTACACTGCATAGGTGATGGCACTATCACTCCAGATTTTCTCAATCCCTGTTTGGAATTAGGCACCACTGAAGAGTTGTGTAAAGAATATCTTATTTTAGGATCAGTAAGAAATAAGATAAGACTGCAATACTTCTGTGTGTGTGTGTTCATATCTATGGAAAAAGCAATAAAGGTACGTATAATAAAACGCCAGACGCCAAATATAAGATAACGATTGCAATTGAATTTCCTCCTCACATAAATTACCCGGTCATAACTTGACAAACTCTGTTGAGGGACTCATTAATAATATATGCAAAAATACATTCTATGAGTAGGAAAATAGCGATTAAAGAAATAATTTTATTTTCAGAATTAAAGATATGTCATGTTTGTTTTATTGTATACGTGGGAGGTGGCAGTCGATAACGACGGGGACTGGTGATGCGGATGTTCCAAGTTCAATTCTTTTCGATTTCCTCTACTCACTCACTCAATCACTCACCCAGACTCCCTCGCGTCCTATAACGTATGAGAGAGTCAAAGTAAACCATTGTTTCGGTCTGTAGCTTGATCCACAGCGTCCCTCCAGCTTCTTCCCTATGCGATCAAATCTCTCTCTTTTAATCTAGTTTTGTCTTCATCTCTTTTTTTCTATCAGGGGTTCACTGAAGCATTTGGTGTGCAAATCTCTCTAAGCCTAATCTCAGGACATGCCCAAGCCAGCCTAGACGTTGTTTTAAGATTATTTACGATACCACCTGTTGGTAAGTGCAGTCTCTGATTTCCTTGTTAGTAATTTTTCTAAGACATTTGGAATCAAACGCATCTAATTCATTCTCTTGGCTGATTTTGTGATGCAAAGTTTAACTTCCATATAACAGTGTGGACAAAACGTTGCTGTTATAAAATCTTCATTTAGATCTGAGTTTGATTTTTTGATTTTTCCAGTTCTTGAAGTGCTGATACAATGCTGCTGAGGCTTTTCCTATCCTTGACTGCAACCTGTGGTCCATAATGCCGTCGTTGTTTAAGGAACTTCCTAAGTAGGTGAAGTTGTCAACTATAGCTATTTCTTTTTGATCGATAAAAGCGTTTGTAGGTGGATTGTGTGCCCCAAAGAGCATTTTTTTAGTTTTCTTAGCACTTATATAGAGATCAATGCTCCCTGCTTTAACTGTGACCTTGTTGACAATTCCTTGTAGGTCAGTGGTATTCATTGCTGGTGCAGCAATATCGTTTGCAAAGTCTAGATCAGACAGTTTACGATCTTTCACACACGTTATATCCTGATTGTGTGTTGCCTTTTTTAATACCCAAGTAATGGCTATGGCAAAGAGTAATGGAGAAAGCAAACATGCTTAGCGAACTCCAGTGATCACTGAAACCATCTTCTGATTGTATGCAACATTTGAAATATGCATAAATTTGCTTTGTTGCCGTAATCATTTTTTTCCAGCAGGCTATTTTCTTGCACGATCTTCCAGAGTGATAGACGGTAAGTGCTGTCGAATGCCTTGCAAAAATCTATCAAACTGATGGCAAGACGGTTGTGAAATTCGACATATTTCTCAATTATACGGCTATACGGCGTAGTGTAAAAATATCTTCTGCTCAAGAACGTTTTGGTCGAAATCTAGCGTGTTGTTCACGTAGCTCTTTGCCAACTACATCACGCATACGCTTCAGGAGCATTTGACAATAAATCTTCCATGATATAGAGAGAAGGGTCACGCCCCTCCAGTTGTCACAATCGACAAGATTGCTTTTCTTAGGAATGCATACAACCGCTCCATTTTTGCAAGCTTCCAGATCTTCGCCTGTGTTCCACATCATATTACATAAGTGGCGCTTATGTGGGTTATAACATAAAAGTTTTTGAAGCATCTTTACAAATTTAAAGTAATCAAAATAGACAAACAAATGCCTTTGGAGACCACGTTTTTAGATGCAATATTTTATTACAAATTTATTTAAATGTTTTTTGTTTTTTTTATTTTTTATTTTTGATTTCGAATGATGAAACATTCTTCTTCAGAGAAAGAAGGTCCTAATCTATTTAAAGGTAATTCCTTTGTATTCTTTAGTGGTAGCTCGTCTCTTCGATTTTATCGAAGCGTTGTTAAGACTTCGTAGCGGGGTGTTGAAATGACAACGTTCTTATTTTAAATTTCGAACTTAAACGCGCGTGGCCGCTTATGTTGTTAAGAAAATGAAAGTTTTTGAAGCATCTTTGGAACTATAAAGTAATGAAAATAGACAAACAAATGCCTTTGGAGACAACGTTTTGAGATGCAATGTTTTATAAAATAAAATTCGTTATTTTAAGTGGCAGGGAAGTGACGATAGTCAAGAAGATAACTACACATACTGATGACTTGGCTATGCCAGGTTCGATTCCAGTCGTTTCCATGATATCATTTTCATGAAGGGATTTGGGAATTATCATGTGGTCTGTCCTGCATAAATACAAAAACCAGGATACAGCCGGTCAACAAAGGTATACCATTGTGATTGGCACGAATTTACTTGTTTTTACATAAATGACACATCCATTTCATGATGATATCATCCCCTGACTTAAGCATTTCTGCAGAAATGCCGTCCATTCCTTGTGACTTATTACGTTTTAGGGTTTTAATGGCTAAACGGATTTCATCCTCGGTAAATTTGTTGATGCTGATAGAGTTTACTTTGTACCACTTTAACTGATGTATGTTTGCAACCTTCATGTGGTCTGCCATGTAAGTATCTGATACTTGAAAGAATCGGGGAAATGACTGCTAACAACAAGAGAAAAAGTCATACAATGCTTATTAATACGCTGTTATTTGACTTAATGTATACGTTCGTTGTCATTTAACTTGTGAATGTAAAGCTATGCCAACTGATATTCTGTTTTTCATCATCTTTTTTGATAGATATATAAATGTATTTAGGGCATCAATTTCTAGTTTCCCGACGTACAATTTTTGAAAGACTTGGTGATTAATGTTAGTCTTTTATATATCCTCCTGCTGATAAGTGAATCATTATAAGAACACGCCTTTTGTTAAAGCCATAAGCAGCTGATTAAAGCGCACTAGCTATCGATTTGTCGTAGAGATTTTCCAGTTCTGTGATAAGGCAAATGAGTCTGTTCTCTTTTTCATGATACCAATTCTCTGAAATTCACTTTCCCGATTGCGACAAAAATAAAGTAACTTATTTTACTTAGATAATATCTTGATGAACATTAGTGAAACTTCTGTCTTTTAAAAAACACATTTATAGTATGTTAATTACATTTTCCGAAGGCTTCTCTAATGCTGCTTGATGTTATAAAAACGTTTCCTCCTCTCCTTCGGTAATCTTCAGGCGCCTTGTATTGAACACGGAAACTATCATGGAATTATGAACTCAACCGTGTATTGAATACGGAAACTATCATGGAATTATGAACTCAACCGTGTATTGAATACGGAAACTATCATGGAATTATGAACTCAACCGTGTATTGAATACGGAAACTATCATGGAATTATGAACTCTACCGTGTATTGAATACGGAAACTATCATGGAATTATGAACTCAACCGTGTATTGAATACGGAAACTATCATGGAATTATGAACTACACCGTGTATTGAATACGGAAACTATCATGGAATTATGAACTCAACCGTGTATTGAATATGGAAACTATCATGGAATTATGAACTCTACCGTGTATTGAATACGGAAACTATCATGGAATTATGAACTCAACCGTGTATTGAATACGGAAACTATCATGGAATTATGAACTCAACCGTGTATTGAATACAGAAAACTATCATGGAATTATGAACTCAACCGTGTATTGAATACGGAAACTATCATGGAATTATGAACTCAACCGTGTATTGAATACGGAAACTATCATGGAATTATGAACTCAACCGTGTATTGAATACGGAAACTATCATGGAATTATGAACTCAACCGTGTATTGAACACGGAAACTATCATGGAATTATGAACTCAACCGTGTATTGAATACGGAAACTATCATGGAATTATGAACTCAACCGTGTATTGAATACGGAAACTATCATGGAATTATGAACTCAACCGTGTATTGAATACGGAAACTATCATGGAATTATGAACTCAACCGTGTATTGAATACGGAAACTATCATGGAATTATGAACTCAACCGTGTATTGAACACGGAAACAATCATGGAATTATGAACTCAACCGTGTATTGAATACGGAAACTATCATGGAATTATGAACTCAACCGTGTATTGAATACGGAAACTATCATGGAATTATGAACTCAACCGTGTATTGAATACGGAAACTATCATGGAATTATGAACTCAACCGTGTATTGAACACGGTAACTATCATGGAATTATGAACTCAACCGTGTATTGAATACAGAAACTATCATGGAATTATGAACTCAACCGTGTATTGAATACGGAAACTATCATGGAATTATGAACTCAACCGTGTATTGAATACGGAAACTATCATGGAATTATGAACTCAACCTTGTATTGAATACGGAAACTATCATGGAATTATGAACTCAACCGTGTATTGAATACGGAAACTATCATGGAATTATGAACTCAACCGTGTATTGAATACGGAAACTATCATGGAATTATGAACTCAACCGTGTATTGAATACGGTAACTATCATGGAATTATGAACTCAACCGTGTATTGAATACGGAAACTATCATGGAATTATGAACTCAACCTTGTATTGAATACGGCAACTATCATGGAATTATGAACTCAACCGTGTATTGAATACGGAAACTATCATGGAATTATGAACTCAACCGTGTATTGAATACGGAAACTATCATGGAATTATGAACTCAACCTTGTATTGAATACGGCAACTATCATGGAATTATGAACTCAACCGTGTATTGAATACGGAAACTATCATGGAATTATGAACTCAACCGTGTATTGAATACGGAAACTATCATGGAATTATGAACTCAACCGTGTATTGAATACGGTAACTATCATGGAATTATGAACTCAACCGTGTATTGAATACGGAAACTATCATGGAATTATGAACTCAACCGTGTATTGAATACGGAAACTATCATGGAATTATGAACTCAACCGTGTATTGAATACGGAAACTATCATGGAATTATGAACTCAACCTTGTATTGAATACGGCAACTATCATGAAATTATTAACTCAACCGTGTATTGAATACGGAAACTATCATGGAATTATTAACTCAACCGTGTATTGAATTCTATTTCGCAGTTTTCGTAATATTCCTTCATTTAACCTTCTAAATCAGCTTGCTGTCTTTTCTCAGGATTGAACTCAGAACCGTAACATAACCTTGATACTTAATAAACGCTATAGAGGAACTCAACCGTGTATTGAATACAGAAAACTATCATGGAATTATGAACTCAACCGTGTATTGAATACGGAAACTATCATGGAATTATGAACTCAACCGTGTATTGAATACGGAAACTATCATGGAATTATGAACTCAACCGTGTATTGAACACGGTAACTATCATGGAATTATGAACTCAACCGTGTATTGAATACGGAAACTATCATGGAATTATGAACTCAACCGTGTATTGAATACGGAAACTATCATGGAATTATGAACTCAACCGTGTATTGAATACGGAAACTATCATGGAATTATGAACTCAACCTTGTATTGAATACGGAAACTATCATGGAATTATGAACTCAACCGTGTATTGAATACGGAAACTATCATGGAATTATGAACTCAACCGTGTATTGAATACGGAAACTATCATGGAATTATGAACTCAACCGTGTATTGAATACGGTAACTATCATGGAATTATGAACTCAACCGTGTATTGAATACGGAAACTATCATGGAATTATGAACTCAACCTTGTATTGAATACGGCAACTATCATGGAATTATGAACTCAACCGTGTATTGAATACGGAAACTATCATGGAATTATGAACTCAACCGTGTATTGAATACGGAAACTATCATGGAATTATGAACTCAACCTTGTATTGAATACGGCAACTATCATGGAATTATGAACTCAACCGTGTATTGAATACGGAAACTATCATGGAATTATGAACTCAACCGTGTATTGAATACGGAAACTATCATGGAATTATGAACTCAACCGTGTATTGAATACGGTAACTATCATGGAATTATGAACTCAACCGTGTATTGAATACGGAAACTATCATGGAATTATAAACTCAACCGTGTATTGAATACGGAAACTATCATGGAATTATGAACTCAACCGTGTATTGAATACGGAAACTATCATGGAATTATGAACTCAACCTTGTATTGAATACGGCAACTATCATGAAATTATTAACTCATCCGTGTATTGAATACGGAAACTATCATGGAATTATTAACTCAACCGTGTATTGAATTCTATTTCGCAGTTTTCGTAATATTCCTTCATTTAACCTTCTAAATCAGCTTGCTGTCTTTTCTCAGGATTGAACTCAGAACCGTAACATAACCTTGATACTTAATAAACGCTATAGAGGAACTCAACCGTGTATTGAATACAGAAAACTATCATGGAATTATGAACTCAACCGTGTATTGAATACGGAAACTATCATGGAATTATGAACTCAACCGTGTATTGAATATGGAAACTATCATGGAATTATGAACTCAACCATGTATTGAATACGGAAACTATCATGGAATTATGAACTCAACCGTGTATTGAATACGGAAACTATCATGGAATTATGAACTCAACCGTGTATTGAATACGGAAACTATCATGGAATTATGAACTCAACCGTGTATTGAATACGGAAACTATCATGGAATTATGAACTCAACCGTGTATTGAATACGGAAACTATCATGGAATTATGAACTCAACCGTGTATTGAACACGGAAACTATCATGGAATTATGAACTCAACCGTGTATTGAATACGGAAACTATCATGGAATTATGAACTCAACCGTGTATTGAATACGGAAACTATCATGGAATTATGAACTCAACCGTGTATTGAATACGGAAACTATCATGGAATTATGAACTCAACCGTGTATTGAATACGGAAACTATCATGGAATTATGAACTCAACCGTGTATTGAATACGGAAACTATCATGGAATTATGAACTCAACCGTGTATTGAATACGGAAACTATCATGGAATTATGAACTCTACCGTGTATTGAATACGGAAACTATCATGGAATTATGAACTCAACCGTGTATTGAATACGGAAACTATCATGGAATTATGAACTACACCGTGTATTGAATACGGAAACTATCATGGAATTATGAACTCAACCGTGTATTGAATATGGAAACTATCATGGAATTATGAACTCTACCGTGTATTGAATACGGAAACTATCATGGAATTATGAACTCAACCGTGTATTGAATACGGAAACTATCATGGAATTATGAACTCAACCGTGTATTGAATACAGAAAACTATCATGGAATTATGAACTCAACCGTGTATTGAATACGGAAACTATCATGGAATTATGAACTCAACCGTGTATTGAATACGGAAACTATCATGGAATTATGAACTCAACCGTGTATTGAATACGGAAACTATCATGGAATTATGAACTCAACCGTGTATTGAACACGGAAACTATCATGGAATTATGAACTCAACCGTGTATTGAATACGGAAACTATCATGGAATTATGAACTCAACCGTGTATTGAATACGGAAACTATCATGGAATTATGAACTCAACCGTGTATTGAATACGGAAACTATCATGGAATTATGAACTCAACCGTGTATTGAATACGGAAACTATCATGGAATTATGAACTCAACCGTGTATTGAACACGGAAACAATCATGGAATTATGAACTCAACCGTGTATTGAATACGGAAACTATCATGGAATTATGAACTCAACCGTGTATTGAATACGGAAACTATCATGGAATTATGAACTCAACCGTGTATTGAATACGGAAACTATCATGGAATTATGAACTCAACCGTGTATTGAACACGGTAACTATCATGGAATTATGAACTCAACCGTGTATTGAATACAGAAACTATCATGGAATTATGAACTCAACCGTGTATTGAATACGGAAACTATCATGGAATTATGAACTCAACCGTGTATTGAATACGGAAACTATCATGGAATTATGAACTCAACCTTGTATTGAATACGGAAACTATCATGGAATTATGAACTCAACCGTGTATTGAATACGGAAACTATCATGGAATTATGAACTCAACCGTGTATTGAATACGGAAACTATCATGGAATTATGAACTCAACCGTGTATTGAATACGGTAACTATCATGGAATTATGAACTCAACCGTGTATTGAATACGGAAACTATCATGGAATTATGAACTCAACCTTGTATTGAATACGGCAACTATCATGGAATTATGAACTCAACCGTGTATTGAATACGGAAACTATCATGGAATTATGAACTCAACCGTGTATTGAATACGGAAACTATCATGGAATTATGAACTCAACCTTGTATTGAATACGGCAACTATCATGGAATTATGAACTCAACCGTGTATTGAATACGGAAACTATCATGGAATTATGAACTCAACCGTGTATTGAATACGGAAACTATCATGGAATTATGAACTCAACCGTGTATTGAATACGGTAACTATCATGGAATTATGAACTCAACCGTGTATTGAATACGGAAACTATCATGGAATTATGAACTCAACCGTGTATTGAATACGGAAACTATCATGGAATTATGAACTCAACCGTGTATTGAATACGGAAACTATCATGGAATTATGAACTCAACCTTGTATTGAATACGGCAACTATCATGAAATTATTAACTCAACCGTGTATTGAATACGGAAACTATCATGGAATTATTAACTCAACCGTGTATTGAATTCTATTTCGCAGTTTTCGTAATATTCCTTCATTTAACCTTCTAAATCAGCTTGCTGTCTTTTCTCAGGATTGAACTCAGAACCGTAACATAACCTTGATACTTAATAAACGCTATAGAGGAACTCAACCGTGTATTGAATACAGAAAACTATCATGGAATTATGAACTCAACCGTGTATTGAATACGGAAACTATCATGGAATTATGAACTCAACCGTGTATTGAATACGGAAACTATCATGGAATTATGAACTCAACCGTGTATTGAACACGGTAACTATCATGGAATTATGAACTCAACCGTGTATTGAATACGGAAACTATCATGGAATTATGAACTCAACCGTGTATTGAATACGGAAACTATCATGGAATTATGAACTCAACCGTGTATTGAATACGGAAACTATCATGGAATTATGAACTCAACCTTGTATTGAATACGGAAACTATCATGGAATTATGAACTCAACCGTGTATTGAATACGGAAACTATCATGGAATTATGAACTCAACCGTGTATTGAATACGGAAACTATCATGGAATTATGAACTCAACCGTGTATTGAATACGGTAACTATCATGGAATTATGAACTCAACCGTGTATTGAATACGGAAACTATCATGGAATTATGAACTCAACCTTGTATTGAATACGGCAACTATCATGGAATTATGAACTCAACCGTGTATTGAATACGGAAACTATCATGGAATTATGAACTCAACCGTGTATTGAATACGGAAACTATCATGGAATTATGAACTCAACCGTGTATTGAATACGGAAACTATCATGGAATTATGAACTCAACCTTGTATTGAATACGGCAACTATCATGAAATTATTAACTCATCCGTGTATTGAATACGGAAACTATCATGGAATTATTAACTCAACCGTGTATTGAATTCTATTTCGCAGTTTTCGTAATATTCCTTCATTTAACCTTCTAAATACGCTTGCTGTCTTTTCTCAGGATTGAACTCAGAACCGTAACATAACCTTGATACTTAATAAACGCTATAGAGGAACTCAACCGTGTATTGAATACAGAAAACTATCATGGAATTATGAACTCAACCGTGTATTGAATACGGAAACTATCATGGAATTATGAACTCAACCGTGTATTGAATATGGAAACTATCATGGAATTATGAACTCAACCATGTATTGAATACGGAAACTATCATGGAATTATGAACTCAACCGTGTATTGAATACGGAAACTATCATGGAATTATGAACTCAACCGTGTATTGAATACGGAAACTATCATGGAATTATGAACTCAACCGTGTATTGAATACGGAAACTATCATGGAATTATGAACTCAACCGTGTATTGAATACGGAAACTATCATGGAATTATGAACTCAACCGTGTATTGAACACGGAAACTATCATGGAATTATGAACTCAACCGTGTATTGAATACGGAAACTATCATGGAATTATGAACTCAACCGTGTATTGAATACGGAAACTATCATGGAATTATGAACTCAACCGTGTATTGAATACGGAAACTATCATGGAATTATGAACTCAACCGTGTATTGAATACGGAAACTATCATGGAATTATGAACTCAACCGTGTATTGAACACGGAAACAATCATGGAATTATGAACTCAACCGTGTATTGAATACGGAAACTATCATGGAATTATGAACTCAACCGTGTATTGAATACGGAAACTATCATGGAATTATGAACTCAACCGTGTATTGAATACGGAAACTATCATGGAATTATGAACTCAACCGTGTATTGAACACGGAAACTATCATGGAATTATGAACTCAACCGTGTATTGAATACGGAAACTATCATGGAATTATGAACTCAACCGTGTATTGAATACGGAAACTATCATGGAATTATGAACTCAACCGTGTATTGAATACGGAAACTATCATGGAATTATGAACTCAACCGTGTATTGAATACGGAAACTATCATGGAATTATGAACTCAACCGTGTATTGAATACGGAAACTATCATGGAATTATGAACTCAACCTTGTATTGAATACGGCAACTATCATGAAATTATTAACTCAACCGTGTATTGAATACGGAAACTATCATGGAATTATGAACTCAACCGTGTATTGAATACGGAAACTATCATGGAATTATGAACTCAACCGTGTATTGAATACGGAAACTATGATGGAATTATGAACTCAACCTTGTATTGAATACGGAAACTATCATGGAATTATGAACTCAACCGTGTATTGAATACGGTAACTATCATGGAATTATGAACTCAACCGTGTATTGAATACGGAAACTATCATGGAATTATGAACTCAACCGTGTATTGAATACGGAAACTATCATGGAATTATGAACTCAACCGTGTATTGAATACGGAAACTATCATGGAATTATGAACTCAACCGTGTATTGAATACGGAAACTATCATGGAATTATGAACTCAACCTTGTATTGAATACGGAAACTATCATGGAATTATGAACTCAACCGTGTATTGAATACGGTAACTATCATGGAATTATGAACTCAACCGTGTATTGAATACGGAAACTATCATGGAATTATGAACTCAACCGTGTATTGAATACGGAAACTATCATGGAATTATGAACTCAACCGTGTATTGAATACGGAAACTATCATGGAATTATGAACTCAACCGTGTATTGAATACGGAAACTATCATGGAATTATGAACTCAACCGTGTATTGAATACGGAAACTATCATGGAATTATGAACTCAACCTTGTATTGAATACGGAAACTATCATGGAATTATGAACTCAACCTTGTATTGAATACGGCAACTATCATGAAATTATTAACTCAACCGTTTATTGAATACGGAAACTATCATGGAATTATGAACTCAACCGTGTATTGAATACGGAAACTATCATTGAATTATGAACTCAACCGTGTATTGAATACGGAAACTATCATGGAATTATGAACTCAACCTTGTATTGAATACGGAAACTATCATGGAATTATGAACTCAACCGTGTATTGAATACGGTAACTATCATGGAATTATGAACTCAACCGTGTATTGAATACGGAAACTATCATGGAATTATGAACTCAACCGTGTATTGAATACGGAAACTATCATGGAATTATGAACTCAACCGTGTATTGAATACGGAAACTATCATGGAATTATGAACTCAACCTTGTATTGAATACGGAAACTATCATGGAATTATGAACTCAACCGTGTATTGAATACGGAAACTATCATGGAATTATGAACTCAACCTTGTATTGAATACGGCAACTATCATGAAATTATTAACTCAACCGTGTATTGAATACGGAAACTATCATGGAATTATTAACTCAACCGTGTATTGAATTCTATTTCGCAGTTTTCGTAATATTCCTTCATTTAACCTTCTAAATCAGCTTGCTGTCTTTTCTCAGGATTGAACTCAGAACCGTAACATAACCTTGATTCTTAATAAACGCTATAGAGGAACTGAAATAGTAAATGTCGATTGTAATAAATCTATTAAAGCATGTTCTTTACTAGTGACCCCCATGTTCTGTTTATCTCCATACTTTGCTTGCTGAGTAGATTGGTATGTCCAAACTACTGGAATAATACCTCTTTATTATCTCAACGTTATTCTGCAGGAGCAGAGCGATGATCACACGTTTATAATTAAAGCATAATAGGTTATACTCGGATTTACATTCTTACCCCGATTGTTACATTCCGTAGCAATTTCCATTTTACTTTGAAAGGGTCGGCTTATTTCACTGTTTGAAACACTGATTTGCGTGTTTAATTGTCTGTTACTACCAAAATCCCTATGATCAATCGTCGTTATAAGTCGAGAAGTTGGACGGTTTAATTTTGTCAAAACATTAGTTTATTCATACTTTTAATTAGATATATTTTCTTATTAAAGGGAGGTAACTATGAGTTTTCTTAGAAGTGAATAAATTTTCCCTGTATTGGAATAAACAAAATAATTGAATTCTTATCACAAAAAAATAATTATATTTATCTTAAGTAAAGTTTGTTAATTCTAAACATATGTTTAATGTATTCATTGAAGATAAATTTATATATAATGTTAACTGTTATAATAATATTATTTTTAGAATTTAAACCTCTCTCTCTCCCTCTCTCTCTCTCTCTCTCTCTATATATATATATATATATATATATATATATATATATATATATATATATATGTAGAAGATAATCTCCTAAAATAATGAACAAATCATCATGAATGTTTAAATATATATTCTAGGAAACCCGGTGAGTAACATAGGCATATTATTTTTTGTAAACCTTCATATTTAGCAGTGCGTCCACCCAAATTGGAACCAAAAACCTTATGAAATACATTTGATGCGAAAGTAATTATTAAGAAAAGAATTGCTCTACATCAAACTTTGACTTATAGTAAATAATACGGTGCGCTTAAGCGTCAATAATATGCATGTGCTTGATAAACTGCTAAACTTTTGACATTATCATAGCGTATTATGAAATATGTATGCTAGGCAACAGGATGATTAACGTGGGAATATTATTAATTATTTTCGTAAACTTTACCATTTAGGGAGTGCCACCGAAATCTTTCAATACCCACTCAAAGCAGGAAATAACATTAAAATGTAAAACAAATGCGGTACTTATTGTTTTTTTATTAGAAGAAGAAAAGATGACAGGAAAACGATAAAAGTGACGTAAAGAAAAACAAGGAAAGCTGAAAAGTGCTAGAAAGCGTACGATAAAAGAAGAAATAGAGAGACAGAAAACGTTAGAGTAAAAGATGTATGAGAAAAATCATGAAATAGAAAAAAAGAAGTGAAAGAAACCGTGTAAGCATAAAGAGGAAAAAAGATGAAACCAAAAAAGAAAGAAAGAGAAATGAAAGAAAGAAAGAAAAGAAAAAGCTCAGCAAATGGAAGAGAAATAATAAAAAAGAAAACAGATTGAAAAAAGATAGATAAAAGAATACAAACAAGAATAACAGATATTTTAAGGTGCACCGATTCGATATAGGCGAATACTGATAGAAATGGTAGTTCAGACTGACCTGAAAGACATAGAAAATGTAAAGGTAAAGGTCGCATAGCCGAGACACGCACGAGTGTCGTTACGACATCGCACACTGCCCACGGCCGTAGCGGCGGTGATTTATTAAGAATCACCATGTCTAGGGCACAGCATATGGAAGGCGGAGCCCATCCCTCTCCTTCCGCTGCCTTGAACCTTCCCTGAGTTTAGTCAGGTACCCATTTACTGCTGGGTGGACAGAGGGTCGTCCAGTCCAAAGACAAGTGCTATAACCACTCGTCCACAGGCCCTCCCTCTGAAAGATATAGATTACTGTAAATATAGGTTAGCGAATGGAATGTATGGGTTGAGAGTTAGTCGCATCTGGAATTCAATGCCAGGTTGTTTTGACAGGTTGTGGTTTAGGAAATTCGGTAGTTATATTATTAATTAATATTATTTGACCATGTTGCATGGTGTTGTTTATTCACCCATTTTTTCACCTTTATAAGGACTTAATGTTTTTACTTTTTTCTGTGTACCGCTATCATATCGCTTGACAATTCCGGATTGTTTGCAGATTTTTGGAAAAATTTGTGATTGTCAAAAACTTGGGGATATGTTTACGTTAAATTTATATAAGATACTGATTCCCTTCCTAAAATCTTAAATATTTGAGAAAAAATTCTAAAATAGACGGAATTTTCTCGAGACATGATAAGTAATTCTACACAGATTTTTTTTGTTTAATGTGTGGTGGTCAAAAAGTGGGGGATCAGTTTACATTAAATATATATATGAAACTGATCCCCCCTTTCTAAAACCTCAAATATATTTTAAAACTACCCAAAACACGGGATTCTCTAGCGACCTAATAGGTAATTGTGCACCAAAAAAAAAGAAGAAAAAGAATTGGTCAATAAAAAAGTTGAGAAAAACGGGTTGTGGACAATTACGAACAAGCGCCAACATTTCTGCTGTGTAGTTTTAAAAAGAATCTGTAAGAATTAAGAACAGATTTGGATAAATACGGTTAGCTGATCGAAAAGATTAGGAGAGGTTTTCTTGATTTTGACAAGCGAGGACGTCCTGTGCTTTGTTCCCCTAACGAGATCTATACGAGATCTCACTGTTAATAGAGAATTGAGCGTGAGAGTTGAACTAAATGTAAATTAACGTAAACTCATTGTATTTCGAGTCTTCCATGTGTTCGAACTTGCTGGAATGAATAAGCGATCGTAATAGAACAAGTAAGTGTGGATTCTCAGTCTTTTGTTTAGACGTGCCATCTTGACAAGTTACTTGCGAATCCCTTATGGAAGATAATGTCTACGTGACACCTAACCATGAGAAGCAGTTATACATATAAAAGATGTCCATTGCTATTACACTATGACGAGTTGGATGTACGTCTGCAGTACACACTTATGAAGAGCCCGCTTAGAAAAGAAATAAGGAACCACGTTATATATGTCGATTTGGTGGCGTTAAAGCAAGAAATGGGTCGATGTAACGTTATACAGAGAGAGACATAGTCATTTATTGAGATGCATCAAAAACAAACGCTCATTTTTGATGCGTCCATTAAAGCTATGCGTTTAGCGAAGTAAAGTATAATCAGCATGGAAGGAGATTTTATGTTCCTTTTGGCTAAGAGCAAAGTGTAGTATCTGTTCTGATACTACACTCCATCTTTTCTGTGCTTGGTTAGTGAAAGATAAAACCTTCTTGAATGAGGCCGTTTTTTGTACCAATCTAGAGCGTCCATTGTTGGGGAGGTGTCTTTTCCCCACATTATAAACCGATCTTGTGTCTAATAAGGCAAGTAAATAGAGACGTTTTTTGGTTGGCTTCATTCTCTTGTTAGCATTGATTTTCCCGTTCTTTTCTAAGATCAGATACTAGAACGTACCCTAGCTATCTGTACTCGGTACGGTATTAACCCTGGTCGGGTTGAACCGGCTTCCCCCGAAATAGGAAGTTTCATGGGAATATCAAATTCACAAGCGACATTCAGTCGTATGCATATCCCGATTAGGGGAAACTCGGCGGTTAGGGTTAGGGTTAGGGTTAGAGTTATGGTTAGAGTAAGAGTTAGGGTTAGAGTTAGGGTTAAGGTTAGAGTTAGGGTTAGGGTTAGAGTTAGGATTAGGGTTAGGGTTTGAGTTAGGGTTAAGGTTAGAGTTAGGGTTAGGGTTAGGGTTAGGGTTTGAGTTAGGGTTAGAGTTAGAGTTAGGGTTAGGGGAGACTCGGCGGTAGGCTTTTGCAGTTCTTGCAAAGTGTCGACGTGCGCCAACATTCGGCATCCATGGTCACCCATCTGATACTGAACATACTCAATGTTGATTAACTACACTGATCTAACGAGAACCAGTGTCTCAACGTTATTATGCCGTAAGTCTACTAGAACATAACACCAGGTGAAGTTTGGTATGATCTATAAGTGAAAGTGTTGTTATACAACTGACAGGATTCGAACATGGCACACCCAAGTCGTCATTCCGTGTCGATATCCACTTCATCACCGTCACCTCCGTTCAGCGATACAAATGCAATTTCAACCGCAAGCGTGACAGAGTAACAGACGGAGTCCTCCATAAAGACGATGGGACCAATCTCTCAAAAAAGGAAAGAGGACAGAGAAAATATGGACGACAATAAAACAACGGGTGAAAAAAATCAGGCGGATCGATGTAGTCATTTTGAAGAATACGCACAAACGAAATATTCTACTTCTACAGCCGATTATTTACTTTTTACTTTTTCCGTTCCATTCCTCGCATCTTTTATGTCCAAATTTCCATTTTCTGCTTGAAACCAAGATATTAATGTCTTCTCTTGCCATTCTTGGTTCCTGAAAGTCTGAGAGGAGTGAAACAAAGAACACGAAGTCCTTGCTCTCGGGTAAATTTTAGTTTTAGTTTTTTTTTTTTCAAAAAAAATGTTTGCATTTTTTTTTTTAAATCGCAAAACCGATTGTTTCTTGGTTTATCGGGATCTATTCGGAAAACGGTGTGGATTGAAAGCTGAAACGTCCTGCTCCGTGAATCGGATAGGCACAGCAACAAAAAATACATTCGGTCAACATAGCGAGAGGAAAAATAGATAAATGAAAGTAAGAGAATGAAACTATATATATATATATATATATATATGAAGGGTTCGAATGCAAAACGCGATAAACGCCATTTAAAAAGTTACATAGCTATCACTACCAAAAAGTGCTGTATTTAAACACCCGACGACACCCCAAAATCTTGTTCTACATAATATCATACTAGCATAATCTATTTTTGCCTTCATTAAAAATAAGATTTTAGTAGGAGTTTTGATTTAATATATTCGTCTTTTTATTGTTTAAGTTCTAGATTTAAACAAAGCAAATTGGATATATCGCGTTTTGCATTCGAACTCGTCAAATATATATATATATATATATATATATATATATATATATATATATATATATATATATACTCTGCTGGGAAGCCATGAAATTAAATACTGTCCTGTTTTTAAATTCCCGAAACAGTTTTTCATGGTAAGCAACTGATGATCCCTTAAATAATGTTAGAAACAAACTAATATAATAAGTGTAAAAAATAAATTGACTTACATGAGTGATTTTCCACTGAACGACTTCGGACGTAAGTTTTTTTTGGGGGGGGGTTAAATATAGTTTTAATGGTTGAGAAACTTCCGAGACTATATATATTTGAAAAGTAACACATTTAAACGTTGATAAAATGCCACTAATAAGGAGAATATTTTTTTTAAATATTTTGAAACCTGAACAACGCAGATATTTGTTTTTTTAAATAAATTATTAATTTACTTTAAACACTTTTAACTTGAGTACTTTCGGTAAAATACACTTGTCAGAAGTATAAGCATTTTTTCCTATTTTTTTTTCTCCCTGACTGAGACATATCTATCGCAGTCAAGTTGAAATTCGTCCTGATATTATCGACGAAAAAAGTTTAATTAAACAGATCAATTCTGTCATTTTTAACAATGTTTGAATAAATGATAACATTCTGTATAAATACACACAATATATATATATATATATATATATATATATATATATATATATATATATATATATTTATATGGGGTGTGTGTATATATATATTATATATACATATATAAATATATATATAATATATACATATATATATATATTATATATACATATAAATATATATATATATATATATAATTTAAAGAGGCTTCGAGGCATTTTAAATGCAGAACGAAAATGCAGTTAATTCCCAGGGATACTAACTAAATCAAGAATATCGCAGACTTAGCAAGCACTGACGCAAGCCGACTTATCGCTCGAAAATTCACAAATATAAAAGAGGAGTCAAGTATATAAAAGTGAAACTAAAATAGGATTTTTAGCTTAAATTGTGAAATATTAAACGGGGATCATCAGCTGTTTTCTATCTAACTGTTTTGGAGATTTAAAAACAGAACAGTTCTAAAATGCATGGCTCTCCAGTGGTATTTATCAAATCACGCTTCTCAAAAAAAAACAAATGTAGAAATAATTCAACTTTTATTTCACTAATATATAAATAATTAAATAAATAATAATAATAATAATAATAATAATAATAATAATAATAATAATAATAATAATAATAATAATAATAATAATAATAATAATAATAATAATAATAATAATAATAATAACTCGTCTGAGGAGACTTGTTGTCAGTCAGACTCCAGGGAATACCACAGGTTGTTGGCAGTGGGCGATCACTGACGATGACCAGTGTGATAACTCCTAGTGAGTAAATAATAATGGATGCGGATGTCGTTGTCTTTGACCGCTTTCAGAAAGCTGGATTTGCATACAAAACTAAATTAAAAAAGGTAAAATGTAACTCCTTGCTTTTAATATTTAAAACTAGTCAGATATGATTTATTGCCCAACATCTTGACAGAAAAATCATTTTTACTTATGGAATTTGTTAAAATTATTGTCCAAAATATGATAAAAAGACTGGAATATTCGGACACGTGACGAACAACCCCCTCCCCCTCTTTCGGGTATTTCAAGTCTCCAACAGAAACAAGTAGCCACAAGAATGTTAAATATTATTTTGTTTCTCCTGTTAAAACAAAACAAAAGGTAAACTGTAACTCCTTGTTTTTAATATTTAAAACCAGTCAGATATGATTAATTGCCCAGAAATCTTGACAGAAAAATCATTTTTACTTATGGAATTTCTGAAAATTATTGTCTAAAATATAAAAATTTGTATGTGTTTTATAATCCGGAGTATATTTATCAGATAAATACGGGAGGGGAATATAATGTCTATCCCCCGGCTGTCAAAGATTAGCCTATAACACTTATACTATGTACTTAAGAAACATATATATATATATATATATATATATAATTTTTTTTGTGTGTGTGATAGTTCACATTTCACCTCATTAAAAGGAAATAAACGGTATCCCTGTGACAGGAGTACAGGGGCAAACTAAACCTGGGCCTGGTGTAGCCACATACACCAACATATGAGTAACATATGAGTAATGCACAACAATAACAATGAAACCTGTGGGACTCAGAAGAAAGATATGAGTGTCATGATGGGCAGGTGCTCCCTCGATGGCCCACATGAGGGACCCGGCCCGCATCCTGCGAATGTTGGCTCCTTTGATTTCAGGAACAAAACCACGGACAAAAGACAGGTAAGTAACCTCTCCAATTTTAGGTATGACAAGAACACAGACAAACACAAAAAAGCAGAAATGAAAAAAAACTAAAAAATATAGAAAGAAATGGACCACAAAGGAGAACAGACTAGTGATGGAATGCTACTACAAAAGTCACCACCCCACAGAAAGAGGCTACCGGAAGCGATTGAAACATCTTTGGAACACTGCTACTGGCTATTATACAACGGAAAAAAGGATAGCAGACCAAGCAAAACAGATCCTCAAGAGAGGATGGTTCTCGGAGATGGAACTGACAGAAATCAAACAAAAGAGCGGAACAGAGCAAGCAACATCGTGTAGTTTCTTTTCAAAACCCTAACCATGAAGAAGACAGACAAAACATAAACCCAGTAACGGAAGAGTTCGAAGTCTACGAAATCACAGAACTCACCGAAATAGAACTCGCCGAGGAAGAAGCAAGAGAAGTGGAAAACATCAAACGATACATGTCTGAGAACAAAACAAATCTTCCATCTCTAAGGAACAAAGATTGAAAAAAGTTGAAAGTTTAAACTGAGACAGGAAACAAGGTACTCGCGTATATCCCAACAGACACTATCACAGACCTAAACAACTTGATATATGCGAGGGCAAAATCAGTAAGTATGAAACTAAGAAAAGAAAAAAAAGCCTGGCCAAAAGAAAAGACCGACAAAACCTGGATGGGAAATCAGACTAGAAACCCAGATAACCAAACTCCGGAAAGAAGCTTATACCGTAAACAGGATGAAAGAAAATAGGAAAGGATGGAAGAGCAGGACTCCGGTTCACAAGGAAAGACTGAACAAGAAACATGAAGAATTAAAACAAAAGATAGCAGCAATAGAGGGAAGACTGAGACGATATAGATACAAATCAGAACAGCAAAAACAGAACAGAACATTTGAAAACAATGAAAGCCAGTTTTACAAAAACGTAAACGGAGAACGAATAACATCAGAACAACCTGACCCGACAGAGACAAAACACTTCTGGAGCAAGATATGGGAAAATCCTAAAACACACAACAAAAATGCCAAGTGGTTGAAAAACATGAGAACTGAACTACAGGGAATAGAAGAAGGACCAGAAACATGGATTACTAAAAAAACATTAAGGACACCCTAAGGAAAATGGCAAACTGGAAAACACCAGGTCATGATGGAATACATGCATATTGGTTTTAAAAAACTCACGACCCTACATGAAAGACTAGCGCATAAACTGAGAGGATGTATCCACAAAACAGACATACCAGTGTGGATGACCAAAGGAAGGACAACGCTTATACAAAAAGATGCCAAAAAAGGAACGACCTCAAGCAACTACAGACCAATTACCTGTTTACCAACAATGTGGAAAATGCTGACGGCACGACTGAGAGAAAAAATCTACCAGTCCCTAAACAAACGTGGACTACTTTCCGAAGAACAAAAAAGGATGCCGTAAAGGGAAAAGATGGACGCATGATCTACTATACATCGCTTAACTTATCCTGAGGCAGGTAAAAAAAAACAGAAAAAAGAACATATCCATGACATGGATTGGCTACAAAAAAGCTTACGACAGAATCCCTCAAGCATGGATAACTGAAGTTTTGAAAATATACAAAATACCCGAACGGATGATTAATCTTATTAAGAAAGCAATGGAAACATGTAGACTGGAACTCACAGCCGGAGGACAACACCTGACTGAGATAAACATACAGAGAGGCATCTTCCAAGGAGACTACCTATCACCACTTTTGTTTATCATAGCTATTATGCCCCTTAAAAACATACTCAGAAAATGTGAGGCCGGATACACGTTTATAGACACATACATAAGAGTAAACCACTTGATGTACATGGATGACCTGAAACTATTTGCAAAAAGCAAAAAGGAACTGGAAAAGCTGATAAATATGACCGGAATTTTCAGTCAGGACATACAAATGGAATTCGGAAGTGAAAAGTGTGCACTACTAAAATAAAAAAGGAACACTGGAGACAACAGAGGGCATGGAACTCCCCAACCAAGAGGAAATGAGGGTGCTAGGCGAGCAGGATAGGTACACATATTTGGGAGTTCTGGAAGCAGACACCATCAAATCTACAGAAATGAAAGAGAAGATCGGAAAATAATATTTACGAAGAACAAGAACACTCCTAGAAACGAAATTATATAGCAGGAATATAGTAACAGGAATAAACACCTGGGCAGTAGCACTAATAAGATACTCTGGACCATTCATAGGCTGGACCAAAGAATAACTCAGGCACCTGGCCAGAGGACTAGAAAATTAATGACCAGGCACAATGCACTACATCCAAAAGATGATACGGACAGACTCTACATGAAAAAAAACGAAGAGGGCAGAGGACTGGTAAATATAGAAGATTGTGTGGAAGACTAAAAAAAAAGAGCTGGAAAAATACATAACTCAACACATGGAAATCCTTATCACTGCAGCAAGAGACACCGTTCAAACGAACAACTCGGGAAGCACCGATACCAGAAACGAAACGGCAAGAAAAGAAAAGTGGGAAGAAAAAAAACTACACGGGTACGTCAGAAGACTGACAAGATAGGAAACCAACGAAAATAGCTGGGCATGGCTAAGAAAAGGACACTTGAACAGAGAAACGGAATCTTTACTGATGACTGCACAGAACAATGCAATTAGGACAAACTACATTAAAGCTAAAATAGATAAAACCCAGGAAAACAGTAAATGCAGACTCTGTGGACAAAGAGACGAAACAGTTAATCATATAATAAATGAATGTAGCAAACTAGCCAAAATCGAATATAAGAACAGACATGACTGTGTGGGGAAAGCAGTACACCGGGAACTGTGCAAACAATTGAATTTCGAATACGCAGACAAATGGTACAAACATAAGTTAGAAACAGTACTGAAAAACGAAAAACACAAAATGATCTGGGATATGGATATACAAACAGACAAACTCATACAAGCAAGGAGACCGGATATTATAATAATCGACAAGATGGAAATATCTTGGAAAATCGTAGACTTCGCCGTTCCAGCAGTCCACAGAGTGAAAATCAGAGAAACGGAAAAACGAAGCAAGTACACGGAACTAGCCAGAGAACTGAAAGGTATATGGAGCATGAAGAAAGTCAGTATAATACCAATAATGGTAGGAGCACTAGGAACAATCCCCCAAGAGCTGGAAAAAAGACTGAGAGAAATTGGAATCAAAGGGATCATTGGAACTATACAAAGGACGACAATGATCAAAACAGCTACAATCTTAAGGAAAATCATTGAATGCGGAAACTAACTCGCATAAGCTACGAAGGGTCACAGGGAATCTAACACAGGAAGAAAACAAAACTACTGAAAGAACACATCACAAACAAAGAAACAGAAAATGCAAGAAACATAACTTAATAAGCTCTCCCCCCCCCCCAATAAATTACAGCGGTTTCAACTGACACAACACAAAAATGAACCAATGAACAGAAATAGCAAGAAACACTATCAGCTCCCCGCCCCAAATAAAAATAATCAGCCCCCCTCCCCCCAAAAAAAAATATTAAAAAAAAAATATTGACACCACACAAAATATTTGCATAGGGTCAAGGAGGATGAGAAGACCGAGGAGGGACAGCACTAACCATACCTCCACTGGAAGCGCAGAGACTGCTGAGACCTTGGGGAGGCTTATTGCCACCTAAATCCCAGAGAAGACCAATGGTCCTTACCAGCGAGAAATCAATGGTAAACGGCTGTTGTGATACTGCAAATTTATTTGCGGTGGCTATCAACAAGAGTTGGACAATACTGGAAATCTGGGAGACTTGTTGTCACTCAGACTCCAGGGAATACAACCGGTTGTCGGTGAGCAATCACTTATGACCTGTGTGAGAACTCCTAATGAGTAAATAAATAATAATAATAATAATAATAATAATAACAATAATAAAAATAATAATAATAACAATAATAACGATAATAATAATAATAATAATAATAATAATAATAATAATAATAATAATAATAACGATCTGTGTGCGATCTCCTAGTGAGTACAAATTATAATAATAATAATAATAATAATAATAATAATAATAATAATAATAATAATAATAATAATAATAATGCAAAGAAACGAGATGCAGATATGATTGTATCTTCCTAGAAAGGAAGGTGGTCGAGGTCTACTTAGTGTTGAAGATGTTGTGAATATATAGAAGAAGGTTGTCTATATAAATATATTTCAGAAAGTAATGAGATTCTTTTTCGTGAATTGAAAAGAGAGGAAATACTAAGAACTGGGGTAAAAAATATATCAAAGGTTACAAGAGAGAGTCTTAAAATTATTTGAAAAGAAACTACACGGTGTATTCTTTAAGAACACTGAATTTAAAGATAATGACAGCTGGAATTGGTTGGTCAGGGGTGATATCAAAAGATCTACCGAGAGCACCTTAATGGCAGCCCAGAAACAAGCCATCAGCACTAGATCCATCAAACATTACATTGACAAAACTGCAGAATCACCGATATGCCGATTGTGTAATGACAGGTAAGAAACCTTAGCGCATATTGTGTCTGAATGCCCAATGCTAGCACAACATCAGTATAAAAAATGGAGACACGACAAAGTCGCGCAGGTACTACACAGGTATGTATGCAAACATTATGAATTGGATCACAATGAGAAGTTGTATGAGAATAAACCAAAAGTAGTACAGGAGAACAACAATGTCAAACTTTTGGGGACATGCGAATACAGACTCAAAAGGTTGTTGAACATTCAAACCTGGACTCAAAAGGTTGTTGAACATTCAAACCTGGACTCAAAAGGTTGTTGAACATTCAAACCTGGACTCAAAAGGTTGTTGAACATTCAAACCTGGACTCAAAAGGTTGTTGAACATTCAAACCTGGACTCAAAAGGTTGTTGAACATTCAAACCTGGACTCAAAAGGTTGTTGAACATTCAAACCTGGACTCAAAAGGTTGTTGAACATTCAAACCTGGACTCAAAAGGTTGTTGAACATTCAAACCTGGACTCAAAAGGTTGTTGAACATTCAAACCTGGACTCAAAAGGTTGTTGAACATTCAAACCTGGACTCAATCTTTCTAAACAAAAACAAGAGCATTTGCTTAATCATTGATATAGCCTGCCCCTTCGATACCAGAGTGCAGGAGAAAGTACACGAAATAATAAATAACTATCAAGATCTAAAATAGAAATTAGTTAGACTATGGAAATGTAAAGAAGTAAAGGTGATTCCCGTTGTAATTGGAACGCTTGGAACTATAACGAAAATCCACCATCAATGGTTTGAACAGATTAACGAGAGAATATCTTTTCCAATTCTGCAAATGGTTGCCTGTTAGGAACAGCGAAAGTGTTAAGGTACAGCTTGAATGTCGCAAGTCAAAGGAATTGACTTGATGTTTACAAAAGAAAACTCCAACTAAAATCATCCACAAGTTAAGACTGCTATGAAATAATAATAATAATAATAATAATAATAATAATATTAATGATGATAATAATAATAATAATAATAATAATAATAATAATAATAATAATAATAATAATAATAATAATAATAGTAATACTATTAAAACACTACACTTAAAAACATTATGCTATATGGTAGTTAGCATATTATATTATATAGGAATAAAAGATAAAAGATGCATAAAAAAGCTTAAGTACCTTTGGTACCAGACAGGCGAATAGATGAGGGGAATATATATATATATATATATATATATATATATATATATATATATATATATATATATATATATATATATATATATATATATATGGGGGCGTATGTTTCAAATATTAAACAATTACTAGATTAACGTTTGTAGATTACTCTCTATATAGTTATATACGTAGCTACACAAGCGCTTGACTGTGGATATAGATACTTAATTATTAAATTATACTTACTGTCACCCTAAAAAGAGGGCACTGTGTTTGGGAAGAATTACATGTTTCTTTTAAAGCTGTAATACATAGGTTCTCACCTCTGTCAAATCAGAGATTGAACCCTCTTGAAAAGCAAGGTATCGTATTCATCAACTGCGTTAGGCGCATGGATTACGTGGCCGGGTTATGGGACTAGAGGTCTAAGTTTCGAACCGTGCGAGTCAAGTGCATGCGTAGCCACACTGATGAGTCTTAGAACGACGAAACTAATTCTTGTCTACAGATATAAATATTGAATTATGATGTTTTATATATGTATATGTATATGCATGCATATCACACATGGCATAATTCGTTGACACACGGGTTCTCGTAAGATCACTGAAGTTAAGCTACGTTAAGGCTGATCAGTACCAAATGGGTGATCATTTGGGACGATTAAACGTTGTATGGCGAAAAATTTCTGTGAAATTACGTTAGCGATTACTTAATTTTAACTTGTTAATCAACACACGGATGAACGGACCCTGAAGTATTGTTTTAAATCATGTTGATATTCGTTTTATTTGCTTTTTGATATACTTTATTAGTATATAAAATTTATTAACGTAACACCTGTCCATCTATTCCATGTGCATTTACCAAGATTAATTTCTAGATATAATGATAATAAACCTTATGTCTAGAATCATATGTCAATTTTGATTTTAAAATACATTAATTGTGGTCAAAGAACAATTATTAAAGAAAATCGGAGGTGTCTGAATGTTAACAAAGGAGTCCACCCCCGTTTTACCAATTTTCCATTAAACTAAATATATCCACACTATTACCCCTAACACCTTGCAAATTGCATCCGATACCTACACATATATAAAAAAACTAACTTTATATAAGTAAACACACACACGCATATATATATATATATATATATATATATATATATATATATATATATATATATATATATATATATATATACTCTTTGTGAATTTTTCAGATGATTTTGTTATGTTGCAGACGCGATATTGACATAAAAATGTTTTTTTCGCACAGGACAAATGAAACGGACCGCAAAAATATATCTCACAAAAATGTTAAGATTTGGGGGAATGTGATAAAAAAAACAATAATAAAATAAAAAACATGGTTATTGGAATATAATATGCACCTTACTTATATATATATATATATATATATATATATATATATATATAAGTATAAATTTTTATTTATACAAACATTATTGGTTACATATGTGCATACATGTTTCGGTTGCACTTTCCCAAGAAAGTCAACCTCATCAGACCGAGAATCTTTCAGGAATGCCTGAAAGATTCTCGGTCTGATGAGGTTGACTTTCTTGGGAAAGTGCAACCGAAACATGTATGCACATATGTAACCAATAATGTTTGTATAAATAAAAATTTATACTTATAAACAGCTCTACTTAGTATTGAGCACTTTTTATAAACACTTGAGTTTCTACAGATTTACATTTACAGAAACTAATACAATACATGTACTATATATATATATATATATATATATATATATATATATATATATATATAGTATGTGTGTGTGTGTGGTGTATCAATTTATATTAAAAAGAAATCAATAAAATGCTGATCACAGAAGAGTGAGAGCATATACAAATAATGTATTTGAAAACTATATGTTACCCATTTCAGAATCGTACTGCAGTTTCATCTAGATGGGTGATTTTCAAATGTTAAAAAGTCAATACCCAAAGGACTCGTCAACGTACTAAATGAAGTTAAAACACAATGAGAAATGGCGTAATATCGATAAAAACCGGTACATTCCTAAAATGTCTCTCTGGAGAAAAATACATTGGTTGGGAATTAATTGAGTTTTATTTTATTCATTATTTATAATTTTGTGTCTTCAGAAAGTTTTTTTTTTATTTGTAGTAATATTACGCCGACTTTTACCCACTGACTCCTTTTTTATCCCCCTTTCTTTGAGGGAAGCTCGATCATTGGCTAATGAAAACATTGACCTGTGATGGAAAAATAACAACGAATCTGGTTGGATAGTTAGATAAAATAAACACTATTTAGATATATAAACAATCGCTAGCTGTAAAATGTATACCTCTGATTAGCTTACTTGCCATAGATATATTTTCGTACTATATATATATATATATATATATATATATATATATATAAATGGTCGGGTTATGGGACTTGAGGTCTAATTTTCGAACAGTGCGAGTCAATTGTATGCGTATCCACACTGATGAGTCTTAGAACGACGAAACAAGTGCTTGTCTATACTTATATATATATATATATATATATATATATATATATATATATATATATATATATATATGTATACATATATATATATAAAATTATGGTATAACCGTCAATCGCCGTGAGTAAGCCGTTGTGCACATGTATATATATATTGACAATTTAATGGTTGTAGGTCTATGCATGTGGGTAAACCACTGTGTTTACATATGCGTATTTTGATATATTATCAAGTATACGACACCATACATCGTATACGACATTCGCGAAACAGCGGTGGATTTCATTTACGTTCTGGCGCCACTCGTCAAAAATCTTCGCTCGTCTCTGTTGACTGTGTTATCATCAGGTGACTATGGCTTAATTAACCCGCGAAATGGCGCATCTAACCCCTCACTGCTGACGTCACAAACAAAAGTTTTCTGTCGCCTTTACAAAGCAAAATGGAGTCATGGGAGACCTACCCCGTTGCAAGAAAAGGGGAAAACTCTCTCTCTCTCTCTCTTTTCTTTCTCTCTCTTCCTCTCCCCCTCTCTATCTCTATCTCTCTCTCTCTTTCTCTCTCTCTCTCTCTATCTCTCTCTCTCTCTCTCTCTCTCTTTCTATATATATATATATATATATATATATATATATATACATAAAGAGACATCTCTAAGTGAAAGGAAAGAGGATTCATAATTGTTATGTTTGCCATATTTATTGATTTTTGGTATTTATTACGTTTTTTAGCAGTTTTTGTTACCCATTATTTTTCTTAAACAAGTGTCGGTTTTATTTTTTTGTTTTTGTTTCGAGTTGTGTCATATTTTGGAAGTTGGAGAAACCTTTTGTTTTTGTTCTTGACTAATTTTCATTCATTTTTAATTATTTCTGTTTTTCTTTTTTTATTATCCATTCTTTATACCCTTTTATGTTTTCTTGTTTTGAAATTTCCTATCTATATATCTGTTTATGTCCTTTTTTATCCCCAATCAATGTGTATCACTATTTCATTTTATCTAGTTTATTCTTATTTCTTTATGTATAGTTTCATCATCTCCTTTCTATATATTTTTTCGTGTTTCCTTTTTATACACTTTTTCTTATTTCTTGTAAAATTTGTCTTATTCATTTTTGCATCGCGTTTCTTCTTATTGCTATTTTATATAGTGTTTTATATTTCTCTTTAGATTTTATACGGTGTTTCATATTTCTCTTTAGATTTTATATAGTGTTTCATATTTCTCTTTAGATTTTATACAGTGTTTCATATTTCTCTTTAGATTTTATATAGTGTTTCATATTTCTCTTTAGATTTTATATAGTGTTTCATATTTCTCTTTAGATTTGATATAGTGTTTCATATTTCTCTTTAGATTTTATATAGTGTTTCATATTTCTCTTTAGAATTTATATAGTGTTTCATATTTCTCTTTATCTGGACTTTATTATTTCTTTTCTATATAGATGTTTTCTTATTTCTCTTAAGATTTTATATAGCGTTTCATAATTAAAATCGGGGGCCCTATGTTTTGAGGTATTTCCGTCCGTCCGGATTTTTCTCCGCTACCATCCATTAAATTTCTCTGAAATTTTGCAGGTTTGGTCAGGTTAGAAAGTGACATTCTCCGATTTTTGAAAAAAAATCTGGTTAGTCCCCCAGGGAGTCAAAAAGCCCCGAAATAGAAAAAAATGACATTTTTTCCCCCATAACTTTTCATCCATCCACTCAATTTCTCTTAAACTTGGTCAAAATGTGGAGACAATTGTTCCTAATAGAAAATAAATATCGCTGACCTTAGAAAAAAATCTGGTTCGCGCGCCCAGGGGGTCAAAAGCCCCCTAAAATGGCAAAAATTACCCTTTTCTCCCATAATGTTTGATTCATCCATTCAATTTTTCTGAAACTTGGCCAAAATGTAGAGGCAATTGTTCTGGATATAAAATGAGCATCCTTGATCTCAGAAAAATTCTGGTTCGCGTCCCCAGGGGGTCAAAGGGGGGGGGGTTAAAAAAAATGCCATAAATTGCCCAAATTTATTGCATTTTACACTAGCCACATCGAGTCATATACAGAGGGGGACCACGCACGCGCGGCTTGTTTTCAATCAGTATATATATATATATATATATATATATATATATATATATATATATATATATATATGTGTGTGTGTGTGTGTGTGTGTGTGTGTGTGTGTGTATTATTATTCTCTACATAGTTGGTCTTATTCCAGTTATTTATATTTTTATTAATTTTGTGATATATCATTTTTATTTATTTAGCTTTTATACGGTTTTCATTGTTTATTTCATATATATATATATATATATATATATATATATATATATATATATATATATATATATATTGAATAGTTTTTCTTATTTTTTATAAAGTTGTTATTATTGATCTTTCATATTCCTATATGCACTTATTTACTTTTTTCTAGTTTATATTATTCCCTTTTATATAGATTTAGTTATTCATATTTTTATATAGTGTCTATTTGTTCCTTATTATATATTTTTCTTATTTCGTTTATATATAGTTTGTCATCGTTTTTTAAGTAGTTGCATATTTCTGTTTCATATAGTTTTTCTTATGTAACCCTGATATCATTCTTCTTTCTCTTTCTCTGATATTTTTCCAATTTCTCTCTATATACTTAACCTTGTATTCTCTATTATAAATTTGATTTTCTCATTTACCACTGCATAGAATACATTCCTAATAGTTTTTTTAAGATCGTCATTCATCGTTCTTTCTTTGAAAACTTTTTTTGAACTATAAACAATGAAAAAAGAAACAATATGGAAGTAACTTTAACAGATGGATATAAAACACATGCCTGATGAAATAATTTCGTTAAAGAAGGAGCCAGTAAAAACGAAAAAGACGAAAATTGTCATGCTCTTTGGAGGTTGATTCATACACCACATGTATTATTCATTGTTAATTAATCAAAAATCCGATTTTGATAAAAGTTGGAAGAAAGACGGGTTTACTATATTATACAAAGGTATTAGAAAATATAGATGTACTAAATCTAACTGGAGTTAGAGTTATGTATATGGGACTATAGTATAGTAAGGCCAACGTCACCAACCAAATAACGAACAGAGATACAAAGTAATCATTACTTACAAATTATAAAATAGAAAAGAATGACATGCAAATGTTATCAAAGATGACTTTAAAATTCCTCAGATAAAACAATGACTTACAACTGTTACAAAAGAAAAAATTGAAATAATACAAAGATGACTTCTAATTGATACAAAGATGACTTCTAATTGATACAAAGATGACTTCTAATTGATACAAAGATGACTTCTAATTGATACAAAGATGACTTCTAATTGATACAAAGATGACTTCTAATTGATACAAAGATGACTTCTAATTGATACAAAGATGACTTCTAATTGATACAAAGATGACTTCTAATTGATACAAAGATGACTTCTAATTGATACAAAGATGACTTCTAATTGATACAAAGATGACTTCTAATTGATACAAAGATGACTTCTAATTGATACAAAGATGACTTCTAATTGATACAAAGATGACTTCTAATTGATACAAAGATGACTTCTAATTGATACAAAGATGACTTCTAATTGATACAAAGATGACTTCTAATTGATACAAAGATGACTTCTAATTGATACAAAGATGACTTCTAATTGATACAAAGATGACGTCTAATTGATACAAAGATGACTTCTAATTGATACAAAGATGACTTCTAATTGATACAAAGATGACTTCTAATTGATACAAAGATGACTTCTAATTGATACAAAGATGACTTCTAATTGATACAAAGATGACTTCTAATTGATACAAAGATGACTTCTAATTGATACAAAGATGACTTCTAATTGATACAAAGATGACTTCTAATTGATACAAAGATGACTTCTAATTGATACAAAGATGACTTCTAATTGATACAAAGATGACTTCTAATTGATACAAAGATGACTTCTAATTGATACAAAGATGACTTCTAATTGATACAAAGATGACTTCTAATTGATACAAAGATGACTTCTAATTGATACAAAGATGACTTCTAATTGATACAAAGATGACTTCTAATTGATACAAAGATGACGTCTAATTGATACAAAGATGACTTCTAATTGATACAAAGATGACTTCTAATTGATACAAAGATGACTTCTAATTGATACAAAGATGACTTCTAATTGATACAAAGATGACTTCTAATTGATACAAAGATGACTTCTAATTGATACAAAGATGACTTCTAATTGATACAAAGATGACTTCTAATTGATACAAAGATGACTTCTAATTGATACAAAGATGACTTCTAATTGATACAAAGATGACTTCTAATTGATACAAAGATGACTTCTAATTGATACAAAGATGACTTCTAATTGATACAAAGATGACTTCTAATTGATACAAAGATGACTTCTAATTGATACAAAGATGACTTCTAATTGATACAAAGATGACTTCTAATTGATACAAAGATGACTTCTAATTGATACAAAGATGACTTCTAATTGATACAAAGAAACGGTGATTAAAAAAAATATTAAAAAATGACTTAAAGGGATAATAGTGAAATGATGTCTCAAAAGAAACGAATAATTAAACATGAGACGAAACGAAATTATGACGGAAAATTATGCAAAATAAAAGATCACAGCAAAAGAAAAGTTTAATTAAAATGCTGGCAAAAACATTACGTAAATGACATAAGGTTAATGATTATTTATATATGACACAAAAGAAACCAATATTCATAAATAATACTAATAAAAGAATGACTGGATTATACGAAGGTAAATCATTGCTTCAAACGGGAAGCGACGGTGGTTAAGTGGATATCGACACGGACTGGGTGTTCTAAGTTCGAATCTAGTCGGTTCCACAGTACCACTGTCACTTAGGGATGTTGGTAACCTTTTCGTGGTCCTTCCTGTAAGTACCCGATGAAATATTTCTAACTAGAAAAACATCGGGGAAACTAATGCCAGCACCAGAATCATCTGATTCACACGAAAGAAGATCACCTCAAACTATACAAAAAAGTGAATTTAGAACGGTACAAATAAGATGACTTCAAATAATATAAGATACAACTTGAAATGATAGAAATGAAAGTGTGACTTGAATATAATATGAAGGAAAAGATTACTTGAAAATTATATGAAAAGAAATTGTGACTGAAAAAATACAAACTATAAGATGTCTTACAAATGGTACAAAAATGGATGACTTAAGATAATATAAAATAAAATATTACTTGAAATAGAACAAAACAATGGGTGCTTTGTTACATTAGGACCCGAGCATACTTTGATCCCGTCGTTAGGGTTAGGGTTAGAATCAGGGTAAAAATTCGCATAAGTCTTAATGTAAGAAAGTATCGAAAAATGATTTTAATTTCATAAAAAATAACAATATTTTTGAAGTTTTAAAGGAGTTATGCCGTCATAGACACCTTAGGGCTGAACATTTACCGTCTTCATTTATTTATTTCAGTTATTGATTGCAGTTATGTCCACAAAATCGGAGGCATACTTTCTGTAACATACTTTTGTTGATATAATGTTGTTAATTATACCACAATGTTTGCCTTTCTTATTACTGGCCCTTTACTGACCTTAATACGAATTTTGTAACTCATTCTGACCGACTTTACTAATATCGTTTTCAATTGTCTGTTTATCTAGTCCAAGTTTTTTTCAAAATGGCAGTATCTACTCGCATTACGTAGACGGTGAAGATATTTTATGATTGGATTGTCACTTTCTTGTTTTATCGACATGAACGTCATTCCTTTCGCCACGACCAACCGTTTTGAGGCGTCATATTCGTTCTTATTTTTCCGAAAGTCTGTTTTTTAAGGTTTATGAAATACGCCATAGTGGTTACTTTCATTATGGCATCACAGCCATCTGTAACCTGTGAAAAATCCGTTCTCTTCTTTTTTTCGTTACTTTGTTGTCGCGTGAAAACAACAAAAAACAATTTTGATCAATACCATCACGATCGAAAGACGAGAAAGCCAGAAATGTCACCAAGTATCGAGGATGTCCTGTGTTTTGTCTCCAGTCGAGATCCGGCAGTTATATCTATGTATAAAAATAAATGTGCATACAAGAAAGATAATGTCGACATATCTCAATAATGAAATAAGTAACTTGAAATTCGTCGTGTTCAAAGTCTTCATTTATGATTAAATCTACTGTGAGAAAATACTTCTTAAAATGCTAGACTACTAGACGAATTAATCAACTTAATAACAACAATTAACTTCTTTCTTTTTCAGTTTCATACAACGTAGCTTCTTCAGCAAATGGCGTCGGAACTCATAACCATAGCTGTCTGGTTTTCCCTCGCTTCTTTTCTACAAAAATAAAAAAAAGAAATAATTAAATAAATAAAAGCCGGGTTGATATTAGCTTTTTTTCTGCTTTCATTCCTTTTTCTTGACTTTTTTCCTCTTCTATTATTTCTTTCGTCATGTTTAATACTTCCTTTGTAATACTGCTGTATTTTTACTATTATTTCTCCCGGACAACGCCGAGTAACTTTTCTTGTACACAACAGTATAACAAAACACAGTGAATTACTTTCTCCTGGTAAATGCGCGATTAAACACGAGAGCTCTATCTAGGATATTGAGCACTTTTAGATTAACATATAACACGTAAATGAACGCCAAAAATGATTAAAAATTGAATGAAAACAGTGAAGGGAAGAAATGAAGTAAAAAAAAAATTAATAAAATAGATGAAAAAATTAATGAAAAAAATAAATAAAAAATATGAATAAAAAATATTGAAAAATATGAATAAAAAAATTATTAAAAATATGAATAAAAAAAATAATGTAAATATATGAATGAAAAAAAAATGAATAAAGAATAACAATGTATATTTCTTTGTATCTATATTTTCATTTTTGTTTATATATTTACTTATTTATTTATTTCTATTATTGTTCATCCTTTTCTTTTAAAGTTATCTTAGACTTTCTTTTTCCCCCCGACTTTTATTTCTTTCGTTTCTTATTCTGTTTTTTTTTTCTTTCCTTCTATTCGTCTTGCTTCCGAGCAATCTGTTAGACTTTTTCTTTTATCGTTTCTGCTTCACTTTTCTTCATCCATCTATCTTGAGCTCTCCTGGTTATTGCTTTATTATTTTTATTTTCGCTATTTATATCTGTATTTTCGTTGCGTCCTTTGTCTTGCTTTCGTTCTTTCTATAATTAATACACCAGCTTATGTTTTATCTTTTTTTTTTCTAATCAACCCTTTCATTACTGTATATATTCTTAAAATTCTTTTATCTCATCTACAAAGAAGAAAAACGAACACGCTTTACATCATAGCACTCTAACCAAGGCTAAATATCCTTCATGTCTTTGGGAATTCCGTTTTCTTTTATTCTCTTACTATTGCCCGAGACACCCGACTTTGCCTTTGAAGCCAATGTCATGTCCACATATCTTAATCCTACAACCGGAACTGCCCACATACCCAAATTCCCACTTGCTATATATATATATATATATATATATATATATATATATATATATATATATATATATATATATATATATATATAATTCCACCAATGTCCTTAGTTTTAATTATCATTCCCACAAGAATTTCTTAGTTGTCATTTATTAATCGCGGCATCTTTGGACAATTTTAATGGCATCGATGCTGACTCGTTCACCTTTAACAATCTTTCCGAAATCAAAAACCTGTCAGGAGTGCATTTCAACCATTTCGCTATATATATATATATATATATATAACTATATATATATATATATGTATGTATAAATATATATATGCATTTCAACCATTTCGCGAGTCTTCATATCTACAGCTAAGTTACAACTGTTCTTCACATCTTGGTTATTATAAGCAGAACCATTTGGCCTGATATTCCCTGTTGCCTCATTTTGTTTTCTTTCATAGTGTTTGACCTGTCTGCAAAATCTGTACCGAACCCTTTGTTCTACACCCATGAACAGATCACTTTCATTCCACTGTCTTTTCTCAGGGGAGATCACTCGCACCATGTCCCCTTTTTGTGAGTGTGTTGCTTCGGATCATCATATATGGTTTTATATAATAACCAAGAAACGTGGAACAAAATTTCGCGGCTCTTGTCGCATTTTGTCCGTTTCGAATCGAAACGATAGTTATACATACACTAATCCATGATCTGTTCAAGAGACAAAGGTTTATGAGCACAAATATAATTATAAAAACGAAGGAAATATAATGAATGAAACATGTGGTCTTAAGAGAAAGAAACACAGAAAGGGAGCAAGAGAAAAAGACAAGATAAACGTTGGGGAAATAAGAAAGAAACATCGTATGCAAGAAAAATTATAAGGGATACAATGAAATAAATAATTAAAAAGGGTTGCTAAAATGAGTAAAGCTGAACCCTAAATACAAAACAAGAAAGACAGCACATGCATAAAACATTGGTAAAAGAGATACAATACAAAGAAGGATAAAAACACATGAAACTAAATAAATACGTACATTATATGAAAAAATGAACGAAATAAGGAATAAATTAAATTTAATATCTGGTTAAAAAGGAAAGATGGATGAACTCTACGACCTCTATTAAATATCGCGGCATCATTTTCCAAGATGATGTTATATATACCGATGTGAAAATCTAATGGTTTCATCTCAACACGCATCGCTTGAAGATTTTCTTGAAGTATCATGCAGAAGATTTAAAACTTTAGAATATATTTACTTAATCCTTTCAGCAATTCCTCCGGCGAGATTATCTGTCGCATAATTAATCTTTAGTAACCTCCCTTCAAAAGTCCCTTCTATGTAGATCATACTACTATAATTGTAGAGGTCTAGACGGCCTCTCTAATAACCCAACTGCCTGAACCAACGGATATTTTAGTCTAAATACATTTTCCCCTTATATATAACTTTGCTAAACAATTTAAAACCTCTGGTATATCTTACTTGTTCGTTATGAAACAATAAAATGATTTAATTATTGTCAGGAGCTTAACTTCTAAGTGGTAGAATTACCGTAACTATCCGTTTTGTTTTTGTTTCCTAACGTAGAAACGTGGTGTTGCTTGGGAACAACACATATGAGAGTCAGAGGCAATCCATCCTCATCTATGTTTGCAGTTTCTTTTTTAATGAATCGCAGCTTTTAGACTTTGATCAAAGCGCAGTATCTGTTCTCTTCTCAGTCAGTGAAGAAAAAATCTTTCTAAAATTAGATAAATTTAATTTTGGTCCCAATCCAGAGTGTCCCATTTTGGGGAGCTTGGTTATCCCACCTTTACAAACACACATTGGGTCTAACTCTGCCCTCTTGGGGAAATAATGAAATAAGGACACTTTCAGGTATTTCCTACCAGTTAAGTTTTAACCTAATAGCACAGGGGATAAAGGCGTTGGTAAAAAATTTTCTCGGGGTTAGGAATTCGGTGCCCGGTGAAGTAACCTAAGAACAGTTAACAGATGCAAGATATCTTATCGTACGCGAAATGAGACTTGTCTACGCCAGTAAATAAGATGAACGTTTTATTTACAAATTACTGGAATGTAACCGACAACAACGCACTATTCTTGAAGAAGGCAAGAGAATATGGCCGCCGAAACGCCGAGAACATCACAATGACTAATTTAGATATTTCCTATTAGTTAAGTGTTGATTGTAAAACATTGTTGATAAAGTAAACACAAATGCGTTTCACTTTCATGTATAACTTTTGAAATATATACGGACTTTCCTTACACAGTATATATATATATATATATATATATATATATATATATATATATATATATATATATATATATATATATATATATATCTACAAATATATACATATATATATATATATATATATATATATATATATATATATATATATATATATATATATATATATATACGAATACGTTCGTTAACCACTCTAGACTAGCCTTCTGTCTGTGCCCGCTTCTAGGTACATATAGATCTTAATTTCCTTTTATTACGTGAAAGTGTCCGGTAGCCCAGTGGATACGGTGACTGCTTGCGGGTTAGCGCCTCCAGACTGTCTGAAATTATTACTTTCCTGCACAATAAGCTTAAAACGCTAGCGTCCGTAGGTATTAATAATTAAATATTTATTTATAGATAAGGTATAGTTCATTGGCTAAAACTAATCGAGCTCCGGCACTTGACAATGTTCACATTTAAATATCATTTACATTCAGTCAGTATGATATGATAGCGCAGGGGTAGGAGCGCCGACTGTCAGCTCGACGGTTGAGTTTCAAGGCACTACCTGATCTAGCCACACTGAAAAGCTGTGATACAGCGAAACATTCTGTATGTGGATGACTATATAAAGCTCCCTTCCTGTGTAGACTTATTTTGTAAGGATATCGCCACCTGCCACAAGCTTTAAGGCACAGCTCATTGGGTAAAACTAATTCGAGCTCCGGCACTTTACAATGTTTACATTGAGATATCACTTACATTCAGTCAGTGTCATATGATTACGCAGATGTAGAAGCGTCGACTGTCAGCTTGAGGCATTAACTGGTCTAGCCGCACTGAAGAGGCGTGATACAGCGAAACAGTCTGTATGTGGATAACTATATATAAACAGTTACATGGTAAACAGCTGATGATCCCCGTGTTAATATTAGATGCTTACGTTAAGGTCTCCTGTTTTTGTTTCACTGTTAGATACTTAATCTCCCTTTTTATTTTATTTACTTACTATTATATATTTTATTTATTTATGAATTTTCCAACGAATGGTAAGTCTGCATTATTTTGGATTTAGTTAGTTTCTGTGGGAATTTAAACTGCATTTTCCCCTTTTTTTGTCTTTTTGTTTAAAATAACTCAAAGCTTCTTTAGACTATATATATATATATATATATATATATATATATATATATATATATATATATAATGAAGAAGAATGGAAAGGAATTAGAGAAGCAAAAGCCAAATCATAATTCAATTCAATTGCTCAGAGCAAGGTATATTCCGCAAAAAAGGCAATTTATTCAAGTTAAATTTTCCTTAAGCCAGTATACTCTTCACAATAGGTTTTACTTTTTCTAAAAGTTCGCTTTTAGTACACCACTTTATATATATATATATATATATATATATATATATATATATATATATATATATATATATATATATATATATATATATATAGTAGAGAATGGTAGTTTGCTTGAAGCATTGCTGGGTATAGTAGTAGTAAGTTTTTGAAAGGCTGTGGGCAACTTGCATCTATCCGGAATTGCATTGCCCACAGCCTTTAAAAAACTTACTACTAATATATATATATATATATATATATATATATATATATATATATATATATATATATATATATATATTAAAAACAGAGGCACAACATGGTTGCTTGATATTCTTATTTCATAATCACTAAGAGCTTTCACCGTATTTTTTATCAGTGATCTCACACTAGTCAAACCACATCGGAGTGCCAACATTATCCAAAGATTAACGGCATTATGCTTCTTTAAATAACCATTAAGACTCACTAGTAGTTTCGCATCAGCCATTTACAATTGTTGCAATTGCTTTCTTCTATTTTTTTTACTGTAATCTGAAACTGGAGTGACAATAAGCCACCTCAGAATGTCAGTACTCTCCGTGCCCTTCTAATTGAGATGTATATCGTGCTGTCTATATTTCAATGTTCAATAGGATGCTGCTCCTTCTTTTTAATATAAGTTTCGATTTTTGTTTGTGCGATTTTCCTATACGTTTAAAATGTAATTATTTGCATCATTCAATGTGAAATACGTTCCCACCCAGTCATGTCAATCTGTATGTTACGTTTATTGCTAGTTTGTTGCATTTACTTCAAATATGATTCATTATTTAGTCTCTGTGTCGACAGTATCAACATTCATTGTTTTCCTTGGTCATATCTGTATTGGCTCTTTTGATCCTGTTGTTTAGTGCAACTGTCAGTAGCGATTATGTTTATTGTTACAAGTGTCCTTTTCGTAGCCATATTCATGGTTTTGTTTTCATATAATTACTTTGGTCCGTCTTATAAATAATCAATGTAGTTGTGTATTTTTCTATTTCTCTTTTCCACTGTTTTGTCTCGTATTCCTTATTGTAGTCGGTCCAGGCCATGGTTATCTTATTTTTGTCTGGTGTTCACTTCCTTCGGTGTCTAATGCTCGAGCAATAACATACCCCTATCTGATTGCCTTCCTACAAGAGTAGAGTTCGACACAAGGCCGTTTTAGTTGTGGAGAAAATCTAGCGTCCCAAAAAAGGTACATACTGGAGAGAATGAAAGTAACATTTGTCTGAATCACTGACTGAGAACAGAACAGATGCTACACTTTGAATTATTTACCTGCAAAATATGATGATTAATATTTTAATAAATTAAGTACAAGATTTCCGCTAAACTTTCTGTTACCCAAGGAGACGACTGTATCTATTAATGGAGTCGTAGATCTCTTTGCTAAGTTGTTGATTTACGATTTTCCACGTAATCGGGATGTTATTGCCTTTTAATAGCTTGTAATCGTTCCCGTTTCGCGCTTTTTTTTTGGGGGGGGGGGATTATTTCGGTTCTTTCTTCGAGCAACAACGCAAGTTTTCTCGAATGTGCATCTCCCTAATTGTTCTGCTTAACTTATATGCATATTTTATACTGAACCAGAATAAACGTATTCCGTTGTGGCCAGGTGTTTTCTAGTGTGAAACTTTTGTTAGGGTCATCTTATGAGTTTCGATACTTGTTTCACTTTTTGTTTCTTCTTCAATTTCCTGGAGATATTCCTTTATGTTTTGAAGCCATTATGCATTCCTGTAATGTTCTTGTCGTCTGTGCCATCTATTGCCTTTGTCTTTACTCTAGCTTCCGCAGGATTGCCTTTGTCTTTATTCCAATTTACAATTTGGTGAAACTGTCTTTCCCTTTTCTCAAATCATATATTGTGTTTATGAGATTCGTATATGTACAATGGAAATTACATGGCGTCATTTTTATCCTCAGAGACCAGTACGGAATATAGTATACAGAAGATGTCGAGGAAAAAAAAAAAAAATAATAATAATAATAATAATAATAAAAACCCCAAACCAATGAACAGAAATAACAAGAAGCACCATAAGCTCCCTCCCCCAACAAAAAAATTGTACCAGCCTAGGCTGACACCACACTAAATATTTGCATAGGGTCAAGGAGGAGTCGAAGACCGAAGAGGGACATTACAAACCAGACCTCCACTGGAAGTGTAGAGGACTGGGACCTTGGGGAGGCTTATTGCCACCCAAATGCCAGAGAAGACCAAGTGTCCTTACCAGCAGAAATCAATGGTAAACGTAAGGTTATGTGCGGTGACTATCGAAAAGAGATGAAGACACCTGGAAATCTGGGGAGACTTGTTATCACTCAGACTCCAGAGAATACCACCGGTAATTGGTGAGCAATTACAAATGACCTGTGTGAGAACTCCTAGTAGAACAAATAATAATAAGAAGAAGAAGAAGAAAAGGAGGAAAAAGAAGAAGAAGAAGAAGAAGAAGAAAAAGTAGAAGAATATCTTCTTCTACTTTTTGTTCTTCTTCTTAAAGAAGAGAAGAGGTAGAAAAAGGAGGAGAGGAAGTGTTACATAACGGCAACAAAATGGGATATTTGTTATATAACGCTTGTGAATTAATCTTCTCGTAACCGAAAACAATTCGAAAAGTCTATGAAAAGATTATGAAAGCGTTTTCAACCTTTTTTAACTCATCTCCGTAAGGCACTTCTATAGGCATTTTCAACAGGCACTTTTAATACACATTTCCTTAGGCCGATTTTAAGCCTTCAAACTGATAACCTGTTACACATTAATATTTAAACAGTGTTCGTTATCAAAACATTTTTCTTTTTAAACATTTCAAATTAAACATTTCAAACATAGTTATCTTTTAAATTCTTACTCATTAAACACAGTTCATTAAACATTGTATCTTATTTAAACATTTCAAACATTGTTCGTTAAGCATATCAAATAAAGCTTGGTGCACTTTTCCTTCCTGCTTTTAGTCTTTCAGTTTTACAGATTAGGACCCCAAAATGTTATTCCTTAAAAAAGTTACCTTACATTTTCTTTCGTTGCCTGGTCGTGATCGCCGTTGGTGCCGTCGGTTTCGTTGTGTCTCTTTGGCCGTGATCGGTATCTGTGGATACAAACTTTATGACAGGCAAAATACTAAAGGGAAGACAATTTTTCCTCAGAGAGATTCTATCTGTTATGCTGCTTCGTTGTGGGGGTTTCGTCCACTCGTTCCTCGATTCACTCATTCATTCTTCTTGCTGGGGAAATGCGACGCTGCACGGGAAATTACTGCTGGATCTCCAAGAGATCCAGCCATTACGACGAGCGATTACATTTTCGATTCCCTGCTTCCACTTCCTTAGCATTTCTGTTTCATTTCGGGACCCACCAGATAGGTCGACTGTTCAGCTCGCTGCAAAACTCTTAACTCATCTTCAAACCTAAATTTCTCCTAAAGAAGGAGTGACGTCACAGATGTACACGTGGGACAGACATGCAAAACATTTTCGTTCACTCATGTTTTCTGACCTTTTTTTACCCGATGTTGCTTGTGCCGGCGTCGACTTTTGGAACTTTGTTATGGTCTTTCAGAACATGATTTGACTCATCGCAGTTCCCTTCGGTGCATGTCAGCGTGACCTGTAGCAAGCTCGACAAAGTTCACCCCTTCTCATAATTAAAACTAGTGGACCTATACACTTTTAGGCATACGGTGCCCCTCATAATATAACAGAAGAATCTAAATACTATTTGAAAAATGACCGTGCTTTATACGTTTGTCTTATCGTATACAAAAAGAACGATTTGATTCGTTGGTAAAAGGAAGACACACAAGACCCATGAAGAATGAACCTATTCTCTGGCATGGCTATCGTCAGTGCCGTATATAAAATAAACAAAAGTCAATGAAAAAACATTGCAGGTAAAGCCTTAATTCCAAACCGTACTTAATTATCGTCATATTTTTTTAAAAAATATATATGTAAATATATATATATATATATATATATATTTATCATATGAATTATATATATATATTATTTGTATATATATATTATATATAAATATTCATATATATATATATTCATATATATGTAATCTAGCGATAGTTAAATATATGTAATCTAGCGATAGTTAAACATTCTAAATTAAGAAAACTCTTAAGTAAAGGCCCAAACTATAGAGAACCTAAATGTTTAAATTATGCGAAATGTGTTAAGGAAATAAATAAAGCGTTAGATAATTTCACTGCATCCATGGAGAAAAAACATAAACTATTACACTCTACATTTGACGCATGGAAAAATAATATACTTTGATTGGTAAATAAAAAAGTAGAACGTTTAAAAGAATTTAAACACCCTAAAAGAACGAATTCCCTCCTTAGAAATCCACAAATAACTACGGAGCTTGAAATGCTTCAAAATAGGTTTGTAATAGTTTCTATTGATAAGGCGACAAATAATATAGCTTTTATCTGTAAAAAGTATTATATACAACGCTTATTGCTAGAAGTAGGAATAATAGGTAAAGTTTCAGATACTTATACATTAAGTAATAATAAAAGCGATAACATTATTATAAACAATACTGTTATTTGTGAAAAATTAGGATTAAAATTAGAAGAAAAATACAAAAAAATTCCATCTATGTATTGGATACCTAAAATGCATAAAACACCAGTTGGCGCCCGTTTCATTGTTGCCTCAAAAATGTGCATCACTAAACCTTTAAGTAAGGCTGTGTCTAAAATCTTTAAATTAATTATAAACCAAATAAATCATTTCCATAAAAACAGTAAATTCTATAGTAATATAAACCTATTTTGGGTGGTAAATAATTCCGATCTAGTAAAAGAAAAATTAGATCGTATTAATTCTCGTAAACAGGCTAAATCAATCTCGACATACGATCTTAGTACATTATATACAAAAATACCCCATAAAGAACTTATTAAAGAATTAGGTAATACTGTAGATGTAGCTTTTGCAGGAGGAAAAGGTAAATACATAGACTTTGCAAAATCTAAAGCTTTTTGGTGTAAAAATAAAAATGGTAAGACCAGTGTATCCAAAACTGGTCTGATAATTCTTATAAGTCACCTTATAATAGAGAGTTACTTTCAAATATGGAATAAATTATTGCTCCAAACAATAGGTATTCCAATTGGTTTGGATCCGTCTCCATTTTGGGCAGATCTATATTTACATAGACTGGAATATATATATATGTCATCATTAATAAAAAATGATATATCTAGAGCGTATAGTTATCATAGATGTAGGCGATATATTGACGACCTTGTTTGCATTAATGATAGCGAAGAGTTTGCAAATACTAAACATTTAATATATCCTAAACAGTTAAAATTAAACTGTGAACATAAGGGAACACAAGCTACTTTTATTAATTTGGATATAAAAATTGAAGATAAAATATTTATCTATAAACTGTTTGATAAAAGAAATTCATTCCCTTTTCGTATCGTGCGAATGCCATATAAAAATAGTACTAGCCCTGTGTATATATTTTACGGGAGTATTATGTCTGAATTTCTGAGAATTGCTCGTGTTACCTTAAAATTAGTAGATTTCATGCCCCCAATTTCTGATCTAATAATAAGAATGATTAACCAAGGTGGCGATCAAAATAAAATATTTGGACAATTAAATAAGGCAATTACTCGCCATCCTGATGCTTTTAAATCTTATCAAATTAATCAAAATAAACTGATAGACCAAATCATAGTATATATAAATAGTAATAATGTATAATATGTATAAACGTATATATAACACATCTGCTAATTATAATAATAAACACAATAAAAATACAGTAGAAAGAAAGAAAGAAATGTTAAAAGAAGAAGAAGAAGAAGAAGAAGAAGAAGAAGAAGAAGAAGAAGAAGAAGAAGAAGAAGAAGAAGAAAATCGACAGTTATGATCGCCGATTTTAAACACCGGGAGTTGGCAAAGAAGAAGAAGAAAAAGAAAGAAAAAGAGAACAAATTAACGGTTAACTTATAGACGCAGATTTGAAACAATGAGAAAAGAAAAAAGTCGACAGTTGTGGACGCAGATTAGAAAAACTAAAGTGAACAAGAAAGATTAATATTTATTTGAGGTTGACAACAACGGGGAGATAGACAACAAAGTAGGACGAGGGAGAAAAGGAGGAACTAAAGGTATATATCTGTATGTGTATATATATATATATATATATATATATATATATATATATATATATATATATGTATATACATATTTATTTATTTATCTTTTATTTTTTGATGTGTTGATGTTTTTTATATTTATAATATAAAACTAAAAATAATACATTAATCACTTAAATAATAGTGTCATGGATTCGTCCAAACACTTTAAAATGCGGCAACATTTTTGTAAGTAACGGATAAATTTCATTAGACAGACGAACAGCACAGGTAAAGAATTTTTTTTTGTTTGTGTGTCTTAAATAACTAATATAAGTTAGCAAAACATTTATATGGAACAAAACGTAGATTTAGTATAAGTAACGTTTATGTTTTTGTCTTTTAAGGGAAGTGGGGTCTGATCAACTCTGCTGGGAAGCCATGAAATTAAATACTGTCTTGTTTTTAAATTCCCGAAACAGTTTTTCATGGTAAACAACTGATGATCCCTTAAAATAGTGTTAGAAACTAACTAATATAATAACTGTAAAAAATAAATTGACTTACATGAGTGATTTTCCACTGGAAGACCTGAGACTATAAGTTTTTTTGTTTTTTGTTTTTTGTTTTTTTTTATATAGTTTTAATGGTTGAGAAACTTCCGAGACTATATATATATATATATATATTCATGCATATATATATTCATATATATGTATTCATGTATATATATGTGTATATAAATATTTATATATATATATATATATATATATATATATATATATATATATATATATATATATATATATATATATATATATAGGTAGGTTTACGTCAAGAGGACAAAATAAAAATAAAATCCTAATTGTTTTCATATAAAAGTGCTCAATAATAAATATACCTGATTATTCCGTATAACATTACTTATGTATACAAATCTAGTTTGTCTGCAGATTTACAGACATGTTTTGGGCATAACTATAAATGGCTTGATCTTTCCGGGTCGGTCCTTTCTTTACGACTATAGGAAGTAGATTTAAACAATATTTATTTCTGAAACGTAACAGAGTTATCAATTAATGAAACCAATTCAAATTGCATAAAATATCCGTTATTTTCTAATTAGATTTGAATTGCGGTTTTCAAATTTCATTTATTTATTTATTTATTCCCAATATTTTAAGGAAATCTTGTCAGAATTATATTTATACTTTATACATTACCGTCATATAAATGTATTTGGAGGTCATCGGGGCAAATTTGAGGTTTCTTCTTTTATTCAAGGAAAAGTTGTTTTTTATCGTGGCTGTAACACGAATGTCTGAAAATTTCGCCATTAAGCATCTTTTCTTTTCTGGGTCGCTTTCTATTTGTTATTTTTTCTCTGTACTCCCTGTATGTATTTCTTTATATTGAATCAGTTGCGAAAGAGCAGAAACAGTACGACTAAGAATGTATTGACCAACGATAATAAATAGAAAGAGATAGATATAAAGGAACGGAGAGAGAGAGAGAGAGAGAGAGAGAGAGAGACAGAGAGAGAGAGACAGAGAGAGAGAGAGAGAGAGAGAAATATAAGTAAGCAGGAATCTGATATTTAGTACGAGAGGTTTTAAAAGAAAGCGATTGTTCCTATTTACGCATGGGGCAGTCTCAAACAACAAGCAAGCAACAGCCATTCTGCCCCAAAAATGTAGAGGTAATGCCGAATGAATGAACATTCGCTCTTTACTTATTGAGAAAATCCAGCTCCCTTAACAAGCACTTTAGATGAGAACAACAACTCTAACCCTAACCCTAACCTGTCGGCACTTCGCTCCGGTCGACAGGCAATAACTCCATTCTCTACAGAAAAGAAGGAGCCTATCTCATATATTGTCTCGATTTCCTTCCTTACAACGTAGGTATAGTAAGGCATAAGTTCTCTTTGTAATGTCTTAAAGGTTAGAGTTGTGACGTAAGTTTGGTCTATCGAGCAAGAGAAGCGCTATATACAGCTTTGCTGGTCGTACACTTGTACATGATAACAGAAATAATTCGACTAACACCTAAACCTCGATGCGCTGTTCAATCGACACATTACCAAAGGTGTACGTCGACAAATAACGATTAAAATAAATGATTTGATAATTAAATTAAGTTACTTATAACGAAAAAAACGTGGAATAAAATTAACTTTCACAAACTATGGGAAAACGATTTCTGCAAAATAGCAAAAACATACATAAAATATATTAACAAAGAGGAAGGCTAACTATTATACAGCTCTCTGAATAAGTCTAACTAGTGTGACATCTGTTTTTGCCTACAGGGAGGGGATCTCCGCATAGTTACGCTTACCGCCTCTAGAACACTGAGGTGGTGTTCAGAAGATACCTTGTGCGCAATGCGAAAGCAACCATCGGAGAACGCCTCACCACACACTTTGTTGTCATACAAGTGCAGGCCAATGAACGACTGACGAATTTGTGAGGGCTCGTGCTTTGTTTAAAATGAGAATAAGAATAATATACACTAGCATGGATATCCAGCGTTACCCGGGGTTGGGCATAAACAGTAAAATAGAAAAGTTCAAACGTGTAACGTCTTTCTTTTAAACTTCTTCTCCCTCCCCCCTGCCTCGCTCTATCACTCTCTCTATATTTATCTTTCTATTACCCCACCTTCTCGTTCCCACTACCCTTCTTTTCCCCACTGCCCCTCAATCTTTCTCCCTATCCTATCCTCCTCTTTTCATTTCCCTGTCTATTCCCGTCTTCTTCCAAAAGTTCTCATTTTTCTGATTCCTGATTCCGATTAATCGTTCCAAAATTAATTTTAATGCGCATTTGACATTAAAAAAAAAAGATTTTAATTATGATAATCTAAGAATTATATAGTATAAAAAATAATTCATTAATAAACATGTAAACATATAAGCATGTAAACATTAGTTAGCATATAAACATTAGTTAGCATATAAACATTAGTAAACATGTAAACAATAGTAAACATGTAAACATATAAACATGTAAAAATTAGGTAGCATGTTAACATATAAACATTAGTAAACATATAAACAATAGTAAATTGTAAACATATAAACATGTAAACATTAGTTAGCATGTAAACATATAAACATAAAATAAAATAGCATGTAAACATGTAAACAATAGTAAACATATAAACATGTAAACATTAGGTAGATAGACGCTAGTGTAATAATATAGAGACAAGGCTTCGTAAATATATATATATATATATATATATACATATATATATATAAATATATATATATATATATATATATATATATATATATATATATATATATATATATATATATATATATATATATATACAAGGCTTTACGCGCTCCTGCTCATGTTCCAACGCCCAAAATTGGAGCTGGTTCCCCTCACGCTCCCCATTTTCAAAAATAAGCCGCTCCAGCTCAAACTCCTGTAAAAAAGGAGCGGCTCTTTTTCGGCGTTCCATAATGAAGATATACCTTTTTTCATAAACGTTCTATTCTGCCAATGAATGGTCGAAGGATAAGGGTGGGCGTTAAAGGATCTCGTCAATATGGGTGGGGATGTCACTTTAAGTGTAAGACTGTAAGATAATATTTGACAAAAATATCGCTAATATTTTGAGATGTGCTAAGGGTTATAAGAGAACATGTCGGACGAAGCATACGTAAATTTTCGTTTCCTGAGGTATAAAATAGAAATAGAAAAATCACCTGGAAAAATAGGTTGCTAATGTAATGAAAATTAAAAGTGTTTTAATTTTAATTGTCATTACATTAACAACATATTTTTCTCCAGGGGAGGAAAATTTGACCCGATATTTTTTCTATTTATCTTGGAAAATAATTTAGATTTGTTTTAAGTAAATAAAGTTTTACTTTAAAACATTATTAGTGATTATTTTCTTTTTAAAAGAAAGATTTCTCTGGGAGAGGAGAGACAGCCAGGTCAACATTAATCGTTGTGTTATTGTGTAATATTTGTTTGTTTTATAAACGTAACTATATTGTATAATGTATATTATTATTTATCACAGAAAAACATGCAAGTAGTTTCAAACAAATCGATTTATCCATTTTTTTTCAATAGTACAATTTGGAGCGAAAAAAACCTATGAAGTTTATTTTTTAAAGATTGAATAAAAAATATATTTCATAAGTTGGCCAAAAAATATCAATAAATTGTCAATAAACAATTCAGAGATCCATTTAATGTCTTAAAATTTCATACAAAATATCTGGCGTAGATCTTGGGAGTTGAAAAAGTATCGGGTCAAATTTTCCTCCTCCGAAAAAGTTTTCCTAGGTCGGGCAAAAACATTTATTAAAATTAAAAATTTGAATAAAAAAGGTGAAAACGTCTATATTTTAAATCTCTAACTAAAAAAACTGTTTACAATTTTGATATTCGATAATAGATGTTTGAAGATAAAGAAATATATCTAATCTACTTTCAGTTCTAAAAAAACACTAAATTAATCAGAAAGTCTAATTATTTGCTTTTTTTAAATTAAAATTTAAGATATTTTCTTTAATTTAATTAAGTTTAAACATCGGTGTATTTGTAGAATAGGGACATCTGTTTTTTTCGCTCATTTCGCTTTGTATTCGCCCAAATTTTGGATGAAACTGATTGTTGGTTTTAATTGTATTTTTAGTCCTGAAATGAAATTCTCATTTACTTTTTAAAGTGTTGAGAATCTAACTTTAATTCCAGGTTTTAATCGCTGGCAGTCATGTTGGTTTTTATTAGGTTTTCCTTGAACTAAAGATATTTTTTCCTTGGACTAAAGATATTTTTTCTTTGGACTAAAGATATATTTACTGCTTAAACATTTTATTACACACAGAACACACACTTTAAACATTCTATTTACAAAAGCACCCTTTAACGCAATTAAACGAATTTAAAAGCAAACATGAAAAGGTTAAAACATACTATTTTTTAATTTAAGAATAACAAAACGTCGCTCAAAAGACGACAGACGACGGTAAAAATGTGGCATAAAAGTTCAATTAAAATGAAAAGAAAAATTGGCTTATTTATTCAATCTAGCAATAAACATCTTTCTCATACATACAAAAAAAGTTAAAATCTTAAAGAAAAAAACTTCAAAGACATCCATAGACTAACTGGCGCGTTTGAAGAATTTTTTTGCCAAATTGTCTTCTGCCTTAAGACAACTGTCCTATCAAAAATGTAATCATGTAGATGTGAAAAAACCCTGTCAAGTTCAGTGTTCTGTTCTGTTTCCATGTATAACTCTCTCGTTCTTTCTACCTCTCGCTCCCTTCTTCTCTCTATTCTTCTTCCCTCTCTTTCTCTCTCTCCCAATATCATATACATTTACCAGAGATATAATTTAAAAATAACTCAAAAAGTTTAGCTGTGACTTTTTTCTTTTCTTTTTTATTGCAGAATAAAAAAATCTGATGTTTGAAAAAATATCAAATAATTCCGGAGTGAGGAGCGCGGGGCGATACAACCACCACTCTTTAGTCCCAAATATTGTTTATCCCGCTCCACTTCCGCTGAATATAACATGAGCCCTTTTCTCCTTCGCTCCAGAAAAAAGTAGCGTACTCCTGGAACGCGCTGTAAAGCCCTGTATATATATATATATATATATATATATATATATATATATATGTATGTATGCATGTATGTGTGTATGTATGTATGTTCTTGGCCTTTTGGCTAAGATCACAGTGTAGTATCTGTTCCGATGGATACTGCACCCCATAGACTGGTATTGTCTTGGCCTTCGGGGCTTGATTTACGCCGGTCTATGGGTCTGTCCTGTGCATTTCTAGGAGGTTCATCCTCCCAGGCTTCGCCTCCCCTCTTTGGAGAGGAGTAAGTTTATTGCTTACTGCCTGAGGCGCCCCTACCGGGGAATGCCGACGGGGCTGCCCAGGCTAAAGTGGGGTTTAAAAACCCCACTTTCCCGACCCGACCTTGGGTCATATCTTACTTGTGGGAGTAAGATAAAAACTGGCCTTTGTCCTAACTCCTGGAGAGGCGTAAATCAATATCCGACTTAAGCCAAATGAAATTGTTGAATGTATAGGAAAAGTTCGACTACAGGCATCCATCTTGCTGGACTTTGGATAGCTGAACTTTTCTTTTGAGTTTATGTTTTGACAATATCAAATGATATCCAATCATCCGGATATTATACACAGTTAATACCAAACTTGCGGTTCATTATATAAGATTGAAACGAAAAATAAATCGATAATTGTAAGATCTCACCTTCGATTGTTTATTTGTGTTTTCCCATCTCTCATCGATCGGGCCCTCTGTATTGCCTTCAGCTTTCTTAATAGCTATTATTATTATTATTATTATTATTATTAGTAGTAGTAGTAGTAGTAGTAGTAGTAGTAATAGTATTCCTAGCAATGCTTTAAGCAAACTCCAATTCTCACTCATATATATATATATATATATATATATATATATATATATATATATATATATATATATAGTCATTCACATACAAACTGTTTCGATGTATCACAGCTCTTCAGTGCGGTTAGACCAGCTAGTGTCTAAAGCCGATATTGAAACTCAACCGTCGAGCTGACAGTCGACATCTCTACTCCTGCGCTATCATACGACACTGACTGAATGTAAGTGATATCTCAATGTAAACATTGTCAAGTGCCGGGAGCTCGAATTAGTTTTACCTATGAGCTATGACAGTTGACGATCCATATATATATATATATATATATATATATATATATATATATATATATATATAATGTTAATAAATAAATATTACATCATATTAACCTACAGACGACGTCGTTCTCATCAGTGCAGGGAAGTGATAATTTCAGACGGGCATAAGGCGCGAACCCAGTTCACAGAGGCGCATTTGACTTTGCAAACTTTCACTCCCTTCACTCTATTCTTTCGGCCATAAGTAAATGATAGTAATGCCAATTGCGGCGAGCTATAAACATCAAGGCATTTTACAGGACTCTACGAACCTAATCTGGGTCTCTCTTTGTAGCTTAATATATATATATATATATATATATATATATATATATATATATATATATATATATATTGTAAATTCTTTAGATCAAATACAGTGTATACATAGCTGTCAGTTTCATATCTATGCGGTCTTTATACCAAAGCGCACGAAACTGACATTTACTATAGCATTCTGATTTAAGTAGATTCATAAGTATTACTTCAAATTACGTCATTTTTCGCTGTCTTTTATTGTTGTTAGTGAAAGCCCGATTAATATTTTGACTGTTTTCTCTGTTTATTATTTGGCAAACGTTACTAAACATTTTTTGTAATATTTTATTAGATTTTTTTTCATGTAGAGAACTTAACAGAAATCATCTTATGAAGCAGGAAAAAAAAAGCATGCATGAAAACACGATACACAACCTCGGGAAGGTATTATAATAATTTCTCCGCCTGGAGCACAAAGAAAAATCCTTAGAGAAACACACACAAATACGATGATAATGGAAGATGTATTATATTGTAAAAGGAAGAAGGAAAAAAAAAGATTAAGAATTTATTTGTGGAAAAACAAAAACACACTTGGGGAAAAGGGAACCGATTGGAAACTGCAAGGAATTTAGTTTTGATTTATATATTTGTTTGTTTGTTTGTTTGTTCTTATTCAGTTGTTTATTTATTGTAGATAAGTTCCTTTAAGAAACTGTTTTGCATTCACTCGTAGATAAAGCCCTAACTGCGTAGAAAAGAAAACACGAAAGAAACATGTATGCTTTAAGAATCAGAAAGAAATAACAATATTAAAATTTTCCATAATTTCCTCAACCTTCACAGATAAATTGTCTTATACTCTGATCTATATCTTTCCCTATCTCTCTCTCCCAATCTCTCTTTCTTTCTATATGTCTCTTATCATCTCTCTTTCTTTCTATAGTCTCTTCTTCACTTTCTCTTTCTTTCTGTAGTCTCTTCTTAACTTTCTCTTTCTTTCTATACGTCTCTTCTTATCTATCTCCGCTCTTTATTGTAATCTCTATGTATTCCTTTCTCTTAATTCCGTTTGTTCTCTTTCTTTCGCTCCTTGTTTTTCTCACCTCTCGTGTTCTCCGCCTTATTTACCCCTCTGCCTCTTACTATTTCTCTCCCCCTCTTCTCTCTCACTCTTGCTGGCCGTTCGCTTTTCTTATTTCTTCCCAATAAATATTGTGATAATTTCCCCTCTCTCTCTCTCTCTTTCTCTCTCTCTCTCTCTCTCTCTCTCTCATTCTCTTTGTCTCTGTCCTGCTCGCCATGCCATTTTTTCTCCCAATAAATATTGTTGTACTTTCCTCTCTCCCTCTCACCCTGTCCCCCTCTCTCCATCTCCTCGTCTACTTCTCTATCCATTTATCGGCATCTCTACGAGGCTGGATGTGACACAGGGCCATTTAAAGTAGGGTGCAGCCATTCCTGAACGCCATAATGCCACTCATGGCCATGCGTCATTTAGTTCATGAAAAAACCCTTAAATGACCAACAATTATGTGTATAATAGACTTGTATTGTCTTGTCCTTCGGGGCTTGATTTACGCCGGTCTATGGGATTGTCCTGTGCAGTTCTAGGAGGTCCACCCTCCCAGGCTTCGCCCCCCCTCTTTATGGAGGAGTAAGTTTATTGCTTACTGGGGAATGCCGACGGGGCTGCCCAGGCAATTTTTAAATGGCCAGAGTGCTCACTTTCTCGGGCGCTGGCTTTTCAAACTCCACTTACTCGACCCGGCCTGTGGTCACATCTTACTTGTGGGAGTAAGATAAAACTGGCCTTGTGCCTAACTCCTGCAGAGGAGTAAATAAATATGTGTATAATATATCTCATAAGTATATGATCAAACCCCATATGAAAATATTTTGATATAAAATTGTGTTAATGGTTCGAGTAGGAACCCGAATCATTAACACAATTTTATATCAAACCATTTTAATAGCTATCATCGTCCAAATATCCAATATAAGAGCGATGTTTAAGGGGATTTGTCGATTCAGGATTAGCACCGACAGACTGTCATATAAGGATTTCTTGATCTGAACGTTTATTTTGCTACAGACTATAGACATGGATTCTCAACCTCTACACAATACCAAGCTAAGGTAGACCACCGTCTTCAAGTAGCCAACATGTGTTTATATGAATTTATATACGTATTTAAATACATATTACTATATGAATGACATTAAAATACATTTATATCTATAATCTTATATACATAAAGACGTTGTCACAATCTTTTTAAAACCTAATAAATGCATTGCAGAATTTGACATATTTTGAAATATAAGAGATTTTAAATACTTTAAAAGATACAGAAGTTTGCATTAATATTAAATAACAAATGCCATGAGCGTAAATCGAAATCGAAACCGAAACCTTGAGAACTTCAGTCTGATGTTCAACCAACTGACCTATTTGGAAGTTCTTATGAATAGAGCTTAAAATATTTCCTAAGCAAAATAATTGTAAACGGCGTTTCAAAACTGTAGTAACACTTATGTCATTATTGTACGCACGTGCTCCAGCGCGCTCCACTACAGATCGGACATTTAATAAAAAGTCTCTTCGACAACACTAGAAGATCGTCGATCTTCGGCCACCTCCGAAAGACTTCGACCATGAAGAAAAAAAGAAAAAGGAAAATATTGTCTGCATTACCATGAATAGGGTTTTATAATATCGAAAATTTAGATTAAAAAAAAATGATTTAATATTTCATTTATTTGTACAAAATCTCACGTCATGTTGTCTGGTTCTAAAATTTCGAAGTTTATTATTTCAACAGCGTTTCAAAACTGTAGTAAAACTTATCTCGTATATATATATATATAAATATATATATTTATATATATATATATATATATATATATATATATATATATATATATATTCTATCCTTCCATCTATCTTCTTTCTGTTGGTACTCTTCTCTCAATAGATAGTTGCTTTATCCCTTTCTCTGTTTATTCTCTCGTTTCATCTTTGTTTGTAATCTCACCTAAACCGTTTCTCTTCGGCTCGATATTTTGTCGCCTCATCTTTCTGTCACTGTCACTCATTTCGCTTCGCTTCATCTTTTTTTTTCGTTCTAGTCTCTTTTCTATTCTCATGTCTCTCAATCTCCTCTGTGTATTCGTACATTCTCTTGCTATTTTCTCTCTGTTTTTCTTATTAAGGAGCCATCACTAATCAAGGCCCAAAGGGCACTCGAGAATACGGTTTAATGAGTGAGACAACATCGTAATGATTGGTAGTGAGAGTGGAAGTTTGAGAGAATTTGATTTTTTTAGGAGGACGACTTAACAAGTATTTGTATACATTACATATTAAAACGACCATGTTGTAGTCAGATGGGAAGCAGCCCTACAGTTCCACAGACTGTTTGTTCTAGGAAAGGCATTTTGCTGCTGGAAGTTTCGTTTAGTTTTAGGCACAGAGAGGGAGAAAAGGAAATTATTGACTGGTGGTAGCTAGACGATTTTTTTTTCTAAATATTTTACAGGAATGTACCATAGATTGAAGCTCGGGTGAGCACCTGCTATTCAAATAACGATAGAGTAGAGAAAGACTAGCAACGTCTCTTCTCTAAGAAAGAGGCAGTAGGGAGAAGAAGATGACATCGCCCACTAGATTCCGAAGTCGGTTTTGTACTCTGTCAAGTAGTAAAGGGTGCTTTGAGAAGCACCTCCCCAGATGTGGCAAAAGTATTCCATGTCAGAGCGTATTTAACTCTAATACGGGTAGAAGATAGTGTCAAGAGTGAGACGCCTTCTGGAGCGGTAGAAGGATTCAACCATTTTGCCAGCGACCTTGCCAACCGATTTGATGTAAGTCTTCTATTTCAGGTCAAGAGTGAAGGTCAGTTCCAGAAGCTTGTCAAAACAAGAGGCTTTCTCAAAAAGAGACCCATTCATTTCAACTGGGACCAAGTGTGGATCGGAGCATTGGTGATGAAAAGAGAGAAGCTTGGTTTTTGACGCATTAAAAGTAACCAGCCACTTTATTCCCCATTGCACCACGTGCTCAAGCTCGGAAGAGAGAAAATCTGAAAGATATTGGTCATTGCTGTTCTTCGAAGTGTTGCCATAGATGGTTGTGTCGTCTGCATGAATATTGACGAATGATCTTAGAATGTGATTTGAGAGATCGTTAATGAAGATTAGGAAGATGGTTGAGGCCAGAATGGATCCTTTAAGCACGCCGACGTTAGTACTATGAGATTCGGACTTCTGCCAACTGACGACGACTTTTATGAACCTATCAGAGAGAAAGGATTTGATAATTGAGAGGACATTTCTCTTTGCGCATCTTTTGTTTTCTTTTCATACTCTCGTTATGTGTGTTTATTCAACTCTGTCTTTTTTCACATTCTATCTCTTTTTCCTTCTCTCAATTCTAACTTTTGTTCTCTTTCTTTCTCTATCTATTATCGTGGTTTAGTGGTTAGAGTTTCCGACCATCAACTATATGGTCGAGGGTTCGATTCCTAGCTAATGATTGGTACTTGTCTAGTCGCACTAAAGGGCTGTTATATAGCGACACAGTCTCTCTGCCGATGACTATATATATATATATATAATTGTGTGGGGGGCTTTCTTTTTTATAATCCCTCACTCTCTTTTATTTCTATCTCTGCTTTCTTCTTTCATATGTGTTTTGCTTGTAAGAAGTATTTTATTTCTTTTCTGCTAGAAAAGAAATTAGCAAAATAAACAAGTTCTGCGTTTTACATTTTGCGTCTTCTTGTGGGTGGGGAAGTGCGGATATTAAATATGATCTGTTTGTTGTTTATGAGCGAATGAAGTTCAAGGGAAACCTATCATTGCAGATTGTTTACCGAATCGCCTGATAAGTAAAAAATAAGCTGATAGTATTTCATTAGCTTATATCTATATCAAAAATGTGATATACATTTCTGTCTATCTCTCTGTCTGTCGGTCTCTGTCCAGGATGCATTTGATAAGAAGCCCTATACCAAGATCGATACGTAGAGAAAATATTACAAGGAATTCGATTGTGGTATTAATTTTCTATTAAGGGTTTTTACGATAATATTTTGGAGTCTTCATCGAACATCTGACATGGTAAAAATGTGTTTATTTGTTGTAACTTTTTCTATTTCACCCTTAGTACGCGAGATTCTTTTACAACTTAGAAGCGCCGTGTGGTCTGGGGTTTCAAGAGAAGTGACCACTGTTTAAACCTACCAATTCTCAGCCATATCTTAAAATGGAAGCTATCAGATTTTTCAAAACTATCTCAAACAAGAAAAGAAAAATTAATAAAATTAATAGTCATGTGACCTGTTTTCAACACATTTGCATACCCTAAACATCGTTTCTGAATCTCATCTCGTATTCATAAATAGGATACCCAAGATAGTTTTCATCTTGCCTGTAAGGATTAAACACGATTTTTGATTTTCTGCGAGAAAACCATTTCTTTGCGATGTATATCGTTCGTTTAACTTTGAAGTCATCCTAAAATTAGTTAGTAGTACGTTGCACTCAACATACGATTAATTCTAAATCCAAGACAACTTATTCGACGTTATTACGTTTTGAAATTTATCGAATATCCGATATCTGAACGAGAGAAAATATTTTCTTTGCATCTCGAAAGACTGCAACATTTTCACAATGTTATACTTTCAGCCACATGCGCAAAATGGGACATTATTCTTAAAACTTAAGCGCCGACTACTTAAACTCAGCGACATCCAAGAAGAATAAATATTTCCCCGTCATAACTACTTCAACATTTTCAAAAGGCGAATCAGAATCTAAGCGAAGGAACATTTCTTTTATGCCTGCAGAAATAGTTTTTCTTAAGTAACATACGTTGATCCACATTTTCGACTCTATTTTGATTGTAACTTTTTTCAAAATAAGATGGCTGACAATTGTTTTCCTGAGCAAGTTATTTTGAATCGGTGAGTGTATTAAATTTATATTTTATTTAAATTTATCTAGTCACATTATATTTTCGGAATCACAATTTATTCCATGGGGGCAGAATTTTCTCATTCCGCTCATCATGTTTTGGCAAATTCCAACTAAAGTCAATTCTAGGGAGTTTATTCAAACCAGACATGGATAGGATAGCCACTTGTACGAACGAGTGCCGAGAGCTGCTTGGATGTTTAAGTGCATCACCCTAGATATCACTCGACGCAGCACCGTGCCCAATATGACTCCATCCAGAAACGTCTACGCTTTGATGAGGAAACTAATAAATGGACTGTGAAGACAAGTAAATAAGGGCTTTTACAAGATCCATTAAATCGTGCGGCGACGAATATACATAATAATTACATTAAGGTCCCTTTTCTTTAATTAATTGTGGAGTTTCCACACATTTCACTAATAAGTATTGGTTCATGATTTGATGAGTTTGTGTGCGTGTGTGTGCATGTGTGCGTGTGTCGGCCGGTTCGTGTAAATCCGTGTATGCGTGTGCCGGGGCGTATGTCACGGGCTGAGGCTAATTTGAAAAGCAATGCCGGATTCAAGATAATCGTGAATTGAAATTCGAAACTATAAATATGCTAACCAGTGCATGGCACACAGGTGCACATGCATCCTGTGCACGACCCTGCAAATGTTACCACGGAAACATGAAACAGGCACGAAATGCATGCAGGTGCGCGATAACGAGCTCCGTATTTATATGAATACCGCTAATGTGAGCACACGCATATGGCGTACACACACACACACAAATATATATATATATATATGCATTATATATATTATATATATATATATATATATGTGTGTGTGGGTTTGTAAGCTTAGTGGGAGAGAACCTCATCAGTGGGAGAGAACCGCATATGTCGTACACACACACCCACATATATATATATATATATATATATATATATATATATATATATATATATATATTTATACATTATATAAATTATATATATGTATATATATATTATATATGTATATATATATATATATACATTATATATATTATATATATGTATATATATTTATATATATATATGTGTGTGTGTGTGTGTGTGTGTGTGAGCTTAGTGGGAGAGAACCCCAGCAGAGTGCTCAATTTTTAAGAAATAATCCAAAGATAAGAACGTAATATGTATTTATATATGTAATTACAGAAGAGTAAGACAACATCCGTACTGTCGGTTTCAAATACAAACGAAAGGGAACCTATAAATGACTCCAAGAGGCTGAAGAGAGTCCGGCATAGAGGGCATAGATTCCCTTTTTGTTTGAATTTGAAAACGATGGTACCGATGTACTCTTAAAGTTCTGAAATGATACATATATATATATATATATATATATATATATATATATATATATATATATATATATATATATATATATATATATATATATTGGAAGTACCTCGTAACTGTTGGCTCACAACGACTGTCACTAAAAATTCTACTCTAATTCCATTGATAACTTAATAAACACTGTCATAATCATTGTGATATTCTATTTGAAAACTAAAATTAATAAGTGTCTTCATCTCTATATCATCATTAATAGTGTTACTATTTTATATTATGAGTAGTAGCATTAGTTGTACTATTATTAATATTATTTTCATCAAAGAAAACTGTTATCATTATCATTATTATTATTATTATTATTATTATTATTATTATTATTATTATCATTATTATTATTATTTTTACTATTACTAGTATTATTATTATTTGATGTAAGTCTCATATTTCAGACCCAGAGTAGAATTGAGGTTTCTTCCAAAAGTGATCCATTCATTGCAACTGAGTTCAAACAAGAAGCTAGGTGTCGGTGGTGAAAGGCGAGAACCTTGGTTTTAGAGATGTTTTAAGTAAGACACCGCTTTTCCCCCTATTTAACAGTGCTCTCTTTGTACGGAGACTTATTTTGTCATTTGATTTACATAAGTGAGATGAGGCGAGAGAAATGCATAGCTATCTAAGAATAAGTGATGGATGACTTGTTCAGTTAATTATAAATGATGGTTAATTAGAACAATCAAAACGTATTTTCAAACATAACTCAATCCCAGAACAAAGGTATGTTTAGCATTTATACTCTGTGTTATCTATTTATATAAATGTAGGTGTGTGTATATGATTCACTCTTTACCCTTTAAATGCTTTCTTTTTTATATTGGTTTTACATCGTCGATACTGGTTACCTTTTTTTTTCTTTTTAACATAGTTCACCCCAAACAAGACAGGTCGCCACTGTAGACGTAAGGGGCTACTGAGAAAAAAGAAAAGGGAGAAAGTTGGGGGGAAAGTCAACCTAAAATGGAATCTGCGCAGCGAGATGTCTGTTTACATTAGTTTTAAATGTCTGCATGTCAGTACCGTCGGGGAAACAGGGGATAGGGAGGGAGTTCCAGAGGCCAGCAGCACAAGGAACGAAGCTATTTGAGTAGAAAGCTCTCCGGCATCTGGGGATATCCACAGTGAATGGATGGGATTTAGTTGATTGTCGAGTTGGTCTAGTCGATTTACGTCGAGGGGGCACCAGAGTAGCCAATTCATCGGAGCATAATCCATGGAAGTATTTGTAAAACAAGCACAAGGATGCTACATTACGGCGATGGGACTGGAGCTTGGTTGACAGTGATGGACCTATTAGGTAGGTGATTCTTTTTTGGACCTTGTCAAGGAGGGAGAGACTAGTAGATGATGCACCAGCCCAGATGTGGCAACAATACTCCATGTATGGGCGGATGGTGGTTTTGTAGAGATACAGGATAATGTCAGGTGTGAGGAGTTTACTAGCACGGTAGAGGGAACCAACCTTCTTTGCGGCAGCCTTGACAATGTCTTCAATGTATTTGTTCCAATTCATGTTACCTGTGAATGTTAGGCCGAGGATTTTGAATGCTGAACTCTCAGGTAGGGTGTTATTTGCCATGACAATCGGTGGTTGGAGAGGTTTTTTGTAGTTATTGAAGGAAAGTAGCTTTGTCTTTGCGGCATTAAAAGTTACAACCCATTTATGACCCACAACTACTACAGCCTGGAGGTCATTTTCTAAATATTGGCAAGAGTAAAGCGTGGTGTCGTCAGCAAATAAACCAATCTCAGACTCTATGTCATCAGGGAGATCGTTTGTATAGATAAGGAACAATAAATGTCAAAGGATAGATCCCGAGGGTACACCAGCATTTATGTCATGTTGCTTAGATTAACGGCCATCAGGGACAACTTACAATTTTCTTTTGGTTAGCAAGGATCTTATTATCTTCATTAATTGTCCAGTAATACCGTATGAGCGTATTTTCAAGAGAAGCCCTTTGTCCCATACCTTGGCTACATCAAGCGCTACTGCCCTAGCTTCACCTTCATTGTTGAGTGTATGATACATGCGTTCAGAGATGACCGTTAGGATGTCTGCAGTAGATCGTGCTTGTATAAATCCATACTGGCGGTCAGATAGAAGTTTAGCATTAACTAAGGGCCGTACTATCGCTAAGTTGATTAAGGATTCAAAGATTTTAGCAAAGATCGGCAGTAGACCGAATGGGCGATAGTTCTGAGAATCTGTTCTGTTCCCAAAGTTCTTGTAGACTGGTGCGAGAGAGGCAATTTTACAGCTATCGTGGAAGCAAGATTCAGCTAGGCATTTATTGTAGAGTTTGGAGAGGATAGGGGCCAGTTCAGCAGAGCATTTCTTTATTACTATTACAGGTATAAGATCAAGCCCACAAGCTTTGGAGGTGTCAAGGTTTTTATGATGTCTCTGTCCTGCGATGGGGTGACGACCAGGTTATCAAGTGTGGCTTCTGTCCGCAATGGAAATTTGGGGGAGGGGTGGTTTTCTGAGTCCAAAGTGGAGGTCGAAGCGAAACACTGGGCAAGTAGTTGTTATTTGATAGTGGGGGAATCGTTGATTGACCATTGTTCACTATACACTATTGTAGATTTTCCAAAAATCACGAGTACCTAGTTTCTGTGACTGAATGCGTTTTTTTGTTAACTCATTATACCTTCTCTTTACTTCGCCTATCACGGCCTTGCAATTAGTTCTTGACTCCATAAATTTATGTCTATTAGTAGCTGACTTATGACAGAATGCTTGTTGCCTCTCAGCAATGGCAGCTGCACATTCTGAAGTGAACCATTGGGGAGAGTGGGCTTGCTAAAGAATTTTCGCATGGGGACATAGGTTTCAATGCCTGCTTTGACCCATGCAGTTAATTAATGTGCACACTGGTCAGCAGAGAGTGAGTAGGTTTCCCTCCATGGGGCGTCGCTGATGTGATATCTGATCGACTCAAAATCAGCCTGCTCGTAGTATCTCGTTATTTTGAGCAACGGTTCATCAGCTTTTGGACGACTTTTTAGAGTGATATGTATCTATTTAATATGTTTGTTGATGCAACACCATACTAATACCTACTCACACTTGTCACATTTTTAGTTGGATATTATATTAAATAGGCATTTTGTTGGAATGTATCATATTTGAAACAAAAAAACATTTTAGGTTTAAACTAGTTACTCGATCAATATGAATTTGGAAACATAAGTGTTTTGTGTAAAGGTTGTATTTTGGGATATATTGAGTTTAATTCCGTTTTATTCAAACGGGATAAAATATTCATTGTTATTAGACAGCAATACATTTAAATTTCGTCTAAAAGCGCGTTATGCTTAAAGTTTCAATTTGGGGGTGGTGGAAATTGATGAATCTGCTAACATAATTGAAAAGATAATCTACCAGTTTATATGTAATGATTCCAATAGACAGAAGAAAAAATCATCTAGGAAAGAATAGTCATTGTACGGCTAAATTATATTAGAAAAATGATGGGAGAAAGAAAGAGAAGGAGAAATTGAATTATTCCATCATCTATTTATGTATATATGATCATAAATTGTATGTATATAAATATATGCATCAAAGTCTTTAAAATTCTGTGTTAAAGTAATGTTTTGTGTTAAAAGACAACTACTTATTAGAATAAGTATTTTAGAAAATATACAGCTATCGTTTGAGAAAGCACTACACGGGAGATAACTCGCATACATGGATAGACAAAACTATGCAGACATTATGGATTAAAATTTGCTCATTTTATTTCTCTTTTTGACAAATGAAATATAAGTACTGGTGAAAGAAACTTAACTGACACTTTTATTAGCTGTATCTCTCTCAGTTATAAATATAAAAATATATCTATATATATATATATATATATATAATATGAAGAATATTTTTTAGAATATTTTTAAAACCGTGACAACGCAAATTATTTGTTTTTTAAAATAAATTATTTATTAACTTGACTGCGATAAATATGTCTCGGTCGAGTAGGATTGTACAAAAGAGAAAGAGAAGAAAATTATGCTTATACTTCTGACAAAGATGTTTATCATCGAAAGTACTCAAGTTTAAAAAAAAGAAAGTTTTTAAAGTAAATAAATAATTTATTTTAAAAAACAAATGATTTGCGTTGTCCAGTTTTTCAAAATATTCTCCTTATTATTGCAATTCCGGCAACGTTTTCAATGTGTGACTTTTAAAACTAAATAAATATATATATATATATAGAGAGAGAGAGAGAGATTTGCTAGAATCAAAATGATGTAATTGACTTTGATAAAAATTGGAATAAAGATTCTAGACATGATGGGTAATATAATTATGTTATGATTGTCATCTTCTCAATAGGAACGATAAAATGGTACAACACTTTTCTGTTCATCAAATATATTTTACACTCTCTGTCAGGAATATTGGTCATAAAATGTCATAAAATCATCTGATACATACGAAATGAATGAAAACGAAGCATATTTTTCGATTAAAGGTTTATATACCAAAATGGCTTAGGGATACAAATGTTGATTATTTCAAATTTACGATAGTAATAAATAATACATCATCCATACATGTCTTTGGGCATATACTTCGCCAGTGCTCAATACAGCAGTAGAGCTTAGTGGTAGTATACAATGTACTGGCAGGTAAATTTCGTGTACAACCGAATCGTAGGATAAATTTTAGAGGAAGCATTATTTTAATCAATGAAACAGGCGGGTGGAAAAAAAGGAAAATTGTTAAAATTACCTTAAGGCCTTATCGTCTGACCCTCTAAGATGAAACGTCAGAATGGTAAATAAAAACTAAAAGTCGAATGAGATATGAGGGGAAAAATTGTTTCAGTTGGAGGAAACGATTGAGAGAGGAAAAAAAGGTAAATCTCTCAACGTTATGGTGGCTTTGAATCATTAAAGATATCCAACTGATGCTTCAAAATCTTTTGTCTACACAGGCTAGGTCGAGAATTGTTAATAACTAACGCCTCAATAATATTGAGATGGTATATATATATATATATATATATATATATATATATATATATATATATCCACACCCGGCCACAAACACTCGTTTGGACAGATGACCCATACAAAATATCTTTCAAGGCTAAAGATAAAAAACTCATATTCAACCAACCCATCCTGCCTCCCTTAAAAACCTCGTTAACTGCTGCTGATGACACACAGCCAATGTTGTTTTTCTCAATTTGTTTATTTATTTTCACTCACAGTCTGGCCTGAGGCTCGCCGCGTTCGGGCAGATCAAATTTGATAATTGTATGATCATTTTTTTCTGCATTTTTCTTCATCCTAGGGAAGTCTCACAATAAAGACGAAAAGTTGATGAATAGTTAAATAACATAGTTTTTGGCTTTTCTTCTTTCATTTTCCATATATATACGTATATATATAGTGCTTCGGTTTATATTGAAAAAAAATCAATACAGTGCTGGATCGCAAAATATGTGAGAGCTGATATACAAATTATTTGTTTTAAATCTATACGTTACAGAGACGTATAATGATTTCATTGAGATTGGCTGACTTTTCATATTTGTTAGAAAGATCGTTTGAGCCAAATTCAAGTCATCAGTGACTCACGAAATGAAAACAAGTCGAATAGAATTCAAAAAGTACCGTAACGTTTTCCAGTGCGTTCACTCAAGCGTCCTCACATAATCAGTAGAGGCGGACTGTATGTTTATATGGTTTTTAATCGTAAATAACTCTTATTTAAAATAAACAAATTGTTGATAATGGGTGCTGTATGTTTCTCTGCTTCAATGATGCATTCATATTTAGTGGTGATAGTGTGTGGTATCGTTTATTTGTCAGTGAGTAGGTTAGATTTTGGGTGGGGTTGTATTCTTGTTATGAAAGGGTTTAAGTGTTAAATTTATATTACTTTTTATAATTTTAGGATAATGCTTGTATTTGAGTGTAAAATGAATAATAGTTCGAATAATATAAATAATACAACATACTTACATTAAATTTTTTTTTTTAAATCCTATTTTAAATAGGATTTAGTAATTACAAATCAACATTGGTAAACTATTTTGATTCGGTCTCGGTAACGTTCTCATACTAATGTAGCGCGACAGAAGCCTAAATTACTGCGGAAGCACCGAAAGAATGAAAAATTCTAAAAAATAATTATTTAAACGTAATTTGTTTAGAAATTTGGGAATAGTAATTTCGTATTAAGATTTCTGTTATGACGCAAGTCAACGGACAACTATCTCTGTATTTGAAGAACCACTTATGCTATAATGTGTTCAAACTAGAACACAAAGATTGACATTTAAATAAAACAACTCGTATCTCGAGGGGATTTAGTAATTGCCAGATAAAATGTTAGATGCTGATTTGGAAGCTCTACTGAAATTGGTATATGACAAGTCACGTTATACACGGCTACCACATAAGTCCAGTTCTTGCCAGTAACCATTTCTTTACCCGCTCCCCATCCTCAACAGTAACAATAACACGACAGAAACTAATCATTGGTCATAAACATTCCTCATCTTAGAATTCAAAATAACTCCGACCCTGATTATTATACGGCCACTCTCCGTCTAGGAGTGCGGCGCGTACTTTTATTAAAGTGGACTAAAGAGAAAGAGAGCCGGGCAGAAACGGAGCGGTACACGAGTCGATAGTCGGTCCCTTAGGCTAACTGGTTAAGCGTGGCGTTGGTCTGAATGTGGCGCGTGGGGGCTTCAGGAATGTGACCTACATTACAACGAGACTTCTTCAGTGTTTCGTTTCTTTCTTTCTTTCTTCTTATTTTCTGTTTCGGTTCTGTTTCGATTCTAGAGACGCCGAATCATCACTTATCTGTCCGTCAGTTGGTCACGCTCAAGTTCGTAATAGCGTTTGCGACACTCTGCCATGCTTAATTTTGAAATAACATTTTCGGATGTTTACTCATCTTCATCACACACTCTGTTTGTCCGTTGATCTGTCACGCTAACGTTTGAAGTGCCATTTACGTCGGTCTGTCAGATTTCAATTTAAAATCGCATGCTTACATGCATATACACATCTCTTGTATACCGTTTTGTCTGAGCGTCATGCTTAAGTTTAAAATATCATTTCCTCGTTCTGTCACACTTAAGATTGAAATAGCCTTTTTGCATGCGTCTAAGCACATTTAGACGGCGATTTCCGTACGTCTGGGTTAGGGTTAACCTTAAGGTTGAAAAAGAATGTGTTTTTATTTGTTATCATAGTTCACCCCAAACAAGGCAGGCCGCCACTGTAGACGTAAGGGGCTACTGAGAAAAAAGGGTGAAGGTTGTTTTTTTAGGGGGGGGGGAGGGTAAACCTGAGTTAGGAGCTGCGCAGCGAGATGTCAGTTTACATTAGTTTTAAATTTCTGCATGTCAGTAACGTCAGGAAACCAGGGAGCAGGGAGGGACCTTCACAGTGTAAGGATAGTATTTGGCAGATTGTCGGGTTAGTCTAGTGAATTTAAGTCGTGGGGGTACCAGAGCAGTATTTTTCGATGTGTACCTCTCTCTATGAGAAGCTGTGACCGTCTGCTGTCTGGTCAGTCGGTCTGTCACACTTAAGTTTGAAATAGAATCGCATCACTAAACGTGCAGAATGGACGCATCTTTTATTTGTTGGTCTGTACGGATCTTCTTAGTTGGCTCGCTGTTTAGTCACCCTTCTTGTCGAAATAGAATTTCTATAGGAAGCTTTTTTTCATCGTTCGGTACGTCACGCTAAAACCGCTCTAATAGCTTATTTCCTTAAACCGCTTGCCTTTGGAATTCCCTCCCTGCTCTCTGTTTCCGCTACTGTATCCACATGCAGAAATTTAAATATAATGTGAGAAAATATATCGCTACTTCAAATCCCCACTTAGGATGCCGCCTATAAATCTGGTCTCTAATTCAAAGTTGCCCCTTGCGTCTCAGTGGCAAAATGTTTTGGGTTGAATAAAAATAAAATTTTAAAAAAGCGTTTAAGATTACATTTCCATTGCTAAACGCGCAGATTAAATGGGCGGCTGTTATGTCAGTTGATTGGTTTCATCTGAGAGACTTTTTGATCGGTCGGTATGTCACGGTTTAGTTTAAAATCGCATATTTCGTCAGTCTGTCACGCCTTGCTTTAGAACGGCGTTTTCGTCGGGCTGTCACGTTTTTCGTTTGAAATAGCAAGTTTGGATGCGTCCACACGTTTCTTTAAGAGGCTCTGTCCGTGTGTCTGTCTGTCACGCTAAAGTTTGAAATAGCATTTTTTTCGCGGTAAACGTGCAGATCGAATGGACGCATCTTTAAAAATATCCGTCCTTGTTTTGGTTTAATTCCTTCTTTTTCCTCTTGCTTGGAATGCCCCTCACAATTCCAATAACCAAATAAGGGACAGCTTGAGAGAGAACCAAAGATAGAGAAAGAGAGAGAGAGGGGTAGGGAGGGGGGTGTCTCTCAAAGATTTTGGATTCTATGTCCGTGTTGATTTTGGACATAAAGCACTACCACCTCAACCACCACTGCTACTGCGGCTATGACTGAGTGACCCTTATTCGTTGTATCAACACTACCCCCTCCAACCAACTCGTTCGGTGATCAGCGCCGCTGGCTAGAACAGTCAAATCGAGCGACCACACGGCGCAAGCTAGACACGTGCAGTGACGCTGTGTTATCGTCTTAAGATAATGGGCAGCTCAGTTAGCGAAAACAGCCAATCGGCGAGACGTTCAACTTGTTAGATGACCGACATGACCAAAAAGCTCATATAGCTCTAAGAACTACGAATAGAGTCAACCGACCTTTGTGGAAGTATCGGGTATACTTCCTGCACTTCAGGCTAGGCTCAAAGTGTATTATCTGTGTACTATCTGTTCTTTTCCACCATCAGAGAAGGAGAAATCCTTCTTGACTGGGGCAATTTTTATTTTTGTCTCATTCAGAGTGCCTCTTTTGGGTGAGCTGGATATCCCCCACATAAAAAAAACAAACCTCATATCTAACTTTTTTCCCTCGTAGGGAGGTAAGTAAACGGAGACGTGTACGGTAGTTTTACATAAAAAAACGTAAATCTTAAATTTTTCTAGCTCTCCCAAATGTCACCCCTGTTTTATAATAATAAATCAGCAGTAATAATACTGTTAATTAACTATCCCAGTCTTTTTAACGCTTTCCTTTACGTACACTTTTTCCTTTGTTGCTTATTCTTAGGAATGGCGTACTATCCGAGTTTTTATTTACTCTTCTCCAGGAGTTAGGCACAAGGCCAGTTTTATCGTACTTCCACAAGTAAGATGTGACCACAGGTCGTGTCGGGAAAGTGGGGTTTGAAAAGCCAGCGCCCGAGAGGTGAGCACTCTGACCATTAAAAATTGCCCGGGCAGCCTCGTCGACATTCCCCGGTAGGGGCGCCTCAGACAGTAAGCAATAAACTTATTCCTCCCTAAAGAGGGGAGGCGAAGCCTGGGAAGGTGAACCTCCTAGAACTGCACAGTACAGACCCATAGACCGGCGTGAATCAAGTCCCGAAGGCCAAGACAATACCAGTTTATGGGGTGCAGTATCCATCGGAACAGATACTACACTGTGATCTTAGCCAAAAGGCCAAGATGAGTAGCGTACTATTTATTTACCTCCCCAGGAGGTTAGGCACAAGGCAAGTTTTATCTTACTCCCGCAAGATACTACGGGACCCAAGCCCTGAAGGCCAAGATGATACAAGTTTATGGGGTGCAGTATCCATCGGAACAGATACTACACTTTGATCTTTGCAAAAAGGCGTTATTTAACCCCTACCCACAATAGGAATATGTGACACAAGGTCGGATAGTGGGATTTGAAACGCCAGCGCTCGAGAAGGTGAGCACTCTGGCCATTAAAAATTGGCTGGGCAGTCCCATCGGCTTTCCTGGTAGGGACGCCGCAGGCAGTAAGCAATAAACTTACTCCTCCCCAAAGAGGGGAGGCAAAGCCTGGGAAGGTGGACCTCCTAGAACTGCACAGGACAGACCAATAAAGCGGCGTAAATCAAGACCCGAAGGCCAAGACGATACCGGTCTATGGGGTGTAGTATCCATCGGAACAGATACTACACTTTGATCTTAGCCAAAAGGCCAAAATGGCGTACTATCCGAGTATTATTTACTCCTCTCCAGGAGTTAGGCACAAGGCCAGTTTTATCCTACTCCCACAAGTAAGATGTGACCCAAGGTCGTGTCAGAAAGTGGGCGTTGAAAAGCCAGCGCTCGAGACGTGAGCACCCTGACCATTAAAAATTGCCTGGACAGCCCCGTCGGCATTCCTCGGTAGGGGCGCCTCAAGCAGTAAGCAATTAACTTACTCCTCCCCAAAAAGGGGAGGCGAAGCCTGGGAGGGTGGACCTCCTAGAACTGCACAGGACAATCCCATAGACGGCGTAAATCAAGAGCCGAAGGCCAATACAATACCAGTCTATGGGGTGTAGTATCCATCGGAACAGATAATACACTTTGATCTTAGCCAAAAGGCTAAAATGGCGTACTACTATTTATCTACCTCCCACAAGGTAAGATGTGACACAAGGTCGGGAAAGTGGGATTAGAAAAGCCAGCGCTCGAGAGGTGAGCAATCTGACCATTTAAAACATTGCATGGGCAGCCCCGTCGGCATTTCCCGGTAGGGGCGCCTCAGGCAGTAAGCAATAAACTAACTCCTCCCCAAAGAGAGGAGGCAAAGCCTGGGAGGGTGGACCTCCTAGAACTGCACAGTACCAGAAACCTCCAATAGGCCGGCGTAAATCAAGCCCCGAAGGCCAAGACAATACCAGTCTATGGGGTGTAGTATCCATCGGAACAGATACTACACTTTGATCTTAGCCAAAAGGCCAAAATGGCGTACTATCCGAGTATTATTTACTCCTCTCCAGGAGTTAGGCACAAGGCCAGTTTTGTCCTACTCCCACAAGTAAGATGTGACCCAAGGTCGGGTCGGAAAGTGGGCGTTGAAAAGCCAGCGCCCGAGAGGTGAGCACTCTGACCATCAAAAATTGCCTGGGCAGTCCCGTCGGCATTCCCCGGTAGGGGCGCCTCAAGCAGTAATCAATTAACTTACTCCTCCCCAAAGAGGGGAGCCGAGTGAAGATTACTTACTGTTATTAACTTTATACGGTATGGTAGACAGGTGATGATGTTAGGTCAGCAACTTCTATATCTGTACGTCGGCTTCATTATATGATAGAGGATTAAGTTTAGGTTTAGAGCGCTGCCACAATAATTTTGGATTAGATAGAAATTATGTAAATTATTAATGAACAGGGGCGCTATGACTCTGTGGAATGGTTCATTCGGACGCAACTGATAAATAAGGGAATCGAAATCCAGAAGTCAAGTGAACACAAGCTGCATTACGGGGAAATCGTCAACCTATTGATGGTCTCTTAATAGGTACTATCAGACTATGCCAGAGGGTACCTGTGAGTAATATTAACAAAACACCCCTTCATGAATATACTGGCCTTCCGAGAAAATATCAACAAAACAGCTTCATAACACGTTCAAAAGTTGATATGATTTAAACACAAACAATGGGGATTTATAGTAAACATACTGTATGCCATACTCTGAAGTAAATTCATTATCAAGTCTATTATTTGGTTGTCGCTGATAGTTTGCGGTTGAAATCTCTCTGTCTCTCTCTCTATATATATATGTATCTAGGCAGCATCTTCTCTTGCAGGCAAGTATTATTGAATATAAGGGACAACTCATGTCTAGATATCCTTTGGTAGATCCTTTCAATAGTCAATTAACCTCATTCCCCTGGAGATGGACCCCGATGGGTCTGAAAGTACGTGCGAGACAAATCTAAACTATGGCAAATTCATCAGCCAATTCTTCTCCGAAACTAAGATCCGATTCGGACTATTGAAAGGATCTACCAAAGGATATCTAGACATGATTTGTCTCTTATATTCAACAATATATATATATATATATATATATATATGTGTGTGTGTGTGTGTGTGTGTGTGTGTGTGTGTGTGTGTGTGGGTGTGTGTGTGTGGGTGTGTGTGTGAAAAGAATGACAAACCGAAAACAAATTAATGGGATGAGGGAAGGATGATCTGATCATCCAATGTGCGTGTCTTCAAAATAAAATTATTTCCATATCTCCATTTTCTGAAGACGTTCGCCACGAACGAAACCGGTCAAAAAGTCTCTTGTTTTTGTTTTGCTCCTGCACTTTAACTTGTTTTCCGTTTGTCTTTTTTTCACACATTTTGTCCACCACGACATTTCATTTTCATAAATTATCGTGTACCTTACCCCATATATATATATATATATATATATATATATATATATATATATATATATATATATATATATATATATATATATATATATATATATATATATATATATATACGTTGACTGTTGAAATGGTTCTTACAGGATTGCTGATTGAAATTAAGGGTTTGCTTAAATGCGTGCTCGGTGTATTTTGGTCTTCGATGTCAGCGATTCAGTATTCAATTGCTTCCTACTGGAGTAATATGTGACACAAGGCCGGAAAGTGGGAGAGTGTCAAGCCAGCGCCCCTAAAGTAGGAGCACTCTCCCTGCATATTCGCTCGCTCACTTCTTTTATAATTATATCCGCCGACACAATAAATAATGTTTCCGACGTTTGCGATCGCCCACACCAATTATGAATCGTTTCACATTTTCGGTAACACAATATTCGTCGTATCCTCTCTGAACCTACAGGCAGGACTCTCCGTAATCTTCAACTACTTCCCAGTATCGTAGATTAGCTTTGTATGATACGAGGACATTCAATATTTTCGAAAACGATTGATATACTTAGTCTTAATTAAAAGTATGCAGCACTGCCCGTTTTGTAATTTTCTGGATTCTTCTGAAAACTTACGGTTTTTCGTTTGTATTTTCTAGTCATACAATTACATATAATTCAAGTCGCGCATGCGTGGTCCCCCTCTGTATGTGACTCGATGTGGCGAGTGTAAAATGCAATAAATTTGGGCAATTTATGGCATTTTTGACCCCCCCTCTGACCCCCTGGGGGCGCGGACCAGTATTTTTCTGAGGTTAAGGATGCTCATTTTATATCCAGAACAATTGCCTCTACATTTTGGCCAAGTTTCAGAAAAATTGAATGGATAGATCAAACGTTATGAGAGAAAAGGGTCATTCTTTTGCAATTTTGGAGGCTTTTGACCACCTGGGGGCGCGAACAAGATTTTTTTCCAAGGTGAGCGATACTTATTTTCTATTAGGAACCATTGCCTCCACATTTTGGCCAAGTTTCAGTGAAATTGAATGGATGGATGAAAAGTTATGGGGCAAAAAATGTCATTTTTTGCCATTTCGGGGCCTTTTGACCCCCTGGGGGGCTAACCAGATTTTTTTTCAAAAATCAGAGAGCGTCACTTTTTAACACGACCAAAGTTACAACTTCATGCAAAATTTACGGGGAAATTCAATGGATGGTTGCGGAGAAAAATCCGGACGGGCGTACGGACAGACGGAAATGCCTCTAAACATAGGTCCCCCGATTTTATAAATCGGGGGACCCAAAATATATTTTATATTTCACGACTACGTCTGTTTTCTTTATACAATACTAATGTATGGTAGATCGTATTATTTTGATGAATCATTAAATATTTATTCAATTTGTTTTCTCTTTTCTCTTTTCTTTGTATCAGGACATTTAATTTATTCCTTTGGTGTTGTACCATTTATTTATGTATTTCGTTTCTTGTTTCAATTTTATACACTTTTATTTGATTGTCGAGTTTACTTAGAGTGTTGGGCAGAAAAATACCTTAAAAAGTCAGTCCGCCCCCAGCCTTAAAGTATATATATATATATATATATATATATATATATATATATATATATCTGCAGCAAGTCGTTTATTAGACATATGTCATTGAAGACCACGGAGTTCTCCCTCTTCATGATCTTTCTGGTCAGTTTCTCAACTCGGCGAACAATTCGTCAGGTTTCTGGTATGAATTGATGGATCATGGCGCCTAATGTTGTGTCTTGGGTCATTTCTCTAGCGCTTTCGGTCTCGCGACCGTCTTCAGGAGGCTGTGTGTTGTTGTTGTTGTTTGTAAGGAGCCGTATTTATGGTTTTATTTTTGGTATATCTAATTATTTGCATATGTATATATATATATATATAGAGAGAGAGAGAGAGAGATACCAGAAACCCGACGAATCGCTCGCCGAGTCGGGAAACTGACCAGAAAGATCATTAAGAGGGAGAACTTCGTGGTCTTCAATGACACATGTCTAATATATATATATATATATATATATGTATATATATATATATATATATATAGTGTTTCTATAGTTGTTGATTCATAGTAAAGTTGCATGTGAGTTTCAATTTTTAATCATGAAACACATTTTAACTACATATGTGCATACATGTTTCAGCTTCTTTATCCCACAACACATCTACGGACTTATTAGTTTTGTTGTGGTCTTAGCAATCTGAAACATATATGTACGTGTGTAGCCAAAAATATTCATATAAATATAATTCATACTAACATATATATATATATAAATATATATACATATATATATATATGTATGTATATATATATATATTATATATATATAAATATATATATATATAACTTAGTTTGTACTTCTAGAAATGTATTTAAATATATATATATATATATATATATATGTATATTATATAAACTTACGTCTTTTAGTTCGTACCAAAGTTTATATATAGTAGACCAGTAAATAATTTGTTTTTATATACACAAGGATCATACCATATTACATTTATATAAATATATATATATATATATATATATATATATATATATATATATATATATATATGAACCATGAACCTTTTGAACGATACAACATCTTTATAAATGGATCTGAGTTTTGGTTTCTGAAGAGCAGCGTGTAATTGCGTTTAATTGCAGCATATTGCACGTTCCGAAAAAATTGTAAGACTATCGTCAATTCAGTCATTGCATGAATAAATTATATGAGTAAATACTTTATTTAGATCATTGTAAGTTTACATAATCATTATATATATATATATATGCGAATAATGAGTGATGAAATAGATCCAATTTGCCTAGTTAATAAGTTTATTAACTCATCAAGTGTTCAAATGTAATACCAATACAAACTTACCTTTAAACCATGGCTTTTCGAAGATGACTATATATATATAATTTTATTTTTATTTTTAACGTTATCTCCATTTACTTTCGATAAGATATATAGCGTCTCTATTAGTTAAATTTTAATACTTTCCATAACGGGCCACGTAATTCCACGCACGTGACAATTTAAACATGCTAGGTTCCCATCTGTCCAACTGTTAACGTTATTCCCATTTAATTTCTTGCTTTTTCGATGTACAGCGTTGCTGTTGTTTTGATCTGAAACTTTTCTATAACTGACTACGGATATTCCACGCACGTGACAATTTTAAATCTGAAAGTGTTCCATCTTTCCAACGGACAATATTTTGAAATTCCTGGCGGTTGTTCTCACTCATTAAGCTATACGACTCCGCTGATGAAGGTCCGATTTTCTCGGATCTGAAACCTTGGTCCGGATGTTGTTGTAACACTTTATTTAATATTAATAAATATCATGCTCTTATTAATTATTTAGTTAATTTTACTTTTGCATTAATAATTGAGAACTCTGCTGGGAAACTCTACCAATTAAGAAATACGGTATATATATATATATATATATATATATATATATATATAAATATATACACATATTTACTTATATATATATATATATATATATATATATATATATATATTAGTTAACATTATTTTTATATATTTATACACTCGTTTATATTTGATATTTATAAATAACAATGGGAATAAACAATAATATATTAAAACAAGGAACACCGCCCCAACATAAAAAAACAATTAAATCCGGTACTCCATTGTGGCTCTCGTTCACAAATATCCGGTTTTTTTTTAACTAATTTCAATTATGTTGAATCCTTCCTCCATGTGAACCCATGAGATATATTAGTACTATGCGAAACTAATCGAAACTCAGTCTACTCTCATAGTCTTTATATGCCAGGATACCTTCGACACTCCCGTAAAGACAATGTCAAATATATGCACGGGCTCGGAGTCTATATTCATAATATCCTCCTTTTGACGAGAGAATATAGTCAAGAATCAGCTGATCAGACCATCATATGCTGTAGGTTATCATTACAACGTGGCGTTAGTTACCTATAGTTCCATCCACCGCTCTGCCTCGAACCAAGACTCTACTCTACCCATTACGTCTCCGATAGTGTAGATGAAGCACTTACCTGGGATCCAGCGCCCACATCCATGTATTTAGTGACTTTAATGTCCACTACAGAAATTGGTTTGACTTCTTGAGCAACACAGGCTCGGCTGGCAATAGCAATCGTAGTTTTTCGATTGCACGTTTCCTTTTACAAACCGTCATTTTCCCGACCCGCCTCCCAAATCGTGAAGACTAGCAAGCTTCATTTCTCAACCTATTCTAGACAAATCTGCAATATGATTGCGCGGCAGGTTCCCATGCCTTACTCGCGAATGCTGATTACCTTGTAATAATGCTGGATCTCACCATAAATTCCGATCCCAAACCAAACCGCTGTTGCTTAAAACAAAAGAATGCTACCAACGTGCTGATTGGAAATTCGCTAAAAGATCTCATTAGAGATGCACTTTGAGGTGAAAGTGTTTCTCTTCCTGCTTAGAAGTGCGCAAATAAGGTAACTGAATTGGTCAAAACAGGCATAGAAGCATCTGTCCTGGCGCGGAAATTCTATAGTAAGCCCCACTCTCCCTAATGGTTTTACTTCAATCTGTGCAGCTGCTATTGCGCATAACCAGCAATAATTCCGCCGTTACAACAACCATGTCAAATAAAAATAAATATTATAGCATCAAGAAACCATTGTAGAAGTGTCATAGCCGCAGCATTAAATATGGAAACTAAGATGTACAGAAAACTCATCGGGTCACAGAAATAAGGAATTCGTTATTTCTGCAAAATTTGCAATATTGTGCAATCAGCAATTCCCCCACTATCCAACCACCATGATGTCACTTGTAAAGCAACCAAAAAGACTGAACTGCTTGGCCAGAAGTTGGCTTTAAATTCCACCTTGAACCCCACAAACCGGTCCCTCAAAAGTTTCCCACCACATCACCTATTCTCATGTTCAGGATATCATAAAAACATAGACACTTCAAAGCATGTGAGGCAGATCGCATCCCTGATATTGTAATAAAGACATGCTCTGCTGAGCTAGCCTTTTGCTCTCCAAATTCTATCATAAATGCCTTGCCAAATCTTGCTTTCTTGATATCTAGAAAATTGCCTCTGTGGTATCAGTTTTCAAGAAGTCTGGGAGAACTGACCTAAAAAATGATCGCCTTATAAGTCTCCTCCCGCGACGCGCGAACATTTTTGAATCATTAATAACTCTAGCGATAGTACATCATCACGAATATCGTAAACTGGTGTGTGACCATCTCAATCTACCGCAGATACCCTAACGCATATCCCATACACTGGATAAGGCAGATGATATAAATCGAAGGCCTTTGAGAAGGCTTGGCATAAACGGCTTCTCAGGAAAATTCAATCGTACGATATTACTGGACGAATATTTAACATAATCAAATCCTTCTTAGCTAAAATAAATATCCAAGTTGTTCTTGATGCCTTATATTTAAACAATATTACATTAATGCGGGTGTGCTCTAGGGGTGGATACTCAGACCATTATTATTCCTGTTCTTCATAAACAACTTCATTGGTTGAATCATGTTCGAGATGGGTATATTTGCTAATGACACTACGCTCTATTCTCGACGTGTGGGCAAATGGAGCATACACATATCCAACGCAATAGCTGAGTCATTAGAACATGCCCTACAATATATCGTAAAATAAGGCCAAAAATGGGTGTCCACATGCAATGCTACTAAGGCAAAGCTCCTTTTCTGAAACAATTTTTAGAAACCTTTCTAAACACCAATTGCCATGGCTAATAACAACCTTCCCGAGAACTTGTTTTTTTCGAAACCATTAATTGGAATAAATACATAGAAGATACTGTCAAGTTCTGCAAAGAAGGTAGGCTCCTTCTACTGGGCTAGTACATTTTTCTACACCTGCCAGTACCTTATATCTCTATAAAACCACAATTCGCCCATACATTGAGTATTGTTTCCACATCTAGGATGGTTCTCCAACCACCAATCTTCCGTTCTTTGACAAGATACAGACCAGTCTTTAACCTAATAGGTCCCGCACTGTCTACCATGTTCCAGCCCCTGTCCCATCACCGCAATGCAGCATGCTGTGTTTATTTTACAAGTATTTCCACAGAATTTGCTTCGATAAACTAACTGCACTAGTCTACACTCAACGTAAATACCCGCGATCAACACGACTGGTAGAAAAATCATGTAGAGGTTCAAAGAGGCCGGAAAACGTTTTAATTCTTTTTACTAATAGATCATTTTAATTCGGCCTGCTTCTTGTTTCCGCGGCCAACATGCAGACATTTAAATCTAATGTGACCAAATATTTTTCCGCATAGCACCTCACTTGGGATGCCCTCTATAAATTCGGCCACAAATCACAGTAACCCATTATGTCTCAGTGGTAACGATCCTTGTTTGGGATGAATCGAAGGTAGTCAAAGATAATATGAGACAGAGCAATTGTTCAGGAAACATAGATCCGTCATATATGTTATTTGGTCCATCCGTCACTATGACAGATGACTTGTCATAAATAGAAGTGTGTAATGCGGGTTCTACATTTTTCTCCGATATTCATTCCTTTTTTTCTTTCAGAAGAAATATTCATAATGTACTAGAAGAATACACGTTCCAGGATTGGTACACTGAATCCCCTTTGCGAGGATTAACATCAACATTTAATGCTACTAAACCCTATATCCAGAATCCTTATTCCAGTTAAAAACAAAATCTATATTATTCTGATTCTAGAAAATGTAAGGCATAAGCGTATGGTGTCTTAAGAAGAAATTAAAAGTCAGGCAATCGTGCTTAATTGGTGGATAATGGCTATAGATAAAATTGAATCTAAATCTGAAATATTTTAATTTTCAAATAGGGTTTAAGCGCATTTTATGCACCTTAAACTCCTAATAATATTCCAAAGAATCTTAATGTCGTGATTTTCTTTTACTAATATGTCCCCACTTATCACAAGAAGATTGTGTAAGTGGAGGTGGCAGGATATAACTCAAAATCACTTGTGTATCAAAGAGGACGGCTCAACACGTATTTGTTTTCATCAGACGTGGAGACGATCATGCTGTAACCGATTGGGAAGCCGACTCGTGGTATCCTGTTCCACAGATGGGATGTTCAAGGAAAGAAACTTTTTTCATGGAAGTTCGGTTTGTTTGCTTTTTTGTAAAAAGAGACAAAGGAAAGATCTTTGCTGTGATTGTTGCTAGACGAGTTTTTACTGTGAATGTTTTACTGAGTTACCAGGGGATTAGAACTCTGTCGAGAATATTAAGTATAACGATACACTAGAAAAAACAAGCAACACATTTTCTGTCTGAAAGAGGTCGGAGGGACGAGAATATATCATATCCCATTAGATTGCGAAGTCTATTTTGTACTCTGCTAAGACAAGAAAAAGGTAAAGGATTGCGTCAGGGGTAAAGTAGAATTATCAAGCCATTTTCCCAGTAACCTTAGTAACAGATTTGATGTAAGTATTCCATTTTCAGTCGAGATTGAAAATCAGTACTAGAAGCTTATTTATTTATTGATGTCTGATGCATGGATAAAATATGAAAATTGTGCGGAATACCTTTTGCAACACCCTCTCTCTCATCTCTCTCATCATTTCTTCCTCTCTCTCTCTCTCTCTCTCTCTCTTTCTCTCTTCCTTTTTCTCTCTCTCTCTTCCTTTCTTTCTCTCTCTCTCTCTCACTGAACACATTCCAAGACACATTATTTTTTTAACACACCCTCCGACTGCCTTGCTCATATTTAGTCGTACGTAAACGATAGTCTCTGATTCAATATAAATGAAAGATAGAAAGAAAAAAAGATAGTCGTCAGTAGGCAAGTGTTTGACCTAGTTTCAGTGTCTCTTTTTGAACATTTATTGGTCAGAATAAACATAAATAACACTCCATGTAATATGTTGGACTCTGGTTATCCCAAGCTAAAAATTGTCGGAGTACCTTTGTTGCTATAACCAGCTCATGATCACACAGAATCCAAATATGTATTGTTTTTTAGCGTATCTTTGGTAGTTCGGGTTCTCTCACAGACAGACAGACAGACAGACAGACTGACGACTTTCTACATATAATCGTCTACAAATTATAATTCTACTAGCAAAACAATATAAACATATTTGCTATACTCAATCAGACATCTACTGCATATAATTGAAAAGAACAAGTCATGCAATTGCCTTTGGAATGCATTAAATATACTTCAGATGTTCCCTTTTCATTACTATGGACAGTTTCGAAGTATTTTTTTAAAGAAAATAAGTTTTAATTTATTAATGTATAACCCTTTAAATTTGTTGAAATATTTTCAACTAAATTTTCAAGGGTATTGTATTGTTACGTAAGCATCACACAAGATGTTGCATATTAATAATTCTGACCTTTACTAAAAATACCTTTTGTAAGTAAATATTAGATTTAAATTTTTTTTAAAGTTCTAGTAAACTGTCACTTTGTTGCCGTGCTATTCTAAATAATCTCTTTTCAACTATCAAATTGACAAACGGTTTTGTGGATATATTCGGAATATCGGGTTTGGCAAGCCGAGAGCAGGCTTGAAGCGTTCCCCCGAATATTTTCAATAGAGAGGAAGTTTTAGAACCCATTGATTTCACGATTGGCATTAACAAACTCAGGCGATTAATGAAGTTCCAGGTGACAGGACCAGTCGGCCCATTCGTTTCCACAGCGATCGGTTCGAATATAAATTTGTCAAAAACACCGGAGTATTTTGATTTCTTGCAGTCATCTGTTAACACTTTCATATGTTCAGCGTAAGGGTTAGGGTTTGTAAACTTTGTAAACTTTGCTCATCCACCTTTTATTTTGTTGCTATGTTTTATTTCTTCAAGATTTCGTTTCCGCCATATTGGATTCTTGCGGAAGATAACACTACTATGTCAAGAAAGAACTAAATTAAACTTTAGTTGGATTAGAACTGTACATTATGGAACACCAATATTATATATTATTATATTATTGCTAAAGTAATAATAATTACAGTGTTAGTAAGAGTTTGAATGCTCAGTGGAGATAATTTGAATTCCTACTAAACGCTATCCTCAAGTGTCTACAGTGTTTCCGTACAGGAATTTGTCAGTATATCTCGCCCTACAAGTTAACTCTGGACAAATATTCAAAGTAACATGGTATTCAAAGCCCAAATAAGATCCTATCGGCATGTCTACACAATGTCCCATAGGAGGAATGGTGTATCTTTCTCTGGGTGATGTTACTGCAAATAATAACACTAAACTGGATAATCTAGCATACTAGATGAATTCTTGTCTTGGAATCCGGACAAACCAAGAAAGGACCGCAGGAAACATAAACGATAGCATAGTTATATGGTCAATTGGGGAGAAGGGAAAGTACTATAATCCGAGTTTTGAAAAGTGGGGATAATCTTGAACGAATACTCGGAAGTAAAATAAAAAAAAAGAAACAACAATATTATAGTATTTTTCAACTGCTAAATTAATGATAATTTCAGAGTTATTTTTCGAACATTTAGACGTAAGAATGACATAAAATAACCCCATGCTGGAACCTGATTATCCCAAGCTAAAGAATATTATTATATGTTACGAACCATCACTAGATTGTGGTCACACTTCTGAATCGGAATCTATAAGATTTGGTGCATGTAGGCGGTTACATCCCTGCAAAACTGGTTAGGGGTCATACAAACATAGATTAAAAAAGTAACACGGTGTATAACAGAATACATTGCGTTGTAAATATAAACCACTGACTTTTGTAAAATATTGATTCTATTTATTCCAGACTTCGCTGGAATGAATATTAAGACAAAGTCAAAATTTGACCCCTGTAAAAACGTGGATGATAACATAGGCAAGAGTTGTACATTTTCATTCAGACTTTTCCTAGGATCAATACGTAGTATCTGTTCGGCAATCCTCCTATGCCTTTCTTCCTCCGCTTAGAATGAGTCTGTTTGTTTGTCTGTCGCATGAGACGTCATCATCTGTGAAGGGGGTGTCGACGGGACGATGCAGGTTGTTTTTTTTGTTTTCAGCCGGAATTCTTTTTTTGAGGTAGCGAGAATTTTCTTCAACGAAAAAAGTACATTGTGTCTTACGTTGCCCTCATGTTGAGGCAGGTAAATAATGGCTATCGACAGAAGAATACATATATATCAAAATAACAGGGATATTTCTCTTGTCTATCTTTCGTTTTCCATGAAGAACTTATATGTATATAAAATTAAAATAAATTATACATTCTACCAAAAATATGCTGTTTCTAGTTGCATATTTTTGGTAGTACATATAACCAACGAACATATACTACACTCCATCCCATCAAAGGAGATGGCAATGTCTGAGGGATGTTTTCTTGACAATAAAACACATATTACAATACTCAAAAAGTAGAATGTAATTTCAGAAGGATGGTATCATCACGAATGAACATATACTATATTGCCCTTTAAAAGAGGAGGTACGGTCTGGGAAGATGTTCTCATGACAACAGAGCAGGTAGATAGATGTATATAAAATAATATGCGTCATTTATTTAAATCAACAATCGGAAACGATCGAAATAAGTCGAACACCGAAAGTTCCAGTTAGAAAAAAAAAGCAAAGATCTAGAGCGAGAAAAAATTAAACGCAACAACAGGATACACAGATATACATATCCCTTTAAAAGCATTCTATATATCCGTCCTTATTTCACACTGTTAGCAAACTGTGCCAGAAAAATAAAAGAATAATAATAAAAAGTGTTGACTGTAATTCAATTTCAAACCGAATTTCGTGCAACCCACTGCCTTTCTCTCTCCAATCCAAATCGCTTTTCGTCATTCCCAGCTGTCCTCTTCATTTATTTCACCTGATATCCACATATGCAAATAAGACCACCATAAACACCTGCACCTAGGAAGAGAAGCCCTTTTTAAATCTGCATACACGACATGCGAAACACCTCATTCTTTTTCCTGATGGTGAGTGTTCCTCTTTATTGTCACACACACACGTATATCTATCAAACATGCCCGCAACTTTGTGAATGACATGTATTGCGTATTCAAGTCCATTGCTAACAAAGTCTAGTCGAGCCGTCATCTTAAATAATAAAATTCTTCCTAGTGTCAACCATCGTCTCCGTTCCTGAAGTGCTCTTTTATCGTCGACATGTCAAACTATGTTTTAATACTTTAATTCACCCCAAATTACAACTTAGACGTAAGAGGCTACTGTAAATTAGGAGTCATACCTACAAGGGCATCCTAAGAGGGGAGCTGAGCAGCGAGATGGTTGTATGCAAGACATTTAAACTCCTGCGTGTTAGTACAGTCATGGAAACAGGGATCAGATAGCGAATTCCAAAGGCTAGCAGTTTGAGGAAACAAGATATCAATGTAGAAAGCTTTCTGGTGTCTGGGGACCTCTACAGTGAAGGGGTGGAATTTGGGCTTTTATAAGCGGTGACCCATTAGCATAAAATGTATTGTTATAGGTCGTGACTAAATCTCGTTGATACACCGGTTGTCACAATACCACCCATCTTAAACTACATTGCCCTGGTTCGTTTTTAGATCGGTGATCATTTGGAAATAACAGATGCTGTTTATTTTAAAGTGGATGTTGCTGTAAAGGCGTTCTGCTAAATAACGTTGGGGGATGTACGAATTCATCTCTCCTCCTCAAAACTATCGCTGACATAAAAGAATAGAAAAACGTTGTTAAAGTAACTGATATGATAAGGAAAACATCCGTAATATGCAGTTATTTCCGTTGATCCTAACATAGTTTTGTTTGTCTCTTAGATTTTTTTTGCCTCCAAGACATAAGACATTTGCAGTCAGGAAGTGCAGTTAGTGATTGTGCAAGTCTTGCTGAACTTTAAACTCCTCATCCCGTTTGCACTTTTAGGTAGATTTTATTTTAGGTAGATTTTATTTTAGGTAGATTTTATTTTAGGAAGATTTTATTTTAGGTAGATTTTATTTTAGGTAGATTTTATTTTAAGTAGATTTTATTTAAGGTAGATTTTATTTTAGGTAGATTTTATTTTAGGTAGATTTTATTTTAAGTAGATTTTATTTTAGGTAGATTTTATTTTAGGTAGATTTTATTTTAAATAGATTTTATTTTAGGTAGATTTTTTTTAGGTAGATTTTATTTTAGGTCGATTTTATTTTAGGTCGATTTTATTTTAGGTAGATTTTATTTTAGGTCGATTTTATTTTAGGTAGATTTTATTTTAGGTAGATTTTATTTTAGGTCGATTTTATTTTAGGTAGATTTTATTTTAGGTAGATTTTATTTTAGGTAGATTTTCTCTAAATCTAAGTTAACACAATCATTTTATTCATCCTTCCAGCAAACTGACCGCAGAATTAACCCAGAGAAGCTCTCCATTAACCTTTCCTTTCGAGGTTTATCATAAGAGCAGATGCCTCATAGGCACTTCGTACACCACCACTGACCTACACCAACTGCTACAAATCTATACATTTCCAACTTGGCTTATCTCTTAACACGTGATTTTTCTCACCCAATCGGAGCCTCTGATATTTCTCAGCTTTCCTCTGTGTGTAACAATGATTATCAATCGTTTCTAAAATCAGGAGTAGGAAAAATTGTTCTAGATTCCCGGCCATTATAATAGATGGATGCCACCCTAACTTCCTCCATGAATCTGCAATTTATTAATCTATCTGTTTTTCGCGTTACACTTTGCTCAAGAAAATCTCATCATTCAACGTTGTTTAAGCCTAATTGTCAGGAAGAATGGATCGCCAATGCTTTGGTCTTTAGAGACGCTGACAAATATAAAAGCGTTATTAAACCCTTTAGCAGCCATAAATCCCACCCTATGGGTGCTATTTACAAGCAGCTTAATATATAATGGCGCGTTTATAATATTATGGCCGTTTTATAACTGGCTGTAAATCATACATAAACTAGCCAGTAATTGCAGTCATAGGATCAGATTTACAGCAAAACTGTCAAAATCTGTTTTATAATACATGAGTTGAACATTCCACATTGAGTACGGAATAAGTATAGCTAATTATCGCGTTTTATTCATTAGCCATAACGGAGCAGCGGACAGGAGTGGGTGCGGTCCCCGGACAAGAGCGGGTGCGGTCCCCGGACAAGAGGGGGTGCGGTCCCCGGATAAGAGCGGGTGCGGTCCCCGGACAAGAGGGGATGCGGTCCCCGGACAAGAGGGGGTGCGGTCCCCGGACAAGAGCGGGTGCGGTCCCCGGACAAGAGCGAGTGCGGTCCCTGACAAGAGCGGGTGCGGTGCCCGGACATCCAATTCGGGTGAAACATTCAGTCGGAAGATTTTAGCTTCTGAATCCAAGTGTCTATACTTGTAAAAATATCTAGTCTGTTTTAGGGCATATGCACCTGTTTTTGATTCTGTAATGCCGATATACAATATCTATTGGAAACTATTTATTGAAAACGGCTTATTAGAAAATAACATGCTAGGAGCAAAGTGTAGTATCTATTCTGATGGATGCTCACCCTGGAGACCGGTACCGTCTTAGCCTTCGGGTATTGATTCCGCTTTCTTCCATTGGACACCTTATCGGCGGACAATTACCACCTAGACAAACCCAATATCTTTTTACACGAACTTTTTTCACCCATCATTTTTAAAAATATTTTTTCAAATGTTGAATTTTGGCTTTTCTATTGCCAACTTATCTTTCTGTATAATTCCTCTGATGATAAGATCTCGATCTCTGAAAAGCCATGGCTTAAGGAAAGAATAATAAACATAATTTTATTGCAAAATATACCTTGCATTGAACAATCGAAGTTTGATATAAATTTGGAGATTCGTGCATGTTTATCACTCTTCGTCCATCTATCTTTATATATATATATATATATATATATATATATATATATATATATATATATATATATATATTACAGCAAGAAATACAGACGTTTGTGACATGTGTTGCTTGATTATTTTCACGTAGTTACTCTGACGAGTGTGGACGAAAGCCTGCTTAGTATATTCATGTATTTTTATAATTATTTCCTCTCGTTTTTACACTTTTTCAATTTCATTCCACCCAAAAAAAATGTCACACACGTCTGTATTCCTTGCTGTAGTAAAATTTTGTACCACTAAAAATTGATTAATATATATATATATGTTTTTTTTTTCATCCAAATTGCGTTCTTTGTATAAATTTGAAAACTTTTCTGTTTTTAATTAAAGTTCTGCTGCCGATTGAGGATGATTGTATTTTAACGATCGAAATATTTTGGTAGAACTTTTCAATATGTGTTTTTGAGTTTATTTTTGCTACTTGTTGATTTGCTTGTCCTTTATTCCATTTTAATTTGTAGATATATAAATATATATATATATATATATAAATGTGTGTATGTGCTGTTTATTTACATATTTGCATATTTTTACTCTCTAAATAGATTTAAATGTGAGTATTACTAGATATATTCCAAAAATTACAAATCTTCTTGCTAATACCCCTTTTAGCATTTTGTCGCTTTTGGGCGAAACGTTGAGTTTTAGGTCTTCCGCTTTTCATTTTTAATTCATAAATGTATATATATATATATATATATATATATATATATATATATATATATATATATATATATATATATGCGTGTGTTCTTTAAAAGAATAAAATATTCATGCGTATCTCGTGTCCAAGCATTTACCATACACGGATTTAGCCCGCCTACTCTTCCCCATAGCATCTGGCTACTAAGAGTAACAGACCTGTGTTTTGCAATTGGTTGGTTGTCTCCTGATAGAAAAGTGAATAGCCGACGAGAAGAGTGGCAATTTTGCCCGATGGAGTCAGCATTTAAAATGCCAAAGACATCCTGTCCTGTCCGACAGTTTCGTCTAGCCCGTCCGGCTGTCAGCAGATATCCGGACTATTATTTAACTTACGCTTATTATATAAAACCCCGATTCAGTCCAAAACACTTGACCATCAATTTTCTATATGTAAACGTTGTTCAGGAATAGTCATTCCCATATAGGATATGATTCGGGGTTCGGTCTTGATGCCCATACGTTTGAGTGAGGTGACTACAATATCTAACTTCACGCAGCCATTGACAATATCTTTTGTTAAACAAACTTATACATTGACATCCACGCACAAACACATCAACACACATTCACAGAAACACGCACACACACGAATATATATATATATATATATATATATATAATTATATTTTATTCATACAGACATGTACATAATCTGCGACAATGGCATGTCGATGTTATCGATCAACAGCTGTTACAAACTGAGAACTAATCAGGCTGAAAGAGAACTGATCCTTCTCTCTGATTATATTTAACGTCATATTTTTATCCCGCGAATGTCTACTTTACATGGATTACTACACACACACACACACACACACACACACACACACACACATATATATATATATATATATATATATATATATATATATATATATATATATTAGACCTCTTCAAAATTGACCTTTTTCTTCAAACATATGGAAACTGATATTATTCCCATTCTCCAAGGTCTAAATCAGCTAAATATACCAGTTATTGTGATCTTGGACCTTGTTTATGCCTGCCTCAAGAGCCATGTATTTTTATTGTTGACGTTTTTCAAAAACGCTGCAAAATTTGGGATATTATGTCCTTATTTTCATTGTAGCTTACCAGAGGTTGATGCTATAGCATTGAAAGTGGTACCATATGAAAGCTAATAAAATTTTCTTGCATATAGTAGTAAACACATGAACACTTGTGTTAATTTTAATTTATTTTCATGCACAAACATATATATTCTTTATGCTTGGAAAAGATGCCATCTTATAATACATAACTTTATCTCAAAAATGTTACTCTTAATGCATGTATATAATTTATTATCACTAAGTATGTTTTATCTCTTCATTTCAGATTGTAAGTTAAAGCTGATTTGTTAAGATTTGTGAACTGCTGACAACATGGCATCTGGAAGACAACTATGCTGTGGGAAAGTGGTCAGCGATACAAGTGAACGGGATGAACCAACTGAAAAGAGAAGAAAGGTGGCAACTCCTGCCAAAAGGTCATTCAGTGATGTGTATCTCATTGGGCAACCCAGCTCCAGCATCAGGGGCTCTCAACTTCCTACTAATCGCCAGGTGTTCCAGTATTTCCTGCATTTGAGGAATGATAATCCTAACAGTGACAATAGGTATTTAGCCCATGATACAGTGGATGTCGTTTTGCCATTCTGGAATATGGCAAGGATTAAAACACTAACTAGACCAAATGCAGTCAACCGTTTCATGATCCTCCATGAAAAGTACAGGAAAATTGTTAAAAACACGGGAAGAAATAACAAACCAGAGGAAGAGAAACGAGCTGACTTTCTGAAGGACTTAGACAAGTTATTTGATATTGGAGCAAAGGATGTTGTGGACGAGATAAGAAGCAACAGGCTGCTCACAAAGGAGACCAAGGAAGAGGACGTCAATTTCTACTTGGACCAACAGACAACTCGCCTGGCACACATGTCAGGTCATGATAAGGTGTTTGAGAAGAAGTCTAGAGAGAAAAGCTTCCGAGAAGAAAGAGAAGAGAGAATGTTATCATCAGTTACTGCTGCAGCAGCAGAAGTTGGGAAAATTTCAAGTGATGAAGACCCAGAGAACAGTCAAGGCTCTGGTACTAGTGAGGGTTCAGAATACACTGAGACAACACCAAGCTGTTCATCAAAACCAAGTACGATAACCTTACACTTTCCACACTCAGTTATGACCAGTGAAGAGATTTGTAGCACTGCAGATCGGTTGTCACTCTCTGACAACTAGACTACAGCCATGGTGTCTGCAGTGTTGAAGGCAGGAGGCGCAGATCTTGATGACTTTGTTATATCAGCCTCTACTACAAGACGAAATAGGATAAACACTCGTCATAACTTGTGCCAAAGTTACATGAATAACTTCAAGGAAAGTCCGCCAGATTACTGCACACTACACTGGGATGGAAAACTTTTACGGGATGTTCTTGGTGAAAGATACCCAGTGGAAAGTCTTGCAGTGCTCGTCTCTGGTACTCCACAGTATGAAGAAGGGAAGCTGCTTGGTGTGCCCTTCATAGAAAGTTCCACAGGAATCCAACAGTGTAATGCTACATTGGAACTGATAGAAGCATGGGGTCTCACATACAACATTGTAGGCTTGGTATTTGATACCACAGCAAGCAACAGTGGCATCAACAAGGGTGCAGCGAAGCTTATTGAAGAAAAACTAGGCAAAAAGGTATTCTACTTCGCCTGTCGCCATCACATATCAGAGGTAATAATTGGAAGTGTATGGGAGGCTGTGTTCAGCAAGGTCAAGAGTCCTGACAACCCAATGTTCAGCAATGTGAAAGAGAAGTGGGACAAGTTGGTTAAGGACTGGGCCTAGTTGAACAAGACTTGAAACAGAAGAAGACAAGCACAATTGCAGTCTTAAGCAATTTCCTTGAGGAAGCAAATCCGAGGGCAGATTACAGAGAGGTGGCAGAGCTGTGCCTGATCCTGCTTGGTGAGGAACCTCCTCGAGGTATCCACTGGGCGAAGCCAGGTGCCATTCACCAAGCCCGCTGGATGGCCAGGAACATTTACTGTATGAAGATGCTCATGTTTTCCAAGGAACTAAAATACAACACGGACACTATCTTCAAGCTGGAGAGGATGAACAAGTTCCTGACCTTATTCTACACCAGCCACTGGGTGACCACCACATCTGCAGCTGATGCACCTGTCCATGACCTCCAGCTTATGAAGAACATGCTGCAATACAAGCAGTATGACTATGAACTGGCAACCTCTGTTCTCAAGAAAATGAACAACCACCGCTGGTATCTGACCCAGGAACTAGTGCCATTCACCTTGTTCAGTTCACATGCCAGCATGACCAAGTCTGCAAAAGAGAAGCTCGCAGTCAAGCTATCAGAAACAGAGAAACCTGAGAGTTACAGGAAAGGCAAGCCAGTGTTTCCGGTCATCAATGCAGCTACAGTTCTCACAGACCTGGTAGGGCCAGAGTCTCACTTTCTGTTTGATGCTCTTCGAGTGAAATGTGACTGGCTCACTACTCCTGCTGACACCTGGGAAGACAATGACAGCTACAGGAATGCACAGAAGTTTTTGAGGTCAGTGAAAGTGACCAATGATGTGGCTGAGAGAGGTGTGAAACTAATGAGTGACTTTGCAACTCAGATCACAAGTGACCCAGAGCAAAGAAGCTGCTTACTAGAAGTTGTGGAGTACCACAGGAAAAAATTTGACAGTTTCAAAAAAGCCACATTGAACAAGTGATAATAGATGTATTAGTAACATCCTATCTGACAGTTTCTTATGCAATATATGTGTCAGTGCAGTGCTATCATACTACCAAACTGATTTTTTGTAGTGTCCCAGCTGTTTGTGCATTAAAATTAGTTAAAATTTACACAGGTGTTCATGTGTTTTATTGTGTTTACTACCATATGCAAGAAAGTTTTATTAGCTTTCATTTGGTACCACTTTCAATGCTATAGCATCAACCTCTGGAAAGCTACAATGAAAATAAGGATATAATATCCCATATTTTGCAGCGTTTTTGAAAAACGTCAACAATAAAATTACATGGCTCTTGAGGCAGGCATAGCCAAGGTCCAAGATTACAATAACTGGTATATTTAGCTAACTTAGACCTTGGAGAATGGGAATAATATCAGTTTCCATATGTTTGAAGAAAAAGGTCAATTTTGAAGAGGTCTAATATATGTATATATATATATATATATATATATATATATATATATATATATATATATACATGACTATAGATATTTGTTAATCTACAAATGTACATGTTTCATCCTAACGGAATCGTCAGTGTGGAGATAATTATTCAAGCCGTTCGCAGGATTAAATCAGTAATATTAGATTTTTAATGTTAGATGATATATAATTATTTCCACAATAAAACTACGCCACAGCCCACACAAACCATGAAAGTCATAGACTGGGAGTGCGAACTCTATCTTAGAACTCCTGGTCCCTGGATTTCATTGTTTGTGTGAGATGCAGCGTTGTCTGATTGTGGAAATAATTATATATATATATATATATATATATATATATATATATATATATTATCTACATATCTATACCTTTCATCCTTACGGGAATCGCCAATTATTCAGACCAGTCGCCGGACTTGAACCCCGAGTCGTGTTTCAAACTCAAATTCCGACGTCTTAACCAACACGGCCGTTGTCAACAACTCAATAAATCAGCGAGAGATTAGTTCTACTTTAAGGCAGCCGTCGTAAAGTGTTCTACTATTGAAATGGGCATTGCACTGAAGCAACAATAATAGCTGTGTAAATACTACTTACTACAGAGCCCAGCATATATATAGATATATATATATATATATATATATATATATATATATATATATATATATATATATAGTGTGTGTGTGAAAATATGTGTAAACTACACAGAAACGTGTATGTTTCATTCCCGCAGGAAATCACCAGGCTAAATACGTGGGTGTATTGTTGGTGATTGCTGTAATATCTAAGTTATGTTTACTCTAGCTAACTAACCCATTACTCTTTCCCCGGATATTATTTTCATTAGCCAATGTCCAAACGCTTCTGAAAAAAAGTTTAACAGCTTTTTATTTGACGCTTATTTATTTGAGAAGTGTTTCGGCCCTCGCAGTTTTTAAGTAAGTCTTACTGGTTTTCTTGATCTAACAAGTTGGGACTAAAATTATTTATTTATTTTGTTACCCGTCGCTATTTTAGAGGTATGTAGTTAAGTTATTTATTTTTGTTTATTTATTTTCTATTTTATTTTATTTTATTTTTGTTTTCATCGTCATCCTAAAGGAAAATTCATTCTGGATCTACAGTTTGTTGCAATCTCGCTTTTACAACTTAATACTATTAGTGAATCTTTCAAATTTTAATTTGTTTGGTTCTCGTTCAAAAATAATTCACACGGGTTGTATAAATATATACATCAACTAGCACATCACAATATTTGTCTGTACTTATGCAGTTTACGAACCGCGTTTTCATCGACACATACAGGCAGGTTACATCAACCGCCGGAAGATGGCGAAACGCTTAGCCGACGAAAATTGCAGCAACGGACAATTGGAAAAGCTTAGCCTACGAAAATTAAATTTGCAGCAGCCGACAATTGGAAAACGTGATAAAAATTTTGCAGCGATCTAATCGACAGCTACTTGCGTGACTTTATGTGGAGACCGAAATTCAGAAACAATCCCGTCGTCTACATATTAGAGCACATTGCTGTCGAGCAGCTTTCTTCTTCTTGTACTTTTCCATCGGCTGTGCTTTGAGTCCACAGAAAATGTGCTAAAAGAAACAGTACCTAACCATTACCCTAGAAGAAACACTGCCTAACAATCACTTGTCGGTAGAGTAGAAAAAGAATTGGTAAGAAAAGGATTATTTAAAAAAAAGGAAAGAAAATGTTTGCTGTCAGTTAACCCTAACTTAACCCTAGCCTAGTCGGTAGGGTTTTAAATAATTGGCAAGAAAAGAAAAAAATTGTTTACTAGAAAAAAATAGTAAAACACTTTTTGCTATCACCATATTTTCTTCACCAAACAAAAATTAATATGTATTCATTAAACTTACCACATGCGATGTATATTTTGTTTCTTGAATTGAATGTTTGTTTCCTACACATTGAAAGTTTTTTAAACAGACATAATTTTTTATCTCCAATTTTTCACTGAAATTCTTTCGTTGAAAATGTATATAATTCATGATTCTAGTGTGTTTACATTGACCAACGTTTTTGACACAAAAAAAAACAAGTTGTCCTTCGCCACCTTCCGGCGGTTTACGTAACCAGCCGGAATGTGCCGATAAAAACGCTGTTCGTAAACTGCATATGTCCTATTTTAACTCGATTATTATCGAGCGTCCGCTTTCTTTGAGCTCACATTAATGGTTCGATAATAATGTTTTAATTAGTATTTTTTTTGTTAGTAAAAGTGCTTTTGTGATTATTATACAAGTTTTAGAATTCCAATTTATTGGGCGCTGTTGAAGTAAATATTTAAAATATATATACACAATATATTTATTTATAATATCATATGTGTATATACGTGAAATAGTAATACATAAGTACACAAGTAGTTTAGAACTCTTACAAAGATTTCATTTCACTACTAAAAAATAAACATGAAAAAAACGTAACATAGAAACATCACTTAAAACCATCTCAACACCTAGCAAACATCGATACATTATTTTATTAATTAAAACTATAGACGAGCTAATACACCGAATGCGTTGACGAACACACTTCTAATTTGAGCTTTTTCTTATTGGTGCAATATCCGCCATGATTCTCGAAGAATCCACAATGTCTAAAGGACTCTAACACAAAAGCCTTGAATTTTTGTGGACAGAAATATGTCACACGTCCACAACGTCTATTTGGCTCGTTTTATTATCTTCTCTGTTAAACGGGAAATAGTCGGTAATTTCTACGGCTTGATACTTGACACCTTCTCTTACATCAATAACATGATGCACTATTTGAAGAATAAAACCGATTTATGAAAATTAGTCGTGTTGTACAATTAGTGAAGGGTATAATATATTATGATATGTTAGGTTTATAATCTATCCCAGTCTAACAATACTAAATCAGCACAAACAATTCCCTAACATAGTATTTTTAACTTGCTCATTTTAATAATATTTCTCTCTTCCTTCCTCTTTACGTTCTATTCAACTCTCATTGATTTTTCTCTATCCGTTTTTTTCTAACATTTTAGGGATGTCTGATCTAGCGTAACTTGCTTAAAACTATATTATAGTCGACATTCATTTCACTCTCTGCCACTGACTGACATCTCTCAGCCCGGACCTTGGTCCAGCGTTCTTAGTAGCCACGGCTACTACTTTTTCTCATCAACCCATCATGTCAACCCAATATTTCGATGTACTTGCATGACATTTTTCTTAAAATTATCATCCGGATGAAGTCTTACAATGAAGACGAAACGTTGATGAATATATAAAAATTATCTCTTGGTTTTTCCTTTTTCATTTCCATTATACGTTTATAACTGTTCTTTTAGTGTTATCATACTAGGATTATTGTTCAGGTTAAATAAAGACAACTTACAGCTGTCTATAGTTATAAAAGTGTCGAGCACATGTAGTAAGTCATTTATACGGCTTGCTTGGTAGAGAACGCTAGGCTAAAAGTCATTCTTTTGTAGAACATGTAAAATGGTCAGATTGAAATGTTGGCATTGCTGCTAATTCTATCATTGCTTTCAGCCATTTGGCATTTGGTCAGGTTGTCCAGATTAATATCAGTTCACTTTCTCTTTTGTTTATAAATTACACTTTGACCCCCATTCGAATAGCCAGTTAATTAAACCATGGTAACTAAACACATCAGATCTGATTACATGTCACATAGCCGACCTGGCTTAATCTAATTTTGAATTAACCCTTTCCTTTTCTGCGACCTGCATATTATCACAATTGCACTTAAGCAATACCGGTTCAGGAGAATGCGGTTAGAGATTGGGTAGCCATTGATTCACTATAAACGCCTTATCGCCTAGCCACAATTTCAGAGCCTATAAATTGTTTTCTTTGTTAGAGATTATAGTAAAAGTAAGAAATACGAACTGTTCCTGATCAAATGCCCAAAATTGGTCAGGGAAAAGGGATTGGTTAAGGAGAAGGATATTTAACAGGTCAGTTAAATAAAAGCAATGAAGGACAAGGAAAGCATGTAGTTTTCTATTAGTGGCGCTGTTCGTTATGACCCGCTGAATAAAGAAATACCTGACAGTAACATTTTCTATTGAAGAAAGCTAAAAAAATATAATCCGCCTATAGTTTTTAAAGGAAAAGGCGTGTATCGACTGTACAGTTGGCCGTAGCTAATTATAGAAAGGAGATATTTTGAAGATAGTGTTATATAATAACAATCTAAGTATAGCAGATTAGTTAAAGTCTACAAAATAGCTGAATGATTGACGGCAGTAAGGTCAAAAGTATGACCAGTGGATAATCGGAAGTTAAGATCTTAAGTCAGTTTTGTTAAAGAGCGTTGTTGTTTATTGTTCCAGTCAGACATAAAAGTGGGTAGACACGTAAGACGAGTTCTCCTATAAAATACCAATAGGTGGGGTAGACCAAGTTGTTTAGCAATGGTGGCTAATATTCTATTTTTCTCAGCTAAATTTGTAACTTTATATATATATATATATATATATATATATTAAAATAAACATAGTTTAAGTATCCGACAATCGTTTCAGAACCTTCTAAATTCTTCTTCAGGGATGTACTGGTGATCTGAGGTTATACCCGCCAATACACAATTATAAGAAAAAAAGAAAACGAAAAAACACAAGCCGACTTGTGTTTTTTCTTTTTCTTTTTTTTCTTTCTTTTTCTTTCTTTCTTATAATTGTGTATTGGTGGGTATAATCTTAGCTCACCAGTACATCTCTGAAGAAGAATTTAGAAGGTTCTGAAACGATTGTCGGATACTCAAACTATGTTTATTTTAATATAAAAGCTCTAATATATATTGAGCACTTTTTAAATTTAAGGGTTTTGTTCATTTAGTTAATATTTGAACTTAATTAATTAATATATATATATATATATTCTAAAGAAGCTTTGAGTTAATTTAAACAAAAAGACAAAAAAAAAGAAAAATGCAGTTTAAATTCCCACAGAAACTAACAAAATCCAAAATAGTGCAGACTTAACATTCGTTGGAAAATTCATAAATAAATAAAATATATAATAGTAAGTAAATAAAAAAAAATTAAAAAGTGGGGATTAAGTATCTAACAGTGAAACAAAAACAGGAGACCTTAACGTAAGCATCTAATATTATCACGGGGATCTTCAGCTGTTTACCATGTAACTGTTTCGGAGATTTAAAAACAGGACAGTTATATGCATGGCTCTCCAATGGTACAGATCAAACTACCATTCCCCCAATCAAGTGTCGAAATAATTCAGCTTAAAATGTTACTTATATATAAATAAATAATAATAATAATAATAATAATAATAATAATAATAATAATAATAATAATAATCAAAATAATAATAATAATATACTACCCTTAAGACTACCGTGCGATATTGTAATTTGCATATCAAATAAAATTCTTAATAACAATAGTAATACTAGTAATAATAATAATAATAATAATAATAATAATAATAATGATAATAATAATAAAATGCTATCTAAACACTACACGCAAGAACCATTCTATATATATATATATATATTTGATTGCCTGAAACTGAGTACTATAGACGTTTCTCACGTATATGAATACTTCATCAAAAAGAAATCCTATGTGTTCCTGTTAATCGATCGACAACAAGTGTATATGTTATTATACACATCTCACGACACCATAACAACACAACCAATGGATGGTCTTTTTCATCACATAACATAGTGACTTATCCATGCGTGCAAACCAGAAACGGTGTTTTGAGGTGATTTCCAAATATTCTCCCTGTGAATTTGTGTTCTAGCTTTTCGGGGTCTTATCAAAATCGGATCTCCTTGAACTAGTATTTGAAGTGTTGGTTGTTTACTAGGATGTGTTTCTCTCTCATTGTAGCTTCTAGTAGATCAGTAGAAATAATTATTAAAGATCATTAGAAAGTATTCAGAATAAACTAATCGGTGAATGATTTGTTAGAATTAATATTCAAAATAATGACGTTGTTTGTAGTCCAAGCAGCGACGGTATTAATTATAACGTAGTAACACGGGTCACAAACGCGTAGAAATCAAGTATGGACGGAGAACACTATATATAGTAACAAGTAATCAAATATATATATATATATATATATATATATATATATATATATATATATATATATTGTATATAATTATTTTAATAGCACACAGGTTTAAATTATAGTTCAATAGTTAGAAACTAGAGCTCTTAAATCAATTACATGTAATATAAACCTTAGTAAATTCAGGGAACAACTTACCATACTTTCATAAAAAACAGTTTTTATTAGCATACAATTGTTTTCGCCTTCTTCAATTGCATACCTTTTCATGATCAACAAAATATAAAAAATATACTAAATATCAACAATTTGAGGGTTCATTCGTTATTAATGCACTGATAAAGCCTCTACAAGAAATTGTGGATATTTTTTTGTTTTGTATATCATTAAAATGTATGTGATTGAGGAAGGTAAAACCAATTGTATGCTGATATAAAACTGTTATTGTATGAATGCATCGTCATTTGTTTCCTGCATTTACTAAGGTGTATATGACATTAAATTATATATATATATATATATATATATATATATATATATATATATAAACTCAACTTTTAAAAAACTATTTTCATTCCTGCCCCACGGAAGTATTTTAAAATGGCCCTAATTCTCAAAATTACATCCGAATAAGTGCTTCCCATCTACGAGTGAACTAAACATCTTCATATTGGATTTACTTCGTTTTGAACATTTTTAACGCGATCTCCACGAAATCCATTTTTCCATTTTTAAATCTTTCTTCGCCGGACACTATATCAACGAACATTCACCAACTAGACAGACTCCATATTTTGATAAACTTTTTACACACGCACACTTATACCGTCCATCACTTTATATTTGTTTCAAATTTTGAATTTTGGCTATTCCACTGCCAGCTTATCCATCTATGTAATTCCTCTTATTATAAGGTTTTGGTCTTTGAAAAGCCTGGCTTAAAGATAGAAAAATAAACATTGTTGTATTGAGTACACCTTGCATTGAATAATCGAATATGAAATAGATTTGTCATCCGAACATCTTTATCTCTTTTCTTTCATTTATATTTATAATTGCTCTATCTCGTATACTGAGCTTACACCATGTTATTATAGGTTCAATTCTCTAAAAGTATACGTTTAGTCTCATATTGTATATATATATATATATATATATATATATATATATATATATATATATTCGCTTTCGTGTATTAACTCCCCAACCCTCTCTCTCTCTCTCTCTCTCTCTCTCTCTCTCTCTCTCTCTCTCTCTCTCTCTGTTGCTTAACGGTCGAAGTTAATAAAGAAATAAAATCTGTAAAATATTGAAGAAAAAATAATATGAAGAAAAGAGAATATCGCCACATGTAGTAATATTATTTAACTCGTAGTTGCAGAGAGAAAGAGTCAATTAACAGAGAGTGTAATAAAATCATGTTTATTATTCTTTCCTTAAGCCAAGGTTTTTCAAAGATCGAGATCTTATCATCAGAGGAATTATACAGATAGATAAGTTGGCAGTAGGAAAGCCAAAATACAACATTTGAAAAAATATTATTAAGAAAATGGAGGGTGAAAAGCCTTGGTTTGAGGAAAGAATAATAAACATAATTTTATTACAGAATATACCTTGCATTGAACAATCTAAGTTTGAAATAAATCTTGACATTCGTACATGGTTATCACTCTTCGTTCATCTATCTTTATAATTGCTCTATCTTGTATATTGAGCTTAAACTATTTCACTGTAGGTTCTATTTACTAAAAGCTTACTTTTAGTTTCATATTTATTCTTTATACATATATATATATATATATATATATATATATATATATATATATATTTATATATACATATTATCTTGAAACAAAACGCAGCATATAGTGATACCTCTAAAAACTATTAATACATGATAAAAAAACGACATGAGACAGTTTGCTTTCTTTTACTGAATATAAGCTCTTCCTTTTATATTAATCATCTCTAAAAAAATTAAATCAGAATTGAGTAGTAACTAACACGCTTTGATACTAGGCAGCTTCTTTTTAATCTACAAAGGCTCTATTATGTACGAACACTTTTATGGCACAGAATAGAATTTGGTCGTACGCAGCTTTATCTCTGTATAAAACGTGCCGTTTATTTGATACTGTCTGTTTTTTTGTGCTACCAAAAGGAATATATCGAAAAAGAAATACACCTTTGTGTATGAAAATGAAAATGAAAAAGAAAAAGAAAGAAAAAGAAATTTATTTTGACAAGGAAAATTCTAAGTTTCAAATTAAAATGAATGCTATTTATGTTAACACACACATTGTTATTGTTTTCTCAACAAAAAATACTTTTACGAAACAATGGTTTATAATGTGTCTACTCCTTTTCTGCTGATTCGAACTAGCGTAGCCATTAAAACAGACATACAGGGTTGTTCTCTCTGGTCCAACAATCCACATAACATCAGACGATAAAAATGAATAAGAGAAAAAAAGAAAATTCAATTTGCTTTGACAAGGAACATTCTAATTTTCGAAAGCTCAGATTAAAATAATTGCTATTTATGTTAACACACACATTGTTTTTGTTTTCTCAACAAAACAAAAACTTTTACGAAACAATGGTTTATAATATGTCTACCCTTTCTACTGATTCAAACTAGCGTAGACATTAAAACAGACATAGAGGATTGTTCTCTCTTGTCCAACAATCCACATAACATCAGACGATAAAAATGAATAAGAAAAAAAAAGAAAATGCTTTGACAAGGAACATTCTAATTTTCGAAAGCTCAGATTAAAATAAATGTTATTTATTTAAACACACACATTTTATGGTTTTCTTAACAAACAAAATACTTTTACGGAACAATGGTTTATAATATGTCTACCTCTTTCTACTGATCTTTGTGTATGTTTATAAAGCGCTAATCCCAAAGAAAGATAACTTTATAAAACATGCAGTCATTAGTTTTTTTTAATATTTATTAACGAAAACAATTACATGCTTTAAAAGCCTATATTTGTTTGTTTATAACTTTCGTGCATATGACTAACGTGATTTTCGAAAACGTAAAGAAACATGAATATAAAATCCAGCGTTTACTCTTTTTCAACCATTACCATGAGCCGACTTGTTTTTTTATGACTGACAATAGACGGATAGCTTACACATTTCATAAAGGCAACCTGGTTCAACAATTTTAACACTAAGCGTATTTTCTAAATTCGATTAAGTTAACTATTGACTTCCAACAGTTTTCGGTTTATTTGTCTACTTTATATTAAACAGATATGTAAATAGTACACGTGTGTCTCCACTAAATAAATTAGGTTGACCGTAGTCGAGGGCGACTCGATGGGCCGTTTTCATTGTCTACTACACTGAGTAGTAAGGAAATACGTCACTCTTTTCTTTGTAGCACTCAACTTACACTTGCTCATAGCATTTTTATGCTGAGTGTTTTCCAAGGAGGTATCAGGTACCATTTTTCGAGTTTTTTGAATGGCTAGACCACAGATCGAACCCCTGTCTCACAGCCAATTAGATTTAACCATCATTCCAAGAGTTCCATCATATTTGTGTATTATTTTTGTATTATTTCCCAACAGATGTATCATTTTATACCATGAATTATTCCATGGTTATTTACTCTCTCTTGAATCTTCTTTTACCATTATTTTACTTCGTCAGGAAATCAAAACTAAAAATATATCCTTATTTTATTAGGAAAAATAGATGCAACTCCGTCTGAATAGACTTGGGCATAATATGTCTGAGTAGATTGAGAGATCTTGTCGGCTTTAGCAATTTCTCGATAGTTTTGTTTGCTTTCTGACTTAAAGAGTTTCTAAACAAAGGGACTAAAGAAACTGTTCTTAAAACCCTAATGAAAATTAATAAAACGCATTAAGTGAATTATAAATAAATACTGACAAAGGTAAACGTTACTTAGCTCCGGTTTTCTGAAGAAGAAGAACACCAGTGTTTCAACTCTATTTAAGCATTTTTCATTAAGGATTTTCATTTTTATCCTGTGAGAAGTAAAAAGATGATAAGAATGCAATGTGAAGACATCTGATGAAGAAATCGTTTTCCATCTTTTTCTTTTCTCCAAACGAATCCACAAAGAAAGTGATGTCCTTGTAGTAAAAAAAAGAAGGGTTTGACTTTTACTTTGTGTTATGGCGAAACTGTTCGCAATTCTCGCATTTACAAAGTCCATAACACTTTCTAAAAGCAAAAGTAAGTAAATATTTCTTCTGAAATTATTTCATTAGTTTAACATTATTTTTTTCTCATGAAACTGTTTCGTATCTCTGCAATAAAAATTAAGTTCAATGTTCTTTTTAAATATTTTTCTTTGTCATGAAAATAATTTTTTTTTCTAAAATTATTTTTTCATTTTTCTGTTCTTGCTTGTGGTTTAAATATCAGTAAGCATTATGGTTTTTATTATATGATATTCGTTTTCGATTATATGTAATCCAAATGAATTACTGAGTGTTCAAGTCACTTATCATACTTGTTAGAGTACGATGGATCGAGTTGTGACTATCTTCTAGAAAACTTGATTGCTCATGTCCAATGCTCAACGTTCAAATCTAGTTATATCCACTAATTATTTTCTTGCGTGTGGCCATTTTGAATTTCTACCTCCCAATGTATGCAGATATGTGCCAGAATCCTCCTCATCTTCAGGCAAGAACCTTATATAGTATTTACTTTATACTTAAATTAATGAAAGAAAGTGTAACGATGCAGCTCGAAATGCCGTTTTATTCTTGACTCATCGAATATTCAGACTAAGTTGAACAGAAACGTTGTTGAGCCGCGTCTCAACACACGGTAACAGCGGTGTATACATATAAGTAAAACAGGTGGAGTATTTTTTTTATACACAGGTTTTATAAAGTCGACAAGTCTATGTAAAATGTATATAATAGTATTTTGAAATATTTATTTATTCAGATTATTTATTAAAATAAGATAGCTTTAAGAAAAAGATTTTCTGCAGGTAATACACTAGTTATTGAATTAATATAAGTAAAAATATCAAATATTACCACTAGACATTATTAGACTAGAATTAGGTTATAACTATAGATTATAAAATTAACCTAAAATATAAATAATGTAAGACTAATTTTTAGAACTCATATTGTATCAGTAAGAATATGTATCATATTGTAAGACTAATTTTTAGAACTCATATTGTATCAGTAAGAATATGTATCATATTGTAAGACTAATTTTTAGAACTCATATTGTATCAGTAAAAATATAGAGTGATATGTAATATTGTGTGTAGGTGTGTGAATATGTGTATGTATATATATATGTATATATGTATATATATATATATGTATATGTATGGATATATGTGTTTACATCTGTGAGTATATATGACTACATGCGTATAAATTTGGTTAATATTTCAAATAGATTCAAGTATCTATATATATATATGTATATGTATATATATGTATATATATGTGTGTGTGTATGTGTATGTATGTATATGCGTATAATCTTAGATACATTTTATTTCAATTTTATTTTAATTAGATCCCTTTTCTTGGAATCCAGACGGACTGAAAATCTATGACACGCAATTTGTCTCTTTCTTCTCCTTCTCTATGGCTGGCTACTTGTTTCTTTCTTTCTTTTCTCCTATCGAGTTTTAGAACACGATTTTCGCCAGACAGATTTTGTCTGGGCTAAAAATATATGACTAAAAGTTATGTATGTGAATATGCTTAGTTATGGTAGTGTGTGAGTGGGATTACGTGTGTGCGTGCTCATAGGATGCGTACATATTTAAGTTTGCCTCTGTATGCGTGTGAGTAAAGTTGTCTATACGTATGATATCGCCAAGTCGTAAGTGTCACAATTTTGACACGGCCGTTATCATTTGATTAACTTAAAGATCTCTCCCCTTCGATCGCCATAGTTAAATATAAGTTTTAAATTCCCCCTCTCTCTAAAAAGATCTATCAAATTGGTTGCTACCACCACTCTCTCTGGTTGTGTTTAAATTGTCGTAATTCAATTTTCTATCAGTCTCAAATATGTAATTGTCTTAGTGATGCTTGAAAAAAACCGCAAGGTTTTAATAAATTATTGCATCGACGATTATGTAATTTCGTGTTATGATATTTTATGTTATTCTTGCTCTGTTTATAACATTGAGCTCTCATACCCGGATTTCCACCTGGAATTATCCAATTATAACATATATATATATATATATATATATATATATATATATATATATATATATATATATATATATATATATCAGATGGAAATGAGAAAAATGCTTTAATTCGAATACTAACGGTTGGTTCAAAATGATTATCAGTTATATTTTAATTTCTGAGTGTGTGTTTTGATCTATCAGAAATAAACACTGTAACTGAATAGGAAAACAGATATCATAAACATGATACACTATGCACCTTCATATGCACCTTCATATGCACCTTCATATGCAAAAAGATAATAACAAAAACGGTTTCTCTTTGGAAAAACTGTTAGTGAAAAGCCAAAAGGTATAAGTTACATGAACGTGGAGTGCATTTAATTGTTCTTTTAGTCTGACTACAGAATGTGTACACATTGTTTAAGCATCCTCATGAATATCGGTGATTAAAATATGGTGAAAATGATTAATAAAAAAAAAACAAAGTATAAAAACTTATGTCGATTGTTCATGGATTATATATTTGGGGACATTGGATTTGAAGACGGTAATCTAATCTACAGAGAAGCAGGTTTGCGGTAAAGTGTTCCGTAAGTGGGAACTCTGTTCATGGAAATTCCGCCTGACACTTGACACGCGGAGGAAAAAAGGAAAGTGATTTGCAGTTATTGTAGAACGGTTAATTGCTGCTATTAATATCTTACAATTACTGTCATTTTTTTTTTTCAATTTAAAATCGCTACATGATGAATGCGCTTTTTAATATGCAGTATGTTTTATTCTCGGGTTTTACGTACCCGGGTCAATGGACACGTTGCTGCGTACGTTTTTCTAGGTTTATTGCTAAGATATGACGCCTCAACTAATCTGATGGGATATTATTTTCACTTTCTGAATGTTGATTGTTTTATGTTCTATTGGATAAATAAGATCGAACATACAAGCTAACGAACTATCATTTTAAAATGGTGAGTTAGTTAAGTTTAATCAGCTGACCAGACAAGATGCAAGCATACACGCGCACCCTCCTGACTATACCTCCTTTAGCGCGGAAACCAATCGACAAATTAATATTTTTAATCGTCTACACTCTTCGTGCTAAGGAATTCACCCCAGATATGTATGAAGACATAAACTGTTAACAGCACGGCCTAGAAGTAGGAATTTAAATGCAGTAAAGCTTATGAACAATATTTTGTATAGATAGGTACATTTGTTCACAATACATTCATTATTATTATAATGTGCATTTTAATGCAACATATCTGACGCTATTTCATCTCGGTGTGCTTATTATACAGCTGACGTTAATTAGGTGTTAATATTACCTTCATCGCTGTTTCCCTTTTAGATTCTTTGATCAACTTATAGTTTTAAGAACTGGATAACTTTGACAAAAGCCGTTCGTATATTCTCGCTTACATTTGCTCGAGTATAAAACAAAATGGCTGACTTGTTTCCGCAGAAACAGAAATTAATTTGGGTGACTTTAATTTCGTGATCAAATTATTTTGTGACACATAAATTCTTAAAAGGTTCGCTTAAGTACCTGGCGCTAATAGTAATAAACAAATAATACTCTTAAGTTAATGTAATTTAAAACGTAGAAAGAAATTTTTGCAAGAGTTAAGGGAAATAACTCATTACACTTTATTTAATGTTCATGATATTCGGTGAATAAGAGAAAATGTATCCATTCGGAAAATTGTCTCAGACGGAACAATTAGTTTCATGAAAAAAAAAGAAGAACTGATACAAAATAAAATATATTCGCGCAAATAACATAGTGGAAGGGGGGAAAAGTTAGTTCGACTAAAGTATCTATATGTCAGATAAAATTTTATTTGGGTCTGACTATTAATATATACATATATATACATAAATATGTATATATAAAGATGTATATATATGTATATATATATATACATAGTAGTATGTTTCAAAAGGCTGTAGGCAATGCAAATTCCGGGTAAGATGTAAGTTGGAAGAGACAAAAACAATAATAATAATTATAAAATATCTGCATCTAACATGGTTTTTATGAAGGCATTTTGCCTCTATCTTTACGTTTAAAATTCTAAAGATGCTTAAAAAATGAACTTTCCCAAATATATACCTACCAGCGACCATGCGCGATTTAAGTTCAATTTAAAAGAGACGTCTGCATCGTTAGTCCATAACATCGAACGTCACTTCTAGAAGACCAGGAAGGATTATTACGAAAAAAAAGAAGGTTAATAGCTTTTATTTGTCTAAAGCCCTGTCGAAATATGAGATAAAAAAAGTCAAGATGAAGAAAGAAAAATGTTTTTATTTTTTATTTCAATTTTAATAAGAAATATCTGCATCTAAGACATGGTTTTTATGAAGGAATTTTGACTCTATCTTCATGTTAAATATATATATATATATATATATATATATATATATATATATATATATATATATATAAAAAGATGCGTATATATAAAAATATATATATATAAATAAAAATGTTTATATAAATATATATATATGAATATATATATATGTATATATATATAAATATATATATATATATGTATATATATAAGTATATATATGTATATATGTATATATATGTATATATATATGTGTATATATATATGTATATATATGTATATATGTATATATATGAAAATAAATACATATATATATATATATATATATATATATATATAGAGAGAGAGAGAGAGAGAGAGAGAGAGAGAGAGAGAGAGAGAGAGTACTGGCAAGTGTTAGAAGTTTTCACATTAGAGTGGCATTTTTGCAAGGTGATATAAACGTAATTGTCTTAGCTTAGTAAGCAATTTCGGTTATACGCTATATCTGTTCAAAGGCAAGTGTTTAGAAAACGGAGCCCAGGAAGTCTAGTTTCACTCTGTGTCAAAGTATCGTGACATCATTCGCTGCGCATGTAATAACAGCCGAGTCTTTTCAGTGAGCGATCATCGCCTCGTACAAAGCACGCTTTGAACAATCTTTATATTGCGATAGAAACGAACTGATAATAAAAGATAATCGCATGTGATGATCCCAGCACAGAGTGAGGAAACAAGTGACTGTCAATTAGCCTTGACCGTTGATAGGCAAGACTGAAGGGCTGTAGTTAAGTCGAAATATAGATTTTATGTTTCGTGGCGGTGGGGTTGAGGCGGGCTTTAACAGGGCATTAGTAATCTGGTATTAAATAGCCCCACCTCCTCAAAAGGGCAGATATATTACATAAGGTTTCCCAGTTTATTGACACTGCTGACACACGGTAGAAAAATAAACATTTCTGCCTCGGCTCTCCCACATTTGATGGCAGACAGGATGTGTTAGTTGAAAACAACATCTGATTACGAATATTGGCTTAAAACAAACCAACCCTTACTTTCGACTGCTGAAAAAAATGATCGATTCGAGATTTTGACTTCCAACTTCATAGTTTGGAAGTCGGTTTTTTAAAAAAAAGAAACTTTGACTTCCGACTCTTGAAAAAACTCTTGACCGGATTCCGACTCCTCAACTCTTTTTTGGGGAGGTACGACGGATTACATATCTCATTATGCTAAAATATGACACAAACTCCGTTTATTCGGGAAATCTGTAAGTTGTAATCCGTTTAAATACGAGTTACAAAAAATATCGAGAGTTGGAAACACAACTGATTTAAGGGGTTTATTATGACGCACAACGTTTTTTTTTGTAAATTGGTCTATTATTAATTGTGTCTTTAGACCTAACCACGAGTGGCATGGCCCCTTTCTGGCGACTAAACAAAATAAGGTATATGCATCATCTAGAGACAATAAGATCATTAAGAAAGATAGTTGCTCCCCATAGTTCGCTTTTCGGATTTGGGGAAGTAGAGGTCGGCGGGTAAACGGTATGGGAATCATACACTATGCGTGTGGGTCACTAAGCGGTACGTGAAAATCTCTCTCTCTCTCTCTCTCTCTATATATATATATATATATATATATATATATATATATATATGTGTGTGTGTGGGGGGGGTAAGGCCTCTAATTTCCTGGGTAGTCAATATGGGTAAGATCGGTAGGGGTGCTGATGACATTCAAGGAGAGTTGGATTAAAAGCAGTTCTGCCGCGCCAAGTGTCCGTTTTCCCGCCATATTTTGAGGTGAGGGAAAGGGGTCAAATGTCACGTCATCAAATATGGATGGCCAACTAAAATGTCGCGACGCCTCGAGGTGCTTTGACTTGTTAACAAAATTATGGCTAAAACTGGACCGGAACATTCATTTACCACCCCTCTCTTTAAGAGACGTGTAACCCCCCCCCCACTACACACCACAACCAACACCAGCATCTCCGTCTGTCACGATCTCTGTTCATCTTCATCTCCCTTCACCTTTGTTCTTTATTCCTTCTCGACGACTCGGTTCTTTGATACGACAGGGGTGAGTCGCTTCGCTTTCGGAGCACAAATGAACCATAATACTTGACTATAGTTATATTCTCTTTTTTGTTTTAACTTTCTTTATTTTCCACTATATATATTTATCTACACGCCACACCACGTCTTTCTCTTTCTTTGATTTATTTATATCTTTTTTCGGAAGTTGTTTTTTCAGAAGTTGTTTTTTCAGAAATGTTTTTTCTGCCTGTGTGCGTATATATTCGTTCGTTTAAGTGACAAAATACTACTCACTCAAGAAACTCATTCACTTTTTGCGCAGGTTCGAATTAAGGTGCAGTAAAAGGAACTTTTTCAAGTCCTTCATTATTATAAGACTAGTTTACATCTTAAAAAAAAAATCACGGAAAAATATTATGCTTCGCCAGTGTTCGGCTATATTGCTAAACTATTCATACAAAATTATAGAATCACGTCTATAATTTAATTAAGTATTACCATTCCTAATGACAAAAAAACACCAACCGTTGAGTTTTTATTAAAGAGTCGAGTATTTATTTCCGAATTCATTTCGGGCGGCAGAGGTATTGTCTGACTTGCTAATTGCTTTATTGCTTACCCTTACTATTTTAAATATTTTTTGTCTGGGAGCTAGACAAAGACACATGTTTTACTCGCTAACATTGGCATGACAGGATAGAAGTATATGTATTGAGATAGAGATAGAGAAAGACTGAGATAGATTAAGTACATATATAAACAGAAAGAGAGAGGTGCATTGGTCAATGATTTCCTGATAATGTATGTTTCTTAATTAAATAAGTCAAGCGATGTGTCGTCAGTTAATCCACTAAAACTTTATGATTCCACAGGATGATTTATTGACAGATTTTTAAAAAAATCAATCGAATTGACCACAGAAGAAATCATCAGAACTTTCTGACTTTGGATAAAAATGTGAAATTAAGAAAATTTAGAGAAATAATTGGAAGAAAATGGATGTTTCGATCATTGCCATGCATATCTAAATATTAATACTAACCTACTTATCTGCATCTGTTTGTCACACTTTAACGATTTTTATACTAAGGCGTTACCAGTTATTAAGGCCCAAAATTCACTCGAAGATAAGGATTAGTGACTATTTCAGTTAAATGATGTACAATACTGTGAGAGGATTGGACAATGATGAGTTGAATTTCATCCCTTAAGAGGATAGCTCGACAAGTATTTGTTGACATTAAACTTGAAAACGACCATGGTGTAGTCAGCTGCTATTCTGTTCCACAGATTGGAAGTTCTTGGAACGAAACTTTGCTCAAGGGAGTTCCATTTGTTTTAGATACACAGACTACGAATGAAAAGTTATTTAAGTTCATTAAAATACGGGTACTTTATCAGATTAAAACACGAGCTAACTTTGACCTCAACCCTGACCCTGGGCCTAACCCTCATCATAACCATAACTCTAACGCTATCCCTACTCCTATCCCCGACTCTGAACCTGAACCTGACCCTAATCCTAACCCTAACGACGGGCACAAAGATAGCCCGGGTAGTAATCTACCTAAGCACCAAAATACGTGGCGACATTTTAAACATTTTGAATAAGTACTGTATGTGCATGTGTTGTGGATATTTTACAAGTGCAACTTGGGGTTGGAGTTGTTTGTAAGCTTTGACCCTTTATTTATTTTCTTCGATTATCTATCTGTATTTCTCACTGCCGGCGATGCCAGTTTATACTAGAGAGAGAGAGAGAGAGAGAGAGAGAGAGAGAGAGAGAGAGAGAGGGAGAGAGATAGAAAGAGAGAGAGAGATAGAGAGACATATAGAAAGATATATATATATATATCGAGAGAGAGGGGGGAGAGAGCGAGAGAGAGAGGGAGAGAGGAGAGAGAGACATAGAGACAGAGAGAGAGCTGAAGGGGTTGATTGATTGCAGGGTTTGGCTCGTCTTAATAAATACTTCATATTTTAAAGAATAAGAACGTTCCATTCCTTGTTTATTTATCTATTGGTAAATAGAGATTCTGTCTTGGTACTTTTTGAA
>OY744533.1:96172077-96224577 GCA_963556195.1 Sepiola atlantica
TGGTTCACCTACACAGGAACATAATTACTATAATGATCGGCATTGCTTAACATCGTGTTCTTTTTTAATAATATTCCCAGTGTTGATTACACAGAAACGGTCACCAAATTGCTATGGTTTGAATTTCATGCAAATTTTAAATATTCAAACTTTACTCATCTGAAGAATTCCTTAAAAAGTGCAAGACTTCATGCTTATAAATAAGTCGATATTATCAAAAAACACACTGCTATGTTGACAATAATTGTAATGGAGCTTATACGATTAAAGTTATGGTCTTAGAAAAGGTTTGATGTTTTGGGAGTTCAGCTTTTATCAGGGCGTCTATAAATAATCAGAATTTTCTCAATTAAAAAAAAAAGGTGTTTAACGTTCTGTATTGAAACTATTGTTTAAATTAAAATAAATAAGGTGTACATTTTCGTAAATGGTTTGTTTTGTTCTTCCTCGAAGACCTCGTTTGAAAATAAATTATAAATATGACACTCTCAGTACAACCTGATTACGTAGCGAAACCAAATGTATTACGTTGGTCTCTCCAAAGTAAATATATATATATATATATATATATATATATATATATATATACATATTTAATTATTTTGAACGTATATAAAAGTAATCAAAGTCGTTATCAACATAGCTAACTTAGATAAGAATCGAACCTTCGATATTTATGTCTATAGTCCGCCCTGTCTAGAAATACGAAATATGTACGATTTTTATGACCTAAATATTCAATGTACATTTATGTAATTATTTTTATTGGTGATTGTAGCGGTCGTTATTTTTTTTGCTTACTACTGCTTCATACTTGCATCGGCAGTTGAACCCTATCTGGTTTAGCTTGCTGTATATGTCCGCTTCATTTGACATTATGTAAAGTTTAATTCCTCTTCTTTTCCGCCCTAGAGGTTGAAATCAGGCTGCTAACCAAAGGTGACTTTGTAACTGGTTCGAATGCTTCGATGGGCAGTGATTACCATCTCCTACACTGATGATTGCATAAGCAGGAAACACTGGCAGCTGTAAACAATAATGATAAATATTCATATAAAAATATCATATACATATTTATTCATATATATATATATATATATATATATATATATATATATAATAATAATAATAATAATATTTGTTATTGTTTATTATCTATGTACGTATACGTTTCGCCCTTAAACCGGGACTCATCAGCATGGAGATATGACTATTCACTACCTGTAATGCGATTCGAAACCCCGGATTACGAGATTTACAACTCAAGTTCGACGCCTTAACCACACAGCCAATTTTAAATAGCGAATAAACTGTGATAATTTTACCACGTTAACGGCGGCTATAACTCCCAGAGCGTTCTACGTTTTTGAGGAAGGAACGATGCATTTAAAGCTAGTGACGTCAGCTGTGTTAACACTACACATACAGTGCTCTACTTTTTAAAGAAGCGACAAATAATAATAACGTTTCGTTCTTGAACCGGGACTCATCAGCATAGAGATATGACTATTCACTACCGGTCATGCGATTCGAAACCCCGGATTACGAGTTTTTACAACTCAAGTCCGACACCTTAACCACACGGCCAATTATATATATATATATATATATATATATATATATATATATATATATATATATATATATATATATATATATATATATATATATATATATATATATATATATATATATATATATATATATATATATATATATATATATATATATATATATATATATATATATATATATATATATATATATATATATATATATATATATATATATGAAACTAAAAGTAAACTTTTAGTAGAAAGAACCTATAGTGAAATGGTAAAAGCTCAATATACGAGATAGAGCAATTATAAAGATATCCTCTCTAGTACTCCTAATAGCTATATTAACCCATAGCACTTATTGTATTTTAAAAACTAACATTACTCTCCCTACACTCCACCCAACCCTAAATTTTAATTTGATTAAGTGGGACAGACTAACTGCCTAACTATACATTCAGCTAACCCTAACCCTGACCCTAACCTTAACCTATTTATTTTTATCTGATTTTTTATTTAATTTTTCAACTTTACTTTTGGGCTGGTCTTATTTAATCATACTCTTAACCAACTGGGAATCCCTTTTAAAATCTGCAGTACTCCAAAACTGGGTAGGCCAGAAAGTAGGGAGCAATAAAATAAGGACAAAAAAAGGCGATGGAGACGCCATAAAGGGTAATAAAAGGGGTCAACCACTAGCAGAAAGGGTCAGCAAGTGGAATAGGTAATCCGATACTAATTCATAAGAAATAGAAAATACTAAATCCCCAAAAGAGTTATTTAGGAGAGAAAATTCTTCAAATCCATCCATTTCTCGAAAATTCTTGGTCTGATGAGGTTGACTTTCTGGGAAAAGTGCAACCGAAACATGTATGCACATATGTAACCAATAATGTTTGTATAAAAAAAAGTTATACTTATAAACAGCTCTACTTGTTATTGGGCACTTTTTATAAAAACTTGAGTTTTTACGGATTTACATTTACAGAAACTAATACAATACATGTACGATATATATATATATATATATATATATATATATATATATATATATATATATATATATATATATATATATGGAAAATTAAAGTATTCATTAAATCTCACTCTACGTTTCACCTTTATTAAAAGGTTTCATCAGGACGGAAGATTGAAGAAAAAGAAAACATACAGCAACAAGTACCAAAGTCTGAGAAATAAATTTTGTTCTTGTTGCTGTATGTTTTTTCTTCAATCTTGTGTCCTGTTGGAACCTTCTAATAAAGGTGAAACGTAGATGGATATTGAATTAATATTTTGGTTTTCCTTATTTGATTTTCCATTACGTCGGAACATTTTTCCATTCTTTATCGTATATATATATGTATATTTGAGGATATATATTTATATATGTATGTGTATATATATATATATATTTATATATATAGATATATATGTATGTAAATATGTATATATATATGTAAATATATGTATACATATGTAAATTCATGTATATATATATATGTGGGTGGTTTTATATATATATATGTATATGTATGTATATATACATATATATTTACATATATATATATACGTTTACATATATATATATATATGTACAAATATATATATATATACATATATATATGTGTACAAATCTATATATATATATATATATATATATATATATATATATATATATATATATATATATATATATATATATATATACAAGTACTCACTACCCGGCGTTTCCCGGGGATAAAAGGAAAAAAATACTGATTTATTTACAAACGAATGGAAATGCATTCCGATGACTTTAATTTTCATAATCTAATGATCTCGTATAACAGGAAATAAAAAAAGCTCGTCTTAGTACTTCACGTCAATCGAACGGCAGTAGAGAACAACTACATATTCGTCGAAGCTTATTATCAATGTATCGATATTTATTTTTGCAAATGTTAAAGGAAATAACTAATTACTACTTTTTAATGTCATAGAATATTCAGTAAAAGTGTATTCACTTTTACAGTATTCTCAACCGGAATCAAAATTCTTAGAAGGAAACTAAGACCAAATGAAATATATTCGTGTCAATAACATAGTGGACGATAGAAACTAAAAACATAACCTTGTTCGAATATGAATATTACAGGTTGATTGCTATTTGGGCCTGACTATGTAAATTCGGCAACATGGCTTCATATATATATATATATATATATATATATATATATGCTTATCTTTGTTTACACAGACATGTACAAAATCTGCGACACTGGCATGTCGATGTTATCGATCAACAGCTATTATAAACTGAGATCTCATCAGGCAGAGTTAGAATCCGATCTTTACCTTGGATCATATTTGGAAAGAATGAAATGGAGAAAAAAAGATGAAAAGAAATTTAAAATTTCAAAATTTGGGAAGTCACGTGGTTGAGACAGTTAAGAATCAAAATGTAAAAATGTAAAAATGTTAAAATCAAAATCAAAATAAAAATAAAAAAATAATAAAAATATTAATATAAAATATAAAATATAAAATAAGATAATATAATAATATAATAATATAATATATATATATACATATATATATATATATATATATATATATATATATATATATATATATATATATATATATATATACGAGAAGAATACCCAATGACCAATTGAAAACGTCAGTCTACTATCCTTATTTATTTTTTTAAATTTTGCGAATGCTTATATTTTTATCGTTTTACGAACGTTTCGAAGCATGTAATAAAAAATACAGCCTTAAGTTGACACACGCTGCTCGTCAGAGACCCTGATTTAATTATTAAAAAAGCATGAATCAAAACATGCAAATAACACATTTAAAAACACCCCCAACCATCTGTCATAACGTGGACATAATATCAAGCCACCATATTTGAATCTACAAAGAAATTATTACTGTAGACATACATTTTATCTTGGAATTCAACCACTCATTATATATGTTCTGAAGACGAACATATGGGTTCATTGAGCTTGTGATTGGAAACAATTTAGATTATATAGAGATATATATCATAAAAATATATATTTTATAAAAACCCAGAAATACTTATATATATATATATATATATATATATATATATATATATATATATATATATGTGTGTGTGTTAAATATTTTTGAGAATCAACAATCGTGCAATATTTTTATATGTGAAAAATTCATTTATTTGAATTTTTTATCGCTAATTTTCGTTCTAAAATACAACCTTGTCAAGCGAGACAGTCCTATAGTCTTTTTTTCCTTTTCTTCCCTCTCATTTTGATGGTGGTATTAATCCCGAAAGGTCGAAAATACGTCGAGTTCTTTAAGACGTTAGAAGTTTAGTCTGGTCGATGTCATGCGCAGATTGGCGCTATTTTTTAAAAATAATGACGTTATCCGTGCTTCAAAGATGTTAACTTCCTTACTTTATATATATATATATATATATATATATATATATATATATATATATATATATATATATATATATATATATACATATATATATATATATGTGTATATATATATATATACATATATATATATATATATACATATATATATATGTATACATACATATATATATATATATATATATATATATATATATATATATATATAAATATATATTTATATATAATTAAATTATGCACCGATTTTTTAATATGCAAACTAATAAGTATGATATGAAAGTGCTCGATTTTAATTTTACTTAAAAGGGGCTTCCTATAATATTAAATCATATTTAAATATTTTATATATATATATATATATATATATATATATATATATATATATATATATATATAGTAAGCAATGAAAATATATATGGCAATCAAGCTACACAGACGCTCCCGTGTTTCATCCCCGCGGGGAATCGTCAGGCATTTAGCCTGACGATTCCTCCTGGGGATGAAACACGGGAGCCTCTGTGTAGCTTGATTGCCATATATATTTTCATTGCTTACTACCTAGCTCTACTTACGTATCGAGCACTGTTGAAGTAAATACTGAAAACTGACACATAAAAAATTATATCTCCTTATAATATTTTATGTGGATACATGAAGTACTAATATATATAGGGTGGGCCAAAATAAGGGTCCTATCTTTAAATTTGAATAACTTGAATTTGAATAACTTCCACAAAATAAAAGTTAAACTCACCAAACTTTATGTGTGTGTAGACTGATCCTTCCGAGATTTTTTGAAATAAACAAAACAAATTTTAGCCGAAAAACACTTCTTAAAACTTACAAAAACTAAAGTATTGTTTTTTACACTGTTTTGAGTTTTTTAAGCAAAAATAATGTTTTCTAAATGAGGGTACGTTCCTTAGGGCTAATACGGCTCATGCTTGCTTCGGAAGGGGTCCTTTACTTATTCTAAAAAAAAATTTTTTAAAAGTCAATAAATAAAAAAGTTATGAATTTTTAAAAATAGGACCCTTATTTTGCCCACCCTGTATATATATATATATATATATATATATATATATATATATATATATATATATATATATATATATATATATATACTCTCGAAACGCAATACCAATTGCCAACGATTTAAGATTAATTGTATACGATCTATTGACTGTAAATTGTCATTTGACCCATAGCTGGAGCGAGATTTTCCTATTCTGGTAGTGTGTATTGAAACACAAATAATCGTATAGGAGTTAAACTCGACAAAACTGATTTTATAGTCTCTCGCCGGTATCTATTTGATGTACCACGCCCACACTTATACAGATGGCCAGTTTTATCTCAGTTAGAATTAATTTCTAGAATCTTGTGCTTTCGACCTCAAAAGTAATCGCTGACTTTTGATTTTAACTGGGAAACAAAACAAATCGGGTTAAGCCGACAGTTCTTAAACAACCGAATGAACGGCACTCCCCGACTGACAAAAACGGATCCTTTCATAAAAAGAGAAACAGTATAACAATTAAAAAGAAGAAGAAGAAGGCAAAGCCAAAGATAATAGTCATGAGGACCAAACAGTCGATATCAGATAACCTATTAACAGACGCATCTTATATAATGATAAGGAGCGGTCTTCGTTGTCATGATTGTGACTCCTCGGCCAACAGAAAGAAGGGGAAAAAGCGTAAAAGGCCAAGCCGATCAAGATATGGGCGATGATAGTCATCTGGCAGCCAGTTAGTTTCGAACCCGCGTTGGATTTTCTATCAACATGAATGTTTACAATAACATTGGCAATAATACATCCGCCCTCTACAAAACTAAGCTTCCCGACCTTAATAAACGTAACACCACCACCCCGACCAAAACTGGTTTTGGGGGGTCTTTTTTCTACTTTCGTTTCTGTCGGGCTCTTTTATTATTTTTTTATACTTTATAAGGCTTGGCGATCTCTTCATCTCTGTATGTCAAGGTTTAAAGGGGTTTGATTTGGGAAAGGGGTGGAAATCATTGTAGTGGTTAAAAGGAGGGGTTATTTTACATCTTAACCCTCTCTCTAGCCCCATCTCCCTTTCTCTTTCTCTCTTTCTCTCTTTCTCTCTCTCTCTTTCTCTCTCTATCTCTCTCTCTCTTTCTCTCTCTCTCTCTCTCACTCTCTCTCTCTCTTTGGGGTTGGGCATGGAGCCGCAAATTATGCGTTGAATAGGTCACCGATCATATATCTATGACTTGTTTTATTATACGCTTATCAGAGAGATGAGGAAGCTATCTGCGGCAAGATGTTTTCAATGGTTCATTTATCGCTGTACAAGGTTTAGGATAGGAGCACAGAAGACAGCAAATAAATAAGAATGAACAAATAAAAAGACTAAAAAAATGACGAAATAATCCGAAAAAGCAAACGATACTGGAAAAAAAAATAGAAGTAAAACGCAATAACAAAAGAGAGAAAGAAGAAAATGCCTTCTACTCGTTCCTGAAATGACAAACAACAACAACAAAACCACAAATACTAAGGAAAAGTTAAAATGTACGAAAAAATTTAGTCAGAAAACACTTTTTCTTTTCTTTTTTTATTATACATATTTTTGAAGATAGATCAATGGACTGGAATGGTAGACGTTTTGCATGTTATTTAAACTGGTCAGGCAGCAGCTATTTTCCATATATATATATACATATAATATATATATATATATATATATATGTTAGTTCGGATCAACATAAATTATAACATTGCTCCAAGAATTGAAAACCAACTATTATCAGGCGTACGATCGTTTCCAAGACTTTTTGGAAATATTTTATTTTTTTATTATCGATGATTTCAAAAATAATGTCTTTGTCAGCGCCTTTTATAACATCACATACATATGATATCACACTCGTATATAGGGCTATATTCAGTGCTCGTATATAAACAAAATAACAAAGGAAAAAAAAAGAAAAACAATGGAAATTTCCAGATAAGTAAAGCCTGGATTACAGTCCGTACTCATCGTCATGTTTTATTTATATATATATATATATATATATATATATATATATATATATATATATATATATATATATATATATATATATATGACAGTTTTTTTTTATTATATTCCAATAACCATGGTCTGTTTTATTACTTTTATTTTTATTTTTATTTTTTTCATATTTCCAAAAATTCCAAATTTCTGTGAGATATATTTAACTTATATATTCGTCGACTTATATATTAATTCCGAATCACAGGAAATATAAATAAATGTTTTAACTAACCGATTCTGTTGTTCCGACCTATTTATTATTTTTCATCCATGTTTGCATCATCAATCTTTACTTATTTTATATGTCATTCCTACATTATAAATTAGTGGTATGTCCGTGATCAACTTCCGTTTTTCTGGGTAACAAGAATTATACAAACCTATTCGTCTGAACCGTTAAGTGATGATGAGTACGGACTGTAATCCAGGCTTTAGTTGCCTGAAATTTTGTTTCCATTCTTTTTTCTTTGTTTTTCTATTGTCTTTCTTTTTTCTTTGTTTTTCATTGTCTTTCTTTTTTGCTTTATTTATATACGAGCACTGAAGATACCCCCCCCCCAATTAAAAAAATAAATAGGATACAGGAGCATCTTATAAATATATTCGTAGTAGGCTGACAAAATTGTATATTGAAAATTAGAAACAGTCTTTTTGTGAAATGGTGTGAATCTGTTCTTCCTAACACTTGACGTGGTTTAAATTAAATAAAAGTATTTCATAGCATAACTCTAGCCGTACACTATTGAGCTATTACAATTGCTTCATGTTATAACATTTATATTTTGAACATAAACACGTTAAATATATATATATATATATATATATATATATATATATATATATATATATATATATATATATATGAAGAAGAATGGAAAGGAATTAGAGAAGCAAAAGCCAAATCAAAATTCAATGTAATTGCCCAGAGCAAGGTATATTCCGCAAAAAGGCAATTTATTTAAGTTAAATTTTCCTTAAGCCAGGCTTTTCAAAGATCAAAATCTTATCATTTCAAGTCGGCTTTCTCAACGGGCTAGCTTTAAAATATTTTCGCTGCCTTTTTCCCCATTTTAAAACATTTTCCTTGATATCTCAGCCCAGGAAGTATTTTTAATGGCGAATATTTTCCACCTCACTCTTTACTGAGCCTGCCTGCATCCACGAGCGTACCTCTTATTGGACTTTTTACCCTTTGGATTTTCTATTTTCGCCGCACCTAAAGTTGTGGCTTCTTGGAATTTAACTTTGAATTCTCTCACACAACATCTTGTGCCTCTTAACGATCTACCTATCTACATTTCATTCTCTCCGCTGGACTTTTCGACACCGTACTTTTTAGCAATCGGACATTTGCTTGCATTCGGGCAGAGTTTTGCCCTGTGTTTCTTTCCCTCCAACTTTTATTTTATTTTTTCAAATTTTAAATCTTGGCCTTTGCCAACTTATCTATCCCAGCGACTTCCTCTGATGATAAGATTTTGATCTTTGAAAAGCCTGGCTTAAGGAAAATTTAACTTGAATAAATTGCCTTTTTGCGGAATATACCTTGCTCTGAGCAATTGAATTGAATTTTGATTTGGCTTTTGCTTCTCTAATTCCTTTCCATTCTTCTTCATATCTACCTGCTCTATCCTGGATATTGATCTGTATACTCTTCACAATAGGTTTTTCCTTTCCTAAAAGTTCGCTTTTAGTACACCACTTTATATATATATATATATATATATATATATATATATATATATATATATATATATATATATATATATATATATAGTTTAGGAGGAATAAACACAGCATGCTCACTTACTTTTGTAAAAAAATATAATATACACTAAACATTTTATTAAACTTGTTAATACTGACGGTTTCAGAAGGTATGGGAATCCTGGCGGGTTGGGCGAGTAAAATCATTACGGCTTCATCTTCAGTCGGAAAAATAATGGCGAATTATGAAGAATATACAATTCATTATAAAAATTAATTGTCCTATGGGAAATAACTGGACGTTGTAAGGGAAAAATAAAAGTTATGTATTTGACGTTTATAAAAAAGTAAAGTGATTGACAGTAGACGAGGGCGACATGAAGGCTCCCTTATTTAGCTACTACACCGAGGATCTAGGGAGTGCCACTCATTTCCCAGGATTACTCATCTTAACTTTGATCCTCAATTGTATATGCTGGGTGTTCAGCAAGGGGTCATCAAGTAACATTCTTTGAATTGTATGAGTCGACCGAAAATTAGCGAACACCCTAACCCTCATGCCAGAACGTTATAAAAGATAATAATTAAGGGTTAGATAATAAAAAAAAGTTACATTTAACATTAAGTAAAATAGTGAAAGTTAAGAAAAAAAATTAAATATTAGAATATAAGCCAAACAAAAAAAGAAAATAATTTTAATTAAATGTTGACTGTCAGAATGTCCGGGGGGCAAGAAATATGAGAAGTGGGTAGAATAAAAAATACTCAGATATAGGTTAAAGTGGTGGGCATTCTACGCCGTCACCTATTATCTGAAAACAAATCAGAATTTACAGTCATTGCCACATCCGGCATTTTCGAATGACACCTTAATTTAAGCATGGTTTTGGGGTTTATGAAGGGCGTTTTCGTGCTGAATATCAAATAAAATTTTGTTTCTCTTTTGAATCTTCAAGATTATTTCCCTCGGATCCTAAAAAAAGCTTAAGTATAACCCTAACCCTAACTCTAACGTTAACCCTTACCCTAACCAAAACCTTAACCCTAACCCTAACCCTAACCCTAACCTTAACCCTAACCCTAACCCTAACCCTAAACCTAACCCTAACCCTAACCCTAACCCTAACCCTAAACCTAACCCATACCCTAACCCTAACCCTAACCCTAACTCTAACCTTAACCCTTACCCAAACAAAAACCTTAACCCTACCCCTAACTCTAAACCTAACCCTAACCCTAACCTTAATTTTAACCCTAACCAAAACCTTAACCCCAACCTAACCCTACCTCCTCTTAATGTTGAGTCTTTTTTATCCCACCATAGCGTGATCATAACGCATTCTGCTCAAGATGTGGGTGATCATTTGACGTTAAATTGATATAAGAAAGTGTACCCCTCATTCTAAAATCCTTATTCTGATTGTTTTTATGGAAATATTTTAAGATTATTTCTTGTTCAGAAATAGTCCGCCATGAGTAACCACGTATTTTCTTTTGTTTGTATGTAAATCGTTTGTATTTAAGTATTTGTTTTATTTCATGTCTCATTCAAAAGCAGAAATCGTATATTTTCATTGGAGAAATATTTTTAAATACATTCGAAATATATTCAAAGAGAAACGAGCAAATACATTACATTTTGATATTTTCTCATTGGTTTTACTCGTTTCCGATAACAAAAAGACGATGTAAATCCATTGTAATAAAAGCATCATTGCAGGTGCCACAAATTTGATACGTATTAACCAGCTAAATTACTATTTTTAAACAAAACACTGTTAATTATTCCGAATCATCAAAAACCAAAAAAAATAATCTAATTTCCCTCTGTAAATTATTTATAGCAAGAACTCGTCTAGCTTCCACCATTGCAAAGTGATTTTATTTCTTACCTCCCTGGGATGGCACGGTTGCTAAGTGATTGTAATGGCACAGTGGCTAAGTGGTTATTGACGCGGACTGAGGAGTATAGTGTGCCGGGTTCAAATCCAGTTCGTTCCACAGAAACACTTTCATCATAACCCACACCTGACCTTGTGTCTAACCTCTTGGTGAAAAGGTAAAGAAAATACTCAACGTTTGATTGCACCTCACTCAACGTTTGATTGCACCACACTCAACGTTTAATTGCACCTCACTCAACGTTTGGTTGTACCTATAACCAAACGGAGCTTGAACAAGTGGAGTTTAATTCCAAGAAATCCCCGTCTGTTTAACACAATACCACGCGATTGTCCTCTTTTTAGACACAACATAATCCTCTTCAAGTCTAATGTAAACAAATAAATGTTGAGCCGTTCTCTAAAGGAACCAAATTCTTACGGAACCAAGTTGTTTTCCTATCCTCTCATTGTACTGTTCATCATCCTATTGACATATTCAATAACCTTTAACCGTTAGTTGCTTTTTTATATCAGTTCAATAAATTAAATATTTGATAAGAAATAAAATATTTCAAATTGTACATCACTTCGATCTTCAAAATAATGAATGTCTGATTACGTTTTAGCGTTTTCTTGTTGTTGGTATTCGTCTGTCAGGGTACAGTGGAGTTCTACGCCTAAGATTTGTCCGTTGCCGAATGTCAGTGTCTGCTGTGACTGTGCAAGCCTATCTTGGATCGACACGCTCTGTTTCAGTTGTCACAGATGTAGGTGATGTCTGGTTGCAAGAGATCTGTAGCAACCCTCTGCTGGCTGTGCTCTCCTATCCTCACTCCCCTTTCAGCATGCCTTTACAGCTCTTCTCCAGCGGATGTGATCTTCAGCGAGGGACTCCAAGCCTGTTGGGTCGATGTCACCTGCCTTCATGTCACGCTTGTAGACATCCTTGTAGCGTAGGACATGTTTTCCTGCTAGTGTGGAGCCTGTTGCGAGCTCTCCATAAGAAATATCCTTTAAGATCCTTCCATCGTCCATACGCCTGGCATAGCAAAGCAACCTGAGTCGTCGTTGGATGAGCAGAGCGAACATGTTCGGAATGTACGCCTGATCAAGGACGCTTTTGTTTGAGATGTGGTCCTGCCAAGCGATTTCTAGGATTCGTCTGGTGTTCTGCAGGTCCTAAGTGTTGAGTCTTTATTTACCTCCTCTCCAGGAGGTTAGGCACAAGGCCAGTTTTATCTTACTCCCACAAGTAAGATGTGACCCAAGGTCGGGTCGGGAAAGTGGGGTTTGAAAAGCCAGCACCCGAGAAAGTGAGTACTCTGGCCATTAAAAATTGCCTGGGCAGCCCCGTCGGCATTCCCCGGTAGGGGCGCCTCAGGCAGTAAGCAATAAACTTACTCCTCCCCAGAGGGGGGCAAAGCCTGGGAGAGTGGACCTCCTAGAACTGCACAGGGCAACCCCCAATAGACCGGCGTAAATCAAGTCCCGAAGGCCAAGACAATACCAGTCTATGGGGTGCAGTATCCATCGGAACAGATACTACACTTTGATCTTAGCCAAGTAGAGTCTGTTCTTTTTAACTGCAGTAGAGGTCAACATCTTGTTAGTCCAGACTCTCTTCGTCAAGCGAGCCATAGCTGTTGCCGCCTTGCCGATGCGTTTGTGGAGTTCTGCATCCAGATAGAGATTGCTGGAGATGGTGGGGGGCCAACGTATGTGAAGTCTTCGACAATCTCGAGTGTGCAGTCGCCAATGGTGATGTTTGGAGTACTGCTTACATATTGGTCGAATATGTTAGTCATTTTCAGGCTTGTGGTCATGCAAAACTCTGCATTCGTGAACGAAGTAGTTGTTTAGTTTTGTTGTAAATAGCAGTCAATATCAAAATAGCCATAGCAGTGTTTGCCACATCATTTTAAGAACGGGTAAACAATCAACATTTTGGAGACTATTGATGAACCTACTCAGTTTGCTAAGAGGTATGTAGCAACTGCTCTGCTAATAAGACTTCAGATATGTTCAACCTTAGTCAAAATTTACGGCGTATCGACACTTTTGAATGTATTAAATCACAAGCACTATACGTTTTATAACGATTCATTTTCTTGTGCTTTTTTCTCTCTTTCTCAACTGTCTTTCTTCTTCTCTTTTAACAGTCTTCTGTTTCTCACCCCCCTCCTTCCGTTTCCTGTCTTCTTTCAATAATTGCCCTTTTCCCTAATCAATTTCGCCCTATGTTAAGAGATTAACCATGAAAAGATTATTTTTCGTCAACACAATTCTTCCTTAAGGTGAATAAGATAAGTAATATACCAATGAGGCTAGAGTTAGTGTCAGGGTTAGGGTTAGGGTTAGGGTTAGGGTTAATCAGATAAATACAATACCAATAGGGTTAGCGTAAGTGTAAGGGTTAGGGTTATGGTTATGGTTAGGGTTATGGTTAATTAGATGAGTAAGATACCAATGAGGTTAGGGTAAGTGTTAGGGTAAGGGTTAGGGTAAGGGTTAATTAGATAAGTAAGATACTAATGAGGTTAGAGTAAGTGTTAGGGTTAGGGTTAGAGTTAATTAGATAAGTAAGATGCCAATCAGGTAAGAGTAAGTGTTAGGGTTAGGGTTATCGTTATGGTTAAGGTTAATTAGATAAGTAAGATACGATTGAGGTTAGGATAAGTGTTAGGGTTATTGTTATGGTTAGGGTTAGAGAAAATTACGAATGAGATTAGTAAGATTCCGTATTATTTTTATTCATATAATGCACATTATCACAATAGATCTTGAATTCGTTAGACGCGACCCCATAATCTGCGACTGCACCCGTTAGGCCAACCGCGCACACCGCTTAGCCGAGCCATTTAAAATCCGAGTAAAGAGAAATCGGTATGAAGATAAAGAAGCGTGGAATGATGACGGACAGCGATTGTCGTTGAAGTTGAACTGTTTCCAGCACCAGTCATTCGGTTCGTCTGTCTGCGTTTGTTTTTGTATTTGCGAGGAGACATTTTCGAGTCGGCACGCCCCGATAGTCGACCCCTTGCACCACCAGCCCCGGTACTGCCTCCATTTCAGCTGCATAATTCTTCAATCATTTGTCAGCAAAAATGTCTCAGGGGACAGGTGCTGACTGAACAGCGGAATGCTAAAAAAAAGAGACAGACGAAGAAAAAGAACGAAGATAGATAGATATAGACAGAGAGAGAGAGAGAGAAAGAGAGAAAGAGAGAGAGAGAGAGAAGATATTGAGAGAGAAAGAGAGAAAAAGAGAGAGAGAGATAGAGTCACGAGGAAAATATGCCAAAAGCCAAAGTAGATTTTTGAAGTTTCTTCTATACTCTCATTAAGATCTCTTATTTTTTGTGTTGTTTATTTGCGTTTTTGTATTTGTTGTTGTTGTTTTTACCTGTTTCTATCGGCATTACACAATACTAGCTAACATACTCGTCGCATGAGTTTCTTGGCCTTTTGGCTAAGATCAAAGTGTAGTATCTGTTCCGATGGATACTGCACCCCATAGACTGGTATTGTCTTGGCCTTCGGGGCTTGATTTATGCCGGTCTATGGGTCTGTCCTGTGCAGTTCTAGGAGGTCCACCCTCCCAGGCTTCGCCTCCCCTCTTTGGGGAGGAGTAAGTTTATTGCTTACTGCCTGAGGCGCCCCTACCGGGGAATGCCGACGGGGCTGCCCAGGCAATTTTCAAACCCCACTTTCCCGACCCGACCTTGGGTCACATCTTACTTGTGGGAGTAAGATAAAAACTGGTCTTGTGCCTAACTCCTGGAGCGGAGGTAAATAAAGACTCGTCACATGAGAAGTCCATAATAATGAAACACGCTTGCAGCCTTTAATAAGTGCAGAAGACCAAACTTTATACAGTCCTCAAAGCAATCAAGACACATTGATAGAATAAAGACAGAAGAAGGGCGGAGAGCAGAAAGTGAGCAGTGGGTTAACTTTTGCCAGACTCGTAACACCCCACCCCCTTATTTTGTCTCTAGGTCCTCGCATGCCATTAACAATGTTCCTGACAAAAGAGGAATAATTAATGTTATCTGGGTTGGCTATTATTTTGAGTAGTTGTATGTAGAGATGTCCAATCCTCTCATAATGTTCATCATCATTCAACTGTCAATCTATTAATCTCACCAATACTTATGTTTGAGTGATGTTGACCCATTGATAGGTGATTAATTATCAGTAAAATAATCGTGTTAAAATAGTGGTTACACAACTGAAGTTATGGGATTAGAAAATCTAAAATTTCATTAATGTTTTTGTTTTATAATGGTCGAACATTTCTTAAATTTTAAGAATATTAATAATTGTTAAATTACCGTCTGATATTATTCTATTTAAAATTAGAGATTGAGTATTGATTTACTCCTCTCCAGGAGTTAGGCACAAGGCCAGTTTTTATCTTACTCCCACAAGTAAGATGTGACCCAAGGTCGGGTCGGGAAAGTGGGGTTTAAAAATTGCCTGGGCAGCCCCGTCGGCATTCCCCGGTAGGGGCGCCTCAGACTGTAAGCAATAAACTTACTCCTCCTCAAAGAGGGGAGGCAAAGCCTGGGAGGGTGGACCTCCTAGAACTGCACAGGACAGACCCATATACCGGCGTAAATCAAGCCCCGAAGGCCAAGACAATACCAGTCTATGGGGTGCAGTATCCATCGGAACAGATACTACACTTTGATCTTAGCCAAAAGACCAAGTATTATTTACTCCTCTCCAGGAGTTAGGCACAAGGCCAGTTTTATCCTACTCCCACAAGTAAGATGTGACCCAAGGTCGGGTCGGAAAGTGGGGGTTGAAAAGCCAGCGCCCGAGAGGTGAGCACTCTGACCATCAAAAATTGCCTGGGCAGCCCCGTCGGCATTCCCCGGTAGGGGCGCCTCAAGCAGTAAGCAATTAACTTACTCCTCCCCAAAGAGGGGAGGCAAAGCCTGGGAGGGTGGACCTCCTAGAACTGCACAGGACAATCCCACAGACCGGCGTAAATCAAGCCCCGAAGGCCAAGACAATGCCGGTCTATAGGGTGCAGTATCCATCGGAACAGATACTACACTTTGATCTTAGCCAAAAGGCCAAGAACACGAAAGACCAAGTATGATTGAGTAGTTCGGATTGGTAATATATGTACGGGAGAGTATTTGGAAAAAGACAGAATTTAGCCCCTAAAATTCTTCCAATCAATTTCTTGAGGAGAAATCGATTCTGAAACTTTTTAATATTTCCTTGTTATCAAATCTTTATTGGAGTTCATATATCAGAACTATTGTAATTTCTGCTTATCGAAAACTCGGTTATTTCTATCGCTCCAAACACTTCCTCACACCTGAGGCTATTATCCATATCTACAAATCTCCTATGAGTCTATGTGTAGAGTACTATTGTCATATTTGGGCTGGTGAATCTCTGTCCCATTTAAGGGTTCTGTATAGGGTGCAGAAACGTATCTGTAATTTGATTAGCCTCATCCTTTCTTCTTCTCAACACCATCTCTCTTACAGACGTGATGTTGCTAGTCTCAGTCTTTTCTATAAATACTATTATATGACGTGTGCTTCAGAATTGTGTAATCTATTCCCTGCTCCCTTCGTTCCAGCTCGTTTGACTCGTTCGTCTGCTGACCTTCATCAATTCGCTTTTTTGATACCTCATTGTAATACAGCTTCATATTCCAGTAGCTCCTTTCCAATAACTTCAGGCTTGTGGAACTCTCATCCTACTGACTGTTTTCCTCCTACCTATAGCCTTGGTCTTTTAAAGACTAAGGCTGAGACGCACCTTCCTTCATTGCGATAATTATCTTTTATTTTTGTTGGCTCATTACATCAAGTGGCTTTATCCTTTGTCTGGAGTAGTTTCCATAAAAACACCACAGCGCAATTTATGTTAAAATAATGCTAACACACACACACACACACACACACATATATATATATATATATATATATATATATATATATATATATATATATATATATATATATATATATGGGAAATGAAAAACGAAAACCCAAAAATATGTTTTTTATTATGTATTCATCAACGTTTCGTCTTTATTTGTAAGACTTCTTCAGGATGATCATTTTAAGAAAAATTTCATACAAGTACATAAAAATATTGTGCTGACATGATGGGTTAATGAGAAGAAGTAGTAGCTACTACTTGGAGCACAGGACCGAGGTCTGGGTTGAAGGAAGTTGGTAGCATGGAATGAAAAAAAATGTGGATGGTTGTGAGTGAAAAAGTGGAGGGGTGGGGTGAATGAAATTGATGTGGATGACTGTGATTACTTTCATCCTTCCTTTCTCATATATATATATATATATATATATAGAAAGAGAGAGAGAGAGCGAGATAGATAGATAGATAGATAGATAGATAGATAGATAGATAGATAGATAGATAGATAGATAGATAGATAGAAATGTGTTGATTTTAGTTTTTATATTGGACGACTTTTAAATGATAAAAGTATTCAGTTATCGTCTGCTTTGGCGGTTAAACACTACAAAAAAACAACGTATTTTTGTCAGAAGGATTTTTTCACTTTTAGGTGGCTAAGTGCTTAACGACACGGACTACCAACCTATGTGTGCCAAGTTCGGATCCAGTTCGTTCCCCAGAAACATTTTCACTCAGGATGTCTGCAACCTTCATGTGATCCCCTCCGTAAGTACCCGATATTGTTATAGAAAGAATTCTGATGGAAACTAATGCCAACAATAGAATTATCAGATTTATAAGAAATGAATAAATGAATTGTAAGTTTCGAAAATCTGTTCAATAGTGCGCTATTTAGAAATCTGTGTGAACAGCTTCTTGAAATGGCGAGCAGAGAGGTGGAGGGCAACGTGGCAATTACCCCGGGTATGCATCAGAATTGGTCATCCAAAATAGAGAAATAAAATAAAAGTGTAATTTGAAAGTTTAAGCATTGATGTGCGTTTTAGACTGATTAATAGTAACAGTTTCATTTTCAATCGCAACCTATTAAATGTCATCGCTAAATTAAATTAAAACTAAGAAAAAATCTATTTGAAGTCTTCTCTTACATACAAAAGACCGATACAACTGGTTTTTAAAGAATTGAAACAAAACTTTGCTGATGTCGAAAAGTAAACTACGTTTGTGAATGGACGAACATGAACATAAACCAAACGAACAACTTGGGGCTTGGAAAACACCCAGCCATGTTAGTGCGTATTCTGCAGCTAGCGGAGAAAACGTTTAATAAAATGTCACGCTATGTACAAAGAAAATATTACGAAGAAAAACAATGTTAATATATTAATTTCCACGCAAATTTCTCCGATTTAATAGTAGCAGAATAGATTATCAGGAACCTTGCACTTTTCTTCTATGTTGCTCCTGTTTTGACGCGATATCAGTTATAGGTACTCATTTAATTAATTCGATTGATTTCTATTAAAATCAAAGACATCGTAATGCCATCCCATAGTTGTCTTTATAACCCAAAACATTCCCATTTCCTACAATAGTTTACAGTATTCTGTTGATGGACGCTTGGAACAATATTCCGCATAAAGTCATCCAGGAGCGACTGAAAGTTGGTTAACCCGCCTACGTCATTGTGCAGCTGCTTCATAAAAGATGCATTGAGCATGCTTGAGCCTAAGGGACCACACTATCAAGTATTAGTGCAGTTCCAACGAGAGAAAAGTATATATGTAAAGGAGTAAGGCTACCAACATTTGTAAAATGTTTTTTTCAACATTTATTTATTATTTCGTTTTTTTTATAACTTTATAATTTTATATAACGCGTTTCAAGCGGTGGTCCGCTCTCATCAGCTATGTAAATCCATAAAATGGATTTACATAGCTGATGAGAGTGGACCACCGCTTACAACACGTTATATGAAGTTATAAAATGAAAAAATAACAAAATAATAAATAAATGTTGAAAAAACTTTTTACAAATGTTGGTAGCCTCACTCCTTTACACACACACACACCCACACACGCACACACACGCGCGCGCACACATGTATATATATATATATATATATATATATATATATATATGCATATGCATATATATATTATAAATAAATAATGTGTATATATATATAATTTGTACTTTAGCACTTGCATTCTTATGATCGAGCACTTAATTGATTTCTTTTAAACATACCCTGACACACACTAGATATATATATATATATATATATATATATATATATATATATATATATATATATATATATATATATATATATAAAAGTGTGTGTGTGTGTATTTAATCGCTTGCTATTACATTTTTATTTTTCGTGTCCTTCTTATTGCTTCTTCTTAATTTTCTGAAGATGTAGCTCCGTGCGAAGGATTCAAAATTGCGGTTTGATTAGAATTGTGTCATCTTATTATCATGTTAAAGTGTTGTCTACTTTCTGTTTATTTCCATCAACTTATATAACATCTTTAGAAATGCCTTCCATTGTGGTTTCTGAAGAGTAGCGTTTAATTGCGATAAATTGTAGCATATTGCGAAACTATTGTAAGATCATCGTAAATTCTGCCATTGCAAAAAATAAATGATACGAGTTAAGACTGAATTTTGGTCATTGGAATTTATATAATCATTATATATATATATATATATATATATATATAGAGAGAGAGAGAGAGAGAGAGAGAGAGGGAGAGAGAGAGAAAGATAGAGAGAGAGAGGGGGAGAGAGAGAAAGAGAGAGTAATCTAGTTATGGTTTATATATATATATATAGAGAGAGAGAGAGAGAAAGATATATATAGAGAGAGAGAGAGAGGGAGAGAGAGAGAGAGAGAGAAAGATAGAGTAATCTAGTTATGGTTTATATATATATATATATATATATATATATATATATAGAGAGAGAGAGAGAGAGAGAGAGAGAGAGAGAGAGAGAGAGAGGAGAGGGAGAGAGAGAAAGATAGAGTAATCTAGTTATGGTTTAGAGGATAAAAATCCAAGGCCAGTTTTTATCTTACTCCCACAAGTAAGATGTGACCCAAGGTCGGGTCGGGAAAGTGGGGTTTAAAAATTGCCTGGGAATCCCTGTCGGCATTCCCCGGTAGAGGCGCCTCAGGCAGTAAGCAATAAACTTACTCCTCCCCAAAGAGGGAAGGCGAAGCCTGGGAGGGTGGACTTCTCAGAACTGCACAGGACAGACCAATTGACCGGCGTAAATCAAGACACGAAGGCCAAGACAACACCAGTATGGGGTGCAGTATCCATCGGAACAGATACTACACTTTGATCTTAGTCAAAAGGCCAAGAACAGAAGAAACTATTAGAGTATTGATTTACTCCTCTCCAGGAGTTAGGCACAAGGCCAGTTTTATCCTACTCCCACAAGTAAGATGTGACCCAAGGTCGGGTCGGAAAGTGGGGGTTGAAAAGCCAGCGCTCGAGAGATGAGCACTCTGACCATCAAAAATTGCCTGGGCAGCCCCGTCGGCATTCCCCGGTAGGGGCGCCTCAGACAGTAAGCAATAAACTTACGCCCCCCCCCCCAAAGAGGGAAGGCGAAGCCTGGGAGGGTGAACGTCCTAGAACTGCACAGGACAGACCCATAGACCGGCGTAAATCAAACCTCGAAGGCCAAGACAATACCAGTCCATGGGGTGCAGTATCCATCGGAACAGATACTACACTTTGATCTCGACCAAAAGGCCGATGGCGAGTGTGGAGTTCTCTATACTAAAGGGGCGGGATTTTTGTCCGAGTCGGGTTGATCGGGGTGGGGGGGATTCACGTAGAGGAGTACATATGCAGTAAGTTATATTCCGTGGAAGTACTTGTAAAATAAACGGTTGCAACATTGCCGCAATGGCACAATGACTAGAGTTTGGTATACAATGCGTAGGCTATTAGGTTAAACACATTTTAATACACCCTGTGTAAAAACGAGCCACCTAGAGGTTGGTGCACAATCCCTGATCTGTAGATGGCTTAATAATAATGTATTTTCATGTATACATTTTGCTAACAGGTACTCCTTCCTTGCACTGCAATGATTGAGGATCTGCTTGTATTCCTGTTCCAGGCCGTGTCCCCAAATTACCGTTTATTTTTATTTTTGAATTTCTATCATTTTCAACTTTGAAGTTATAAATAAAATAAAATAACAATAAGGATACGTTGGCTTTTCATGGTTATGGATGCCCGGTGCGAACACAGACCTCACAATATTATCGTAATTGTCTTGATCCAAAATAAATGCGGCCATTGGGTTCCTCGTAAACTTTACTCAAAAATATAGTATTTGATGTATGGCTTTGTTTTCAATTGCATCAGAATTAAAAAAAGGAAAATCACTTTTTATTCATTATTTATTCGTATTCTCTCTTTTACTCCTGATATTATGAAAATACTCCCAATCTAATCTCTTACTTAACCGTTTTTCATAAGTGCTCTCCCTTACGCCCTCTTTCTTCCCCTTCCCCAATAACCTCCTTATTATATCTCGACTCTCTTGGGATCCATTGCTTAATGTATCTTTGTTTTCGTTTTTGCATGCGTCCTTGCATCTCTATAATAGGCTTCGTCTGTCGGCTATCGGTTTCTCATGCCTCACTTTGAAATAGCCTTTCGGGATGCATCCACGCATATTTACAAGAGGCTGTGGCCGTCCGGTGTTCGATCCCTGTTAAACGCGAAGGTTGAATGGACGCATACGTGTTTCCGTTTTCTTTCATTCTTAGTCTCCAACGCTCCCTCCCTCTCTTCTTCCTCTTCCTCCTCATCCTCTTCTTCTTCCTCTTCCTCCTCATCCTCCTCTTCTTCCTCTTCCTCCTCACCCTCTCCTTCTTCCTCTTCCTCCTCATCCTCCTCTTCTTCCTCTTCTTCCTCATCCTCCCCTTCTTTCTCTTTCTTCGATCGTTACTTTACTCTCCCTCTCCCCGCGCAGCGGTTCTTCCGACCTATCCTACTTTTCCATCCACCCAGCACCACCACCGCGATAGCAAACCAACCGTGATCTTGTGATCTCCGACCCTCTTCTACACCCAGTCACCGTGATACTCCTCAGTCTCTCGCTCTCTCTCTCTCCCTCTCTCCCTAACCCTAACCCTTCCCGCCGTCGCACGTGCGGGCAGTTATATGAAAAGCGTGCGCTGATTCATGTGGAAAAAACGTCTCGCGCGTATATTCCAGTCTCGAGCACATGAAACAGACACCGGACGGCCGCTCAGACACGAACCGATTCCGAACGACGCACACAGACCACGGATCCAAAGATCTAAATCAAATTCCACGCTTCATCTTAATGACGTATCTGTAGATATATAAGACCAGAATAGTCTGTCAGACTGTCAGTCTGCTTATTATGCTTCCCAATCCATCTCTATGACGTGTACGTAGATGTGTTTTCTCTATATCTTCTTCTTTCTTCTTCTTCTTATTTCATTACACCCGAAATGTCTATACTATTTCGAGGTTTTCATGAAAGCCGCAAAAAAAGACACACATTGTCTGTTTGTCCGCTTTTTACACTTCCCCAATCCGTCGTAACGTATATAGATAAAATTAAGAGTTTGAATGCAAAACGCAATAAATGCCATTTAAAAAATTGCGAACCTATCACTATGAAAAGTTTTGCACAAAACCGTATCGCAATATCATGTGTTACATAATGTGATATCGGCCTAATTTCCCTTTCCTTTCAATAAAAATAAAGGTTTTAGTCAGAGTCTAGATGTCATATAGCCGACTTTTATTGTTTAATCTCTGAGAATTGAAAGAGATTGAATGTATCGCGTGTTGCATTATATATATATATATATATATATATATATATATATATATATATATATATATATAATAGTAACTCTGCATGTGTGTGTGTCCGCTTGATCTTTGTGTTTTATGTTCACCCAAACCGCTGGACAGAATTGCTTGAAAATTGGCATGTGTTTTCCCTCAGATTCAAATGAAATTCTAACCATAAAGTAAATGGCCAGAAATGATGTCTATTCCCAAAATTTCAGCAAATTTTGATAATATTAAGATCGTCCCCGAGGGAACAACCCCTACACCGAAAACTGTTTTCCCTTCGATTCAAATGAAATATATATATATATATATATATATATATATATATATATATATATATATATATATATATATATATATATATATATATAATAAAGGGCACAACCTCTCTGTCTGTGCATGTCTGTCCCTAAAAACGAAGACATATTAGGAAGTGTACTTTCAATATAATTGTATTCACATGCACAATTTCCAGGTGAACATAATGGAAGTATTTTTGCGTCTCTGGCTGTCCTGTAAATAAGCTAATGACAATTTTCAAAGATGTTACACAATGAAATTAATCTATTTATTAGCGTTGATTTAAGACTATTATCTTAATAGCTCGGTGAGTAAGATTTCTAGCTGACAGCATAAAGGTTGTTGTTAAAGTAAACTCTCTCTACCATGATGTGCATATGATGCTATCCCACACTCTTACTGTGGGAACAACGGGTAGCTCTGCTAGTATATATATATATATATATATATATATATATATATATATATATATATATATATAATATTTTTCATGTAATTATTTTTATTGCTGATTGCAACGTTCGTTGTTTTTTTTTCTTACTACTGTTTCGATTCCTATGTGATTAAGATGCAGAAAATTGCATTATTAGTCGCCCTTAACTTTATAGGACGTATTTTTCGCTAATATAAGGTATTTATTAATTTTATATGCACATAAAAGTAATCCATGAACACGTGTTACTGGCTCACAGTCATCATCAGCATGGCTAACGTAAACAGGGATCTCCAGCGTGTTACCATTGGACTACGACGTCCTATAAAGTTAAATGCGACTAATAATGCACTTTTCTTCATCTTAATTACTTTGGAGGTGAAATAATCAAAATTGCAGTACGCAAAAACAATGAAGCTGTAATCAGAAATATAAACAACTACATGAAAATACATTAAATATTTAGGTGATAACAATCGTACGTATTTCTAGGCATAGCGTCCTAGTCCAATACTAACACGCTGGACTATAAACATCAATATCGAAAGTTCGGTCCCTGTTTAAGTTAGCCATGCTGATTACGGCTGTGAGACAGAAGCATGTGTCTCTAGATTACTTTGATGTACTCATAAAATGAATAATATATATTTTGTTCTTTCAGGAGTTGAACACTGTTTACGATTTATCAGATTGTTAATAGTGGCCAAATGGGTTAAGGCGTCAGAATTTGGGTCATAACTCGTGTTCCGGGATTTCGAATCCTGCGACTGGTATGAATACTTATCTCTACACTGACTATTCCCGAAAGAATAAAACGTATACGTATGTAGATAAAATAAATATATATATATATATATATATATATATAAGTGCAGATTAGTCGTCCGAGGCTATAGCAATGCGATGTGGTTGCCGTAAGATGGAAAAGTGAAAATAAATAAACGCAGGGAGAAAGTGAAACTCAAAACGAATTTCACGAAAACTGATTAAATACCAAATAGTAAATACTGTCCGGTAAGTAACAAATAGGCAAAGGGTAATCTTAAATTTTCGAAAGAAAAACTTTCATTATCAGAAGACAACAATAAAAGACCGAATGGGTCGAAGAAAACGGGAAAAACCGGTGTCAGATCATCGGGAGAAAACAATTGGAAGTAGGAACGTAGAAAATGTCAAAATTCTATTAAGCAATCATACAACTAAAGTTAAAATATTATAAACATTTGTTTAATAATATACCAATTTTTATAATTTTATTATGTTTTATTTTATATGATTCATCAGCTAATTTTTTTTCTCTTTTATTCTCTTTATTCAATTCAAATTTAAATTCACGTGTGGGCTGTTATTGTCAAAGGGGAATAACTTATTTAAAAAAAAATATATATATTTAGAAATGAGATTTGAAATTTGAGAAGGAATTTGAGTTGTGAAATGGATAAAAGCCAATGAGGGGACCGTTGTAACAGGGGAAGGGGGAATAAGAAGAGATTATGGGGAAGGGGGGACTATGAAATATATATATATATATATATATATATATATATATATATATATATATATATATATATATATAAATAAATAAGATAAAAAATAAAAAATAGAAAATAGACAAATAAACAAACAAACACACAAAAATCAAGATAAACAAATAAAAATAAAAATAAAATAAAAATAAAATAAAAATAAAATGCACTATTTATTCATACTTCTTCTTCCTCAATTCTCCCTTGTTATTATGATCTATTAATATATTTAATTTATTCTCTTATTACCATAATTTATTTTTTTCATCTTTTTCTTCTTCACCTTCTTTATTCATCCATCTCATTCCATTCTCTCCTTATTCATCCTAATTTCAATCTTTTATATCCTTTATTTTATTTTTTTTATTTTCTACTATTATTTTCTTTCATAGAACATACACAAATATTGCATTCCAATGCTCATTGTAAAACCAATCCAAAATCAGAATTTTCATTACTTTTTCAGTCACTTTATTTCCACACCAAATGTTAAGTGATCGTTTGAGGAGGTTATTCGAGTTCTGAGTGTTTGTATGTGTGTGTTTTTGTTGGAGGGGAGGGGGGTCCTGGTTAAAATTTATCACCATTTTTTTTTACTTTACTTTGACCTACTAAACTTTTATCAGGACTCAATCTGGAACTTCACCGTATTTTTCTCATATGTTTTTATGTAATATTATTTCCACAATTTCTCATATATATACTACTATGTGTTCTGATTTAATTAAAAGAAAACTATCTGTATTTCGAGAACACAAATTAACTAACTATTATTTTGTAATTCTCTCGTAGAGTATACGTTTGCTCTATCCTCTCTGTTAAAAAATATTTTATGTGTTTCTTCTGTAAACACAGAGCGCAGGACGTTTGTGATTCTCTTTTTTTATTAAAACTTATTCCACACACAGAAAAAGCACAATATTTGATAATATTAGTTAAATTTCTATGAAAGACGTGGGTTTCTCACAGCTATTTGCAAAGTTTCAACTATGTCACACTATGTGACGTCTTGGCATCTGATCACTCAAGAGTGAACAACAGCTGATCAAATGTCAGTTTATTTCTAGGACTACACAAAAATATTACTGTGCAGCTGAACAATCCATTAGTTTTAGGAGACATCACCAAAGAATACTGACGGGTCAGATTACGGCAAATCTTGCAACCGTCCAGAATAACTCCTTTTGCGTAACGATTAATTCCCACTATAAACTGACCCTATGTCTAACTTTGACCCGTGGGAGGTCGGGAAACATACTTACAGGCGGAGACACATATCAATGTAAATTTGACGAAACTCACATGTAACATGTATGTAATAACCGGACTCCTCTGTCCGCTGAACAGCAAATGTTTAATTTCATTTTTTTAATGTTGTCCTTATTAAGAATGAAAAAGAAACATTTCTTGAATGAATACAAAGAATAAGGTTAAAATTTACGTAGATAGACCCTTTAATTAGGATGCAATATCTATACCGAATAGTTACTTAAGCACGTGTGTATAAATTTAATGGACACGGGAGTACTGTAACTGAATAGAACATTATAGATTCTTAGTTTATTTCCAGACTTACATCAAAATATCGCTGAGTATGTTAATAATCTAATATTTTCGGAGCAATCACCGGGGAATACTGACAGTTCAGAGTATGGAAAATACTCCAACCGTTCAGATCGATCCTGCTTGGGGAGAGATTGATGACCATTATTAACTTACCTTGTGTCTTACTTTGATAAGTGTGAAGCAGAGAAACAAAGTCACAGTCCGAAACGGAACAATGTAGATATAAACTTGATGAAATCCACATGAAACATGTACGTAGTAACCCTATCCCCAACCCTAACCCCTCATCCTAACCCGAACCCTAACCCTAAACCATCGTCCATACCTTAACCTTAACCCTAACCCTAAACCCTCATCCTAACCCTAAACCTTTATCCTAACCTTAACCCTAAATCCTCATCCTAACCCAAAACCTTTATCCTAACCTTAACCCTAAATCCTCATCCTAACCCTAAACCTTTATCCTAACCGTAACCCTTAACCTTCATCCTAACCCTAAACCTTTATCCTAACCTTAACCCTAAACCCTCATCCTAACCCTAAATCCCCATCCTACCCCTAACCTTAACCCTAACCCTAAACCCTCATCCTAACCCTAAACCGTTATCCTAACTTTTACCCTAAACCCTCATCCTAACTCTAACCCAAAACCCTCATCCTACCCCTAACGCTAACCCTAACCCTATCCTAGCTTCTATTATTAGAATTAATGAATGATTTATGTAGAGCATGTTTATTGTAATATGTTAGGATTATACACCGTTTAAACATGAAACATTCACCTTACACTCTTATCATGTTGGATTTATTTTAAACAAAAACGCCTCGTGTACGGAATTCTCTGGAAAAATGATAGACGACAAAATCTCCTGCTTTCACCCCAGTATCCTATATTATTATTATTATTGTTATTATTTATACTTTTAACAAGTAAACAAACTTTGGAGTTTGTGTATTTCCGACCACAAAGAAAATCCTAAAAAATTCAAAGTTTATTAGATATAACGGTAATTTTTTTGTATCTAACTTATTTTTTAAATAATTTATGGGGAGGGTGCTAGATTTGGTGGACACATCCCTTAAATGGTAAAGTTTACAAAAAAAGAACATACTCAAGTAACCAAGCGTGTTGCTGAGAATATATATTCCAAAATGTATAATGATCAGTTAATTAGTTTAGGAGTTAGTCCTGCACAACGATATATATATATATATATATATATATATATATATATATATATATATATATATATATATATATATGTACCCTTATTTATACATATATATATATATATATATATATATATATATATTACTTCTTCAATGTGAAAATTAAAAAAACATGATGTACCCATGTTACTCACCGTGTTACCTAAAATATATATTTTAAAAACTAAAAATCGATACATATAACATTATATCTTCTCATAAGATTTTAATTGGGGAAATGGGGATTAAAAGAAAGCAAAATGTTGTTTTGCTTTGTTTTAATGTCGATGAATCGGGTTTGATTGTGAGAAAGACGATGAGGATAGTAGTTTTGAGCAGAGGCAGAAAATCATTTCAAATTTACATATTCTTATATCTACTTGTTTTTTTTTGCTTCTTATTATGCATATATATATATAATATATATATATATATATATATATATATATATATATATATATATATATATATATATATTGTAATTGTATCATGAGAGTAAACAAAAAAAATGGAGAAAGATTACAAGATGTTTAAGCCATCAAGAACTCACATATATAAGTGTGATATTAAATTACACTAGTGCATTTAATTTATTAATTTTAATTAATTGTTTTATAAATAACGCTAGTGCATTTAATTTATTAATTTTAATTTAATTTTTTACAAATTTCGCTAGCGCATTTAATTTATTAATTTTTATTAATTTCTTTACAAAGTACGCTAGTGCATTTAATTTATTAATTTTAATTATTTTTTTTACAAATTACGCTAGTGCATTTAATTTATTAATTTTAATTAATTGTTTTATAAATAACGTTTGTGTATTTAATTTATTAATTTTAATTAATTTCTTTACAAATTGCGCTAGTGCATTTAATTTATTAATTTTAATTAATTTCTTTACAAATTGCGCTAGTGCATTTAATTTATTAATTTTAATTAATTTCTTTACAAATTACGCTTGTGTATTTAATTTATTAATTTTAATTATTTTTTTAATAAATTACGCTAGTGCATTTTATTTATTAATTTTAATTAATTTCTTTACAAATTACGCTATTGTATTTAATTTATTAATTTGAATTAATTTTTTTACAAATTACGCTAGTGCATTTAATTTATTAATTTTAATTAATTTGTTACAAATTACGCTAGTGCATTTAATTTATTAATTTAAATTAATTTTGTTGCAAATTGCGCTAGTGCATTTTAATTAATTGTTGTATAAATAACGCTAGTGCATTTAATTAATTAATTTTAATTTAATTTTTTACAAATTACGCTAGTGCATTTAAATTATTAATTTGAATTAATTTTTTTACAAATTACGCTAGTGCATTTAAATTATTAATTTGAATTAATTTTTTTACAAATTACGCTAGTGCATTTAATTTATTAATTTTAATTAATTTGTTACAAATTACGCTAGTGCATTTCATTTTTTAATTTAAATTAATTTTGTTGCAAATTGCGCTAGTGCATTTTAATTAATTGTTGTATAAATAACGCTAGTGCATTTAATTAATTAATTTTAATTTAATTTTTTACAATTTACGCTAGTGCATTTAAATTATTAATTTGAATTAATTTTTTTACAAATTACGCTAGTGCATTTAAATTATTAATTTGAATTAATTTTTTTACAAATTACGCTAGTGCATTTAATTTATTAATTTTAATTAATTTGTTACAAATTACGCTAGTGCATTTCATTTTTTAATTTAAATTAATTTTGTTGCAAATTGCGCTAGTGCATTTTAATTAATTGTTGTATAAATAACGCTAGTGCATTTAATTAATTAATTTTAATTTAATTTTTTACAAATTACGCTAGTGCATTTAAATTATTAATTTGAATTAATTTTTTTACAAATTGCGCTAGTGCATTTATATTATTAATTTGAATTAATTTTTTTACAAATTACGCTAGTGCATTTAATTTATTAATTTTAATTTAATTTTTTACAAATTACGTTAGTGCATTTAATTTATTAATTTTAATTAATTGTTTTATAAATAACGCTAGTGCATTTAATTTATTAATTTTAATTTAATTTTTTACAAATTTCGCTAGCGCATTTAATTGATTAATTTTAATTAATTTCTTTACAAAGTACGCTAGTGCATTTAATTTATTAATTTTAATTATTTTTTTTTACAAATTACGCTAGTGCATTAAATTTATTAATTTTAATTAATTTCTTTACAAATTACGCTATTGTATTTAATTTATTAATTTTAATTAATTTTTTACAAATTACGCTAGTGCATTTAAATTATTAATTTGAATTAATTTTTTTACAAATTACGCTAGTGCATTTAATTTATTAATTTTAATTAAATTTTTTACAAATTACGTTAGTGCATTTAATTTATTAATTTTAATTAATTGTTTTATAAATAACGCTAGTGCATTTAATTTATTAATTTTAATTAATTTCTTTACAAATTGCGCTAGTGCATTTAATTTATTAATTTTAATTAATTTCTTTACAAATTGCGCTAGTGCATTTAATTTATTAATTTTAATTAATTTCTTTACAAATTACGCTTGTGTATTTAATTTATTAATTTTAATTATTTTTTTAATAAATTACGCTAGTGCATTTTATTTATTAATTTTAATTAATTTCTTTACAAATTACGCTATTGTATTTAATTTATTACTTTGAATTAATTTTTTTACAAATTACGCTAGTGCATTTAATTTATTAATTTTAATTAATTTGTTACAAATTACGCTAGTGCATTTAATTTATTAATTTAAATTAATTTTGTTGCAAATTGCGCTAGTGCATTTTAATCAATTGTTGTATAAATAACGCTAGTGCATTTAATTAATTAATTTTAATTTAATTTTTTACAAATTACGCTAGTGCATTTAAATTATTAATTTGAATTAATTTTTTTACAAATTACGCTAGTGCATTTAAATTATTAATTTGAATTAATTTTTTTACAAATTACGCTAGTGCATTTAATTTATTAATTTTAATTAATTTGTTACAAATTACGCTAGTGCATTTCATTTTTTAATTTAAATTAATTTTGTTGCAAATTGCGCTAGTGCATTTTAATTAATTGTTGTATAAATATCGCTAGTGCATTTAATTAATTAATTTTAATTTAATTTTTTACAAATTACGCTAGTGCATTTAAATTATTAATTTGAATTAATTTTTTTACAAATTACGCTAGTGCATTTAATTTATTAATTTGAATTAATTTTTTTACAAATTACGCTAGTGCATTTAATTTATTAATTTTAATTAATTTGTTACAAATTACGCTAGTGCATTTCATTTTTTAATTTAAATTAATTTTGTTGCAAATTGCGCTAGTGCATTTTAATTAATTGTTGTATAAATAACGCTAGTGCATTTAATTAATTAATTTTAATTTAATTTTTTACAATTTACGCTAGTGCATTTAAATTATTAATTTGAATTAATTTTTTTACAAATTACGCTAGTGCATTTAAATTATTAATTTGAATTAATTTTTTTACAAATTACGCTAGTGCATTTAATTTATTAATTTTAATTAATTTGTTACAAATTACGCTAGTGCATTTCATTTTTTAATTTAAATTAATTTTGTTGCAAATTGCGCTAGTGCATTTTAATTAATTGTTGTATAAATAACGCTAGTGCATTTAATTAATTAATTTTAATTTAATTTTTTACAAATTACGCTAGTGCATTTAAATTATTAATTTGAATTAATTTTTTTACAAATTGCGCTAGTCCATTTATATTATTAATTTGAATTAATTTTTTTACAAATTACGCTAGTGCATTTAATTTATTAATTTTAATTTAATTTTTTACAAATTACGTTAGTGCATTTAATTTATTAATTTTAATTAATTGTTTTATAAATAACGCTAGTGCATTTAATTTATTAATTTTAATTTAATTTTTTACAAATTTCGCTAGCGCATTTAATTGATTAATTTTAATTAATTTCTTTACAAAGTACGCTAGTGCATTTAATTTATTAATTTTAATTATTTTTTTTTACAAATTACGCTAGTGCATTAAATTTATTAATTTTAATTAATTTCTTTACAAATTACGCTATTGTATTTAATTTATTAATTTTAATTAATTTTTTACAAATTACGCTAGTGCATTTAAATTATTAATTTGAATTAATTTTTTTACAAATTACGCTAGTGCATTTAATTTATTAATTTTAATTAAATTTTTTACAAATTACGTTAGTGCATTTAATTTATTAATTTTAATTAATTGTTTTATAAATAACGCTAGTGCATTTAATTTATTAATTTTAATTTAATTTTTTACAAATTTCGCTAGCGCATTTAATTTATTAATTTTAATTAATTTCTTTACAAAGTACGCTAGTGCATTTAATTTATTAATTTTAATTATTTTTTTTACAAATTACGCTAGTGCATTTAATTTATTAATTTTAATTAATTGTTTTATAAATAACGTTTGTGTATTTAATTTATTAATTTTAATTAATTTCTTTACAAATTGCGCTAGTGCATTTAATTTATTAATTTTAATTAATTTCTTTACAAATTGCGCTAGTGCATTTAATTTATTAATTTTAATTAATTTCTTTACAAATTACGCTTGTGTATTTAATTTATTAATTTTAATTATTTTTTTAATAAATTACGCTAGTGCATTTTATTTATTAATTTTAATTAATTTCTTTACAAATTACGCTATTGTATTTAATTTATTACTTTGAATTAATTTTTTTACAAATTACGCTAGTGCATTTAATTTATTAATTTTAATTAATTTGTTACAAATTACGCTAGTGCATTTAATTTATTAATTTAAATTAATTTTGTTGCAAATTGCGCTAGTGCATTTTAATCAATTGTTGTATAAATAACGCTAGTGCATTTAATTAATTAATTTTAATTTAATTTTTTACAAATTACGCTAGTGCATTTAAATTATTAATTTGAATTAATTTTTTTACAAATTACGCTAGTGCATTTAAATTATTAATTTGAATTAATTTTTTTACAAATTACGCTAGTGCATTTAATTTATTAATTTTAATTAATTTGTTACAAATTACGCTAGTGCATTTCATTTTTTAATTTAAATTAATTTTGTTGCAAATTGCGCTAGTGCATTTTAATTAATTGTTGTATAAATAACGCTAGTGCATTTAATTAATTAATTTTAATTTAATTTTTTACAAATTACGCTAGTGCATTTAAATTATTAATTTGAATTAATTTTTTTACAAATTACGCTAGTGCATTTAATTTATTAATTTGAATTAATTTTTTTACAAATTACGCTAGTGCATTTAATTTATTAATTTTAATTAATTTGTTACAAATTACGCTAGTGCATTTCATTTTTTAATTTAAATTAATTTTGTTGCAAATTGCGCTAGTGCATTTTAATTAATTGTTGTATAAATAACGCTAGTGCATTTAATTAATTAATTTTAATTTAATTTTTTACAAATTACGCTAGTGCATTTAAATTATTAATTGGAATTAATTTTTTTACAAATTGCGCTAGTGCATTTATATTATTAATTTGAATTAATTTTTTTACAAATTACGCTAGTGCATTTAATTTATTAATTTTAATTTAATTTTTTACAAATTACGCTAGTGCATTTAATTTATTAATTTTAATTAATTGTTTTATAAATAACGCTAGTGCATTTAATTTATTAATTTTAATTTAATATTTTACAAATTTCGCTAGCGCATTTAATTGATTAATTTTAATTAATTTCTTTACAAAGTACGCTAGTGCATTTAATTTATTAATTTTAATTATTTTTTTTTACAAATTACGCTAGTGCATTTAATTTATTAATTTTAATTAATTTCTTTACAAATTACGCTATTGTATTTAATTTATTAATTTTAATTAATTTTTTACAAATTACGCTAGTGCATTTAAATTATTAATTTGAATTAATTTTTTTACAAATTACGCTAGTGCATTTAATTTATTAATTTTAATTAAATTTTTTACAAATTACGTTAGTGCATTCAATTTATTAATTTTAATTAATTGTTTTATAAATAACGCTAGTGCATTTAATTTATTAATTTTAATTAAATTTTTTACAAATTTCGCTAGCGCATTTAATTTATTAATTTTAATTAATTTCTTTACAAAGTACGCTAGTGCATTTAATTTATTAATTTTAATTATTTTTTTTACAAATTACGCTAGTGCATTTAATTTATTAATTTTAATTAATTGTTTTATAAATAACGTTTGTGTATTTAATTTATTAATTTTAATTAATTTCTTTACAAATTGCGCTAGTGCATTTAATTTATTAATTTTAATTAATTTCTTTACAAATTGCGCTAGTGCATTTAATTTATTAATTTTAATTAATTTCTTTACAAATTACGCTTGTGTATTTAATTCATTAATTTTAATTATTTTTTTAATAAATTACGCTAGTGCATTTTATTTATTAATTTTAATTAATTTCTTTACAAATTACGCTATTGTATTTAATTTATTAATTTGAATTAATTTTTTTACAAATTACGCTAGTGCATTTAATTTATTAATTTAAATTAATTTGTTACAAATTACGCTAGTGCATTTAATTTATTAATTTAAATTAATTTTGTTGCAAATTGCGCTAGTGCATTTTAATTAATTGTTGTATAAATAACGCTAGTGCATTTAATTTATTAATTTTAATTTAATTTTTTACAAATTACGCTAGTGCATTTAAATTATTAATTTGAATTAATTTTTTTACAAATTACGCTAGTGCATTTAAATTATTAATTTGAATTAATTTTTTTACAAATTACGCTAGTGCATTTAATTTATTAATTTTAATTAATTTGTTACAAATTACGCTAGTGCATTTCATTTTTTAATTTAAATTAATTTTGTTGCAAATTGCGCTAGTGCATTTTAATTAATTGTTGTATAAATAACGCTAGTGCATTTAATTAATTAATTTTAATTTAATTTTTTACAAATTACGCTAGTGCATTTAAATTATTAAATTGAATTAATTTTTTTACAAATTACGCTAGTGCATTTAAATTATTAATTTGAATTAATTTTTTTACAAATTACGCTAGTGCATTTAATTTATTAATTTTAATTAATTTGTTACAAATTACGCTAGTGCATTTCATTTTTTAATTTAAATTAATTTTGTTGCAAATTGCGCTAGTGCATTTTAATTAATTGTTGTATAAATAACGCTAGTGCATTTAATTAATTAATTTTAATTTAATTTTTTACAAATTACGCTAGTGCATTTAAATTATTAATTTGAATTAATTTTTTTACAAATTGCGCTAGTGCATTTATATTATTAATTTGAATTAATTTTTTTACAAATTACGCTAGTGCATTTAATTTATTAATTTTAATTTAATTTTTTACAAATTACGTTAGTGCATTTAATTTATTAATTTTAATTAATTGTTTTATAAATAACACTAGTGCATTTAATTTATTAATTTTAATTTAATTTTTTACAAATTTCGCTAGCGCATTTAATTGATTAATTTTAATTAATTTCTTTACAAAGTACGCTAGTGCATTTTATTTATTAATTTTAATTATTTTTTTTTACAAATTACGCTAGTGCATTAAATTTATTAATTTTAATTAATTTCTTTACAAATTACGCTATTGTATTTAATTTATTAATTTTAATTAATTTTTTACAAATTACGCTAGTGCATTTAAATTATTAATTTGAATTAATTTTTTTACAAATTACGCTAGTGCATTTAATTTATTAATTTTAATTAAATTTTTTACAAATTACGTTAGTGCATTTAATTTATTAATTTTAATTAATTGTTTTATAAATAACGCTAGTGCATTTAATTTATTAATTTTAATTTAATTTTTTACAAATTACGCTAGTGCATTTAAATTATTAATTTGAATTAATTTTTTTACAAATTACGCTAGTGCATTTAAATTATTAATTTGAATTAATTTCTTTACAAATTACGCTAGTGCATTTAATTTATTAATTTTAATTATTTTTTTACAAATTACGCTAGTGCATTTAATTTATTAATTTTAATTAATTGTTTTATAAATAACGTTTGTGTATTTAATTTATTAATTTTAATTAATTTCTTTACAAATTGCGCTAGTGCATTTAATTTATTAATTTTAATTAATTTCTTTACAAATTGCGCTAGTGCATTTAATTTATTAATTTTAATTAATTTCTTTACAAATTACGCTTGTGTATTTAATTTATTAATTTTAATTATTTTTTTAATAAATTACGCTAGTGCATTTTATTTATTAATTTTAATTAATTTCTTTACAAATTACGCTATTGTATTTAATTTATTAATTTGAATTAATTTTTTTACAAATTACGCTAGTGCATTTAATTTATTAATTTTAATTAATTTGTTACAAATTACGCTAGTGCATTTAATTTATTAATTTAAATTAATTTTGTTGCAAATTGCGCTAGTGCATTTTAATTAATTGTTGTATAAATAACGCTAGTGCATTTAATTAATTAATTTTAATTTAATTTTTTACAAATTACGCTAGTGCATTTAAATTATTAATTTGAATTAATTTTTTTACAAATTACGCTAGTGCATTTAATTTATTAATTTTAATTAATTTGTTACAAATTACGCTAGTGCATTTCATTTTTTAATTTAAATTAATTTTGTTGCAAATTGCGCTAGTGCAGTTTAATTAATTGTTGTATAAATAACGCTAGTGCATTTAATTAATTAATTTTAATTTAATTTTTTACAAATTACGCTAGTGCATTTAAATTATTAATTTGAATTAATTTTTTTACAAATTACGCTAGTGCATTTAAATTATTAATTTGAATTAATTTTTTTACAAATTACGCTAGTGCATTTAATTTATTAATTTTAATTAATTTGTTACAAATTACGCTAGTGCATTTCATTTTTTAATTTAAATTAATTTTGTTGCAAATTGCGCTAGTGCATTTTAATTAATTGTTGTATAAATAACGCTAGTGCATTTAATTAATTAATTTTAATTTAATTTTTTACAAATTACGCTAGTGCATTTAAATTATTAATTTGAATTAATTTTTTTACAAATTGCGCTAGTGCATTTATATTATTAATTTGAATTAATTTTTTTACAAATTACGCTAGTGCATTTAATTTATTAATTTTAATTTAATTTTTTACAAATTACGTTAGTGCATTTAATTTATTAATTTTAATTAATTGTTTTATAAATAACACTAGTGCATTTAATTTATTAATTTTAATTTAATTTTTTACAAATTTCGCTAGCGCATTTAATTGATTAATTTTAATTAATTTCTTTACAAAGTACGCTAGTGCATTTTATTTATTAATTTTAATTATTTTTTTTTACAAATTACGCTAGTGCATTAAATTTATTAATTTTAATTAATTTCTTTACAAATTACGCTATTGTATTTAATTTATTAATTTTAATTAATTTTTTACAAATTACGCTAGTGCATTTAAATTATTAATTTGAATTAATTTTTTTACAAATTACGCTAGTGCATTTAATTTATTAATTTTAATTAAATTTTTTACAAATTACGTTAGTGCATTTAATTTATTAATTTTAATTAATTGTTTTATAAATAACGCTAGTGCATTTAATTTATTAATTTTAATTTAATTTTTTACAAATTACGCTAGTGCATTTAAATTATTAATTTGAATTAATTTTTTTACAAATTACGCTAGTGCATTTAAATTATTAATTTGAATTAATTTCTTTACAAATTACGCTAGTGCATTTAATTTATTAATTTTAATTATTTTTTTTACAAATTACGCTAGTGCATTTAATTTATTAATTTTAATTAATTGTTTTATAAATAACGTTTGTGTATTTAATTTATTAATTTTAATTAATTTCTTTACAAATTGCGCTAGTGCATTTAATTTATTAATTTTAATTAATTTCTTTACAAATTGCGCTAGTGCATTTAATTTATTAATTTTAATTAATTTCTTTACAAATTACGCTTGTGTATTTAATTTATTAATTTTAATTATTTTTTTAATAAATTACGCTAGTGCATTTTATTTATTAATTTTAATTAATTTCTTTACAAATTACGCTATTGTATTTAATTTATTAATTTGAATTAATTTTTTTACAAATTACGCTAGTGCATTTAATTTATTAATTTTAATTAATTTGTTACAAATTACGCTAGTGCATTTAATTTATTAATTTAAATTAATTTTGTTGCAAATTGCGCTAGTGTATTTTAATTAATTGTTGTATAAATAACGCTAGTGCATTTAATTAATTAATTTTAATTTAATTTTTTACAAATTACGCTAGTGCATTTAAATTATTAATTTGAATTAATTTTTTTACAAATTACGCTAGTGCATTTAAATTATTAATTTGAATTAATTTTTTTACAAATTACGCTAGTGCATTTAATTTATTAATTTTAATTAATTTGTTACAAATTACGCTAGTGCATTTCATTTTTTAATTTAAATTAATTTTGTTGCAAATTGCGCTAGTGCATTTTAATTAATTGTTGTATAAATAACGCTAGTGCATTTAATTAATTAATTTTAATTTAATTTTTTACAAATTACGCTAGTGCATTTAAATTATTAATTTGAATTAATTTTTTTACAAATTACGCTAGTGCATTTAAATTATTAATTTGAATTAATTTTTTTACAAATTACGCTAGTGCATTTAATTTATTAATTTTAATTAATTTGTTACAAATTACGCTAGTGCATTTCATTTTTTAATTTAAATTAATTTTGTTGCAAATTGCGCTAGTGCATTTTAATTAATTGTTGTATAAATAACGCTAGTGCATTTAATTAATTAATTTTAATTTAATTTTTTACAAATTACGCTAGTGCATTTAAATTATTAATTTGAATTAATTTTTTTACAAATTGCGCTAGTGCATTTATATTATTAATTTGAATTAATTTTTTTACAAATTACGCTAGTGCATTTAATTTATTAATTTTAATTTAATTTTTTACAAATTACGTTAGTGCATTTAATTTATTAATTTTCATTAATTGTTTTATAAATAACGCTAGTGCATTTAATTTATTAATTTTAATTTAATGTTTACAAATTTCGCTAGCGCATTTAATTGATTAATTTTAATTAATTTCTTTACAAAGTACGCTAGTGCATTTAATTTATTAATTTTCATTAATTGTTTTATAAATAACGCTAGTGCATTTAATTTATTAATTTTAATTTAATTTTTACAAATTTCGCTAGCGCATTTAATTGATTAATTTTAATTAATTTCTTTACAAAGTACGCTAGTGCATTTAATTTATTAATTTTAATTATTTTTTTTTACAAATTACGCTAGTGCATTAAATTTATTAATTTTAATTAATTTCTTTACAAATTACGCTATTGTATTTAATTTATTAATTTTAATTAATTTTTTACAAATTACGCTAGTGCATTTAAATTATTAATTTGAATTAATTTTTTTACAAATTACGCTAGTGCATTTAAATTATTAATTTGAATTAATTTTTTTACAAATTACGCTAGTGCATTTAATTTATTAATTTTAATTAATTTGTTACAAATTACGCTAGTGCATTTCATTTTTTAATTTAAATTAATTTTGTTGCAAATTGCGCTAGTGCATTTTAATTAATTGTTGTATAAATAACGCTAGTGCATTTAATTAATTAATTTTAATTTAATTTTTTACAAATTACGCTAGTGCATTTAAATTATTAATTTGAATTAATTTTTTTACAAATTACGCTAGTGCATTTAAATTATTAATTTGAATTAATTTGTTACAAATTACGCTAGTGCATTTCATTTTTTAATTTAAATTAATTTTGTTGCAAATTGCGCTAGTGCATTTTAATTAATTGTTGTATAAATAACGCTAGTGCATTTAATTAATTAATTTTAATTTAATTTTTTACAAATTACGCTAGTGCATTTAAATTATTAATTTGAATTAATATTTTTACAAATTGCGCTAGTGCATTTATATTATTAATTTGAATTAATTTCTTTACAAATTACGCTAGTGCATTTAATTTATTAATTTTAATTATTTTTTTTACAAATTACGCTAGTGCATTTAATTTATTAATTTTAATTAATTGTTTTATAAATAACGTTTGTGTATTTAATTTATTAATTTTAATTAATTTCTTTACAAATTGCGCTAGTGCATTTAATTTATTAATTTTAATTATTTTTTTTACAAATTGCGCTAGTGCATTTAATTTATTAATTTTAATTAATTTCTTTACAAATTACGCTTGTGTATTTAATTTATTAATTTTAATTATTTTTTTAATAAATTACGCTAGTGCATTTTATTTATTAATTTTAATTAATTTCTTTACAAATTACGCTATTGTATTTAATTTATTAATTTGAATTAATTTTTTTACAAATTACGCTAGTGCATTTAATTTATTAATTTTAATTAATTTGTTACAAATTACGCTAGTGCATTTAATTTATTAATTTAAATTAATTTTGTTGCAAATTGCGCTAGTGCATTTTAATTAATTGTTGTATAAATAACGCTAGTGCATTTAATTAATTAATTTTAATTTAATTTTTTACAAATTACGCTAGTGCATTTAAATTATTAATTTGAATTAATTTTTTTACAAATTACGCTAGTGCATTTAAATTATTAATTTGAATTAATTTTTTTACAAATTACGCTAGTGCATTTAATTTATTAATTTTAATTAATTTGTTACAAATTACGCTAGTGCATTTCATTTTTTAATTTAAATTAATTTTGTTGCAAATTGCGCTAGTGCATTTTAATTAATTGTTGTATAAATAACGCTAGTGCATTTAATTAATTAATTTTAATTTAATTTTTTACAAATTATGCTAGTGCATTTAAATTATTAATTTGAATTAATTTTTTTACAAATTACGCTAGTGCATTTAAATTATTAATTTGAATTAATTTTTTTACAAATTACGCTAGTGCATTTAATTTATTAATTTTAATTAATTTGTTACAAATTACGCTAGTGCATTTCATTTTTTAATTTAAATTAATTTTGTTGCAAATTGCGCTAGTGCATTTTAATTAATTGTTGTATAAATAACGCTAGTGCATTTAATTAATTAATTTTAATTTAATTTTTTACAAATTACGCTAGTGCATTTAAATTATTAATTTGAATTAATTTTTTTACAAATTGCGCTAGTGCATTTATATTATTAATTTGAATTAATTTTTTTACAAATTACGCTAGTGCATTTAATTTATTAATTTTAATTTAATTTTTTACAAATTACGTTAGTGCATTTAATTTATTAATTTTCATTAATTGTTTTATAAATAACGCTAGTGCATTTAATTTATTAATTTTAATTTAATTTTTTACAAATTTCGCTAGCGCATTTAATTGATTAATTTTAATTAATTTCTTTACAAAGTACGCTAGTGCATTTAATTTATTAATTTTAATTATTTTTTTTTACAAATTACGCTAGTGCATTAAATTTATTAATTTTAATTAATTTCTTTACAAATTACGCTATTGTATTTAATTTATTAATTTTAATTAATTTTTTACAAATTACGCTAGTGCATTTAAATTATTAATTTGAATTAATTTTTTTACAAATTACGCTAGTGCATTTAATTTATTAATTTTAATTAAATTTTTTACAAATTACGTTAGTGCATTTAATTTATTAATTTTAATTAATTGTTTTATAAATAACGCTAGTGCATTTAATTTATTAATTTTAATTTAATTTTTTACAAATTTCGCTAGCGCATTTAATTTATTAATTTTAATTAATTTCTTTACAAAGTACGCTAGTGCATTTAATTTATTAATTTTAATTATTTTTTTTTACAAATTACGCTAGTGCATTTAATTTATTAATTTTAATTAATTGGTTTATAAATAACGTTTGTGTATTTAATTTATTAATTTTAATTAATTTCTTTACAAATTGCGCTAGTGCATTTAATTTATTAATTTTAATTAATTTCTTTACAAATTGCGCTAGTGCATTTAATTTATTAATTTTAATTAATTTCTTTACAAATTACGCTTGTGTATTTAATTTATTAATTTTAATTATTTTTTTAATAAATTACGCTAGTGCATTTTATTTATTAATTTTAATTAATTTCTTTACAAATTACGCTATTGTATTTAATTTATTAATTTGAATTAATTTTTTTACAAATTACGCTAGTGCATTTAATTTATTAATTTTAATTAATTTGTTACAAATTACGCTAGTGCATTTAATTTATTAATTTAAATTAATTTTGTTGCAAATTGCGCTAGTGCATTTTAATTAATTGTTGTATAAATAACGCTAGTGCATTTTATTAATTAATTTTCATTTAATTTTTTACAAATTTCGCTAGCGCATTTAATTTATTAATTTTAATTAATTTCTTTACAAAGTACGCTAGTGCATTTAATTTATTAATTTTAATTAATTTTTTTACAAATTACGCTAGTGCATTTAATTTATTAATTTTAATTAATTTCTTTACAAATTACGCTAGTGCATTTAAATTATTAATTTGAATTAATTTTTTTACAAATTACGCTAGTGCATTTAATTTATTAATTTTAATTAAATTTTTTACAAATTACGTTAGTGCATTTAATTTTTTAATTTTAATTAATTGTTTTATAAATAACGCTAGTGCATTTAATTTATTAATTTTAATTTAATTTTTTACAAATTTCGCTAGCGCATTTAATTTATTAATTTTAATTAATTTCTTTACAAAGTACGCTAGTGCATTTAATTTATTAATTTTAATTAATTTTTTTACAAATTACGCTAGTGCATTTAATTTATTAATTTTAATTAATTTCTTTACAAATTACGCTAGTGCATTTACATGAGGAAACAATTTATTATTTTTTTTACAAATACTTCAATGGATTATGCTTTGATGAAATTACTGCTCTAGTGCTCCCTCGACGTAAATACACTAGACCAACCCGACAATCAGCTAGATCCCATACATTCACTGTGGAGGTCCCCAGATGCCGGAGAGCCGTCTACTCTAATAGCTTATTTTCCTGTATCGCCGGCCTCTGGAACTCGCCCTCTGCTCCCAATTTTCCCGACTGTACTGACATGCATCAGTTTTTAAACTAATGTAAACAGACATCGCTGCACAGCTCCCAACTTAGGATGGCACCCAAAACCTCCATCCTAATTCTCAGTAGCCCTTTACGTTTACAGTTGCGGTCTGTCTTATTTGGGGTGAACTATGTTACACAAATGATTTTGTTTTAAATTTGGAATAACCATAAATATATTGATATTATTTTTATGAATAAATACTTTTTAAAGTATTATTAGACACTTGTATTTTTCAGAAGTGATAGGAAAACAGGGTACGCACTTTGAGCATTTCCTAATTATTCAAGTGTTGTTTTCATGAATACAGAGTGTTGCAGCAAAATCCGACACTTGACACAAAGTAAACGAAATACCAGGTGGTGCTTTAGAGCGTCACGAAGCATTGGATGACTGAGATCGTCTTCTAGCAGAACTCTGCTCCTGACACAAGGCCAAGACAACCAAGACGTGCCTGCTTAACAATATTTCTTACAACTGGTCGCCGAGCTTATAGCCATCCTCCCCTCCTGACTGAAACTCTTTTGACTGTTTCTTCTAAAGAGGTGATTAAGGTCAAGACCAACAAGCACGGTCAAAACACGGTCGACTCTTTGAAGGCTGCCATCATTCGTCATTATAAACAAGGACATGGTCGCCAAAGCGTGTGACTCATTTCGCGTCCGCCTTGAGATGGTCGTCTCTGATGGTTACATCGAAAAATAACGTAGCATGTAACTCTAACTGTTGCTAAATAAACTTTCGGGTCTCTGCATATACAACTTTTGTTTTTACTGCTTATTTCGTTTTCTTTTTGTCAAGTGTCGGATTTTTCTGCAACACCTTGCATCAACTTTTTTGGCGTATTATCATACTGTTCTAGTGTCCAAGAAAACATTGAGAAAAAACAAGTATTATTTAGGCCATCCGTATTTCTGCAAGTCTTATTTTATTCTATATATTAATACGATAGCGTGTGTGTTCGTGTGTCACGCTGGCATCAAAAGCTCTGCGCATGCGTGCCGCACCTAGATTTGACAAAACATTCAAGTCACCTAATTTTCGTAATATTTTCAAGTATTTCCTTTTGGCGCTACGTTGGATTTTGACGTCGGTTTTTGACGTCGGCTCGACTGGTTTATAGTTCGATCCCAACCAACCTCGAAGGGGGGAGGTAGGGAGGGTATGACCGGGAAGACACATATATATACGATAGCGTATGCATTATTTTGTGTGTCACGCTCACATCAAAAGCAACGACCTTCCGAATCTTTGTATGCAACTCATGAATGACCATTAATAAAGCTCAAGGACAGACTTTCGATAAGGTTGGGATCTACCTACTACAACTTGCTTTACTCATGGACAACTTCATGTAGCCTTGTCAAGAGCAAGGTCTATGAACAATGTAAGAGCGAAAATTTGTCCTCAGAATAATTCTACTCATGGCCAGAGAAGAGGAACTACCTTCACTAGAAATATTGTATATAAAGAAGTTGTGTACATTGTTTCATGTATTGTTCATTTTTTAAAAATAAATATACAAGTCAAAGCTTATCATATTTTATTAAAAAACGTATACGTTAGGAACAAGATAATTAGTATTGAAAACAACATTTCGTGTAATTTACACGGGTCCCACTACTTAATTAATAGTTGTCGAGGTATTATGAGACTACGCTGAGGTTCAGAAAAGATAGAGAAAAAATATGAATTATTAGTACCATTCTTTACTATGTACGTCTGATCAACACATGCTTGTATAGGTCTATGATTGAAACTTTGCTAGCGTCTAGGCAGAGAGTGAAACGACAAATGTTATATCGACCATTCGTATTTCTTCAAATCGGATTGATGAGAATAAACTAATTTTACTTGTTGGGGTATTTTTAGACTACTCATGTTTCTATTTACTTTACTCCCCACGAGGGCAGAGTTAGACACAATGTCGATCTTTAATGTGGAGAAAATCCAGCTCCCCCCCCCAAAAAAAAGACGGCACTCTGGATCGGAACAAAAATTAAAATTACCTCGGTCTAGCAGGATTTCTTCTCCACTAACCGATAGAAAGAAAATATTAAGTGTAGTATCAGAACAGATACTACCCTTTTCTCTCCGAGCCGAAAGACCAAGTTTTCACAAAAGATAGACGAATACCATACGTTTATGTGCCATCCATAGATTTGTGTCGGGTTATTTTGAGACTTTGCAAGTGTAGAAAAAACATTTAAAAAGCAAATCTGATTTTCAGAAATAAATACTTATAGGTGCATTATAAGACAACGCTTGTGTTAAGAACAGATGGGAGACACTAAGTCATTTGTGTCATCTATATGTATCCACGTTTGATTTTCGTAAATAACATATTGTAGGAGTATTTTCAGAGCTTTCTACTGTTCAGAAAAGATAGAAAAAACATTAAAATAAAGTTCGATTTTCATAAATAAATACGGTGCTTCTATACTGTTGAGGGCAGATGACGTTTTCATTTTTATTGTAGAAGAGTCACTTGGAAAGGGGAGATAATTCAGACTGTTTGTTTGTTGTAACCATAACCCATGAGGAAAATCCAGATAATTAGTAAGAAAATACATTTTAAAAAGGGTACTTATGCAGTTTACTGACCGGGCTGAAATAATAACGTTATAATTTAGAAAACAATTCTGAACACGGTAGGTGAGCAGGTGGGGGGGGGCTTACCTATTCTATACTTTCACCTAACAATTTAATAAACGGAATATGATAATCCCACCTCTCGTGTTAAGAATGGCTTTCTAAATTATAACGTTATTATTTTAGCCGGTCCGTAAACTGCATAAGTACCCTTTTTTAAATTCATATTCTTACTAATTCTCTGGATTTTCTTTACATGGTATAGTTACAAAAAAAATCAGTTTAAATTATCTCCCCTTTCAATGTACTAATCTAAAATAAAAATAAAAATGTCATCTGTCCCAAATAAATAATTGTGTCCAGGAAAATTGAGAAACATAAAATTAATTTGGGCCAAATGCGTATATATATATATATATATATATATATATATATATATATATATATATATATAACAAAAAGTACTGTTTTGTTTTAAAAATCCCGAAACAGTTTTCATGGTAAACAACTGACGATCCCTTATATAAAAAAAACATATATAAAAATATATTTATATTAGAGTAAATTCTTGGAAGTTAACTAATATAGTGATTGCAGTAGATTGATTGACTTACTAGACAAAAATCTTTCAAATTTTTTTTTTACAGTTTTGAAGGCTAAAAAAACTTCCGAGACTATATATATATATATATATATATATATATATATTTTCACTTATAAAATAGATCATTCAGTGAAGACCGGGGTTGTTCCAATAAAAACAAGCTCGATGATACTCGATTACAGAGTACAGAGCATTTATATGTGATTTTATGAAGGATTTCCAAATATATATATATATATATATTGTTACACTGGCCGTTCTGTTGTGAAGTTGTCCAACATATATATATATATATATATATATATATATATATATATATATATATATATATATATATATATATATATATATATATATATATATATATATATATCTTTCTCTCTCTCTCTCTCTCTATATATATATATATATATATATATATATATAAGTTTGATATTCTATAAATAAATAGCTTTAGGCATTAACTTTAACGAGTAGATTTTTTAATCAGGACTTTGGTAGTCGTCTTCATCAAACATGTATTGTACATTGAAGTTATAGAATTTGTGTGACTCTCTCCCTCCGCATAACAATGTCCGATATACGAACACACAAACGGAAGTGAAAGAGTGCGGACTCGGGTAAGTTGTGGTCAGGGGGAATCCGGCATGCACATAGACAGGCAAAGCCTACAGTAAATCTTTTATTCAAGCCCTTCCGCCTTCTCCCCCTCCCTTTGGTAGCTGTCACCTCCTTCTGCTTTCCTTCACACACTATTTCAATTTTGCTACTTTCCTATGAACAATCTCTCTGACGCACATTCTTTTTCTAATCAGGCCACACATACGCTTTTCTACGGACGAATGTAGCCGGCATGCTCGACCGATAGACGAACACTAAGACAGACAGCGGACAGTGGTCGAGTATCGATCGAATTCCGTCTAGTCCCAAACTTTGCAAAGGCTCCCATTGTCGCAGACGTTGGATTCTACTGATCGCTTTAACATAACCGCAAGGCGTGTAAAAAAAAACTATCCAGACTGAATCTGTATTTACCAAGAGAAAAGGAAGAATGAATGGACATTATTATTTACTTACAAAATACGAGGGGTGATCAAAAGGTTTCCAGACAAAAGCTGTATTTAGCAAAACCAAAATGAACAACGAATGAAACGATAAGTTATCGAACTTCAAAACAGAGCCACAAATCGATGCAGTCTCTATTTCGAAATGAATGAAAACAAATATTTATTAATACCTGCGGTTAAAGACTTCCGCTAATCAGATATCATCCCAACCTTCGATAAACAATGGAGTTTACCAGTACCTATATTTACACATCAAGTGTAAAACTTTAACATTTATGAAGCCAAAAGAAAAACGAAACGCGTACGCTGTCGATTTGGGTGCGTGTGTAGCTCTCTTTACAGCGAGAGGAGACACTGTTCCTTTATACATAGCATGAAACAAAGACGTCACCCTGTGCATATTAATCACACAAATCAATCAGAAGGGGTCAATCAATTTACAGACATTTGAATATGCGTATTCAAAAAAAAAAAAAACCGGTACGTGATTTTAATTACAAAATAGACGACCCGTGGTCAACAATAGTACATTAAAAAAATGTCCAATGTACTAACACTGAACCACGAATCATCTTGTTTGTAAAAACAATCACGTTTCCGTGTCTTGTTTATATTCTTCTTCCTCTTCATACCCTTGTCTGCTTACCGTCTTACTCTTCTTTATTTGCGTCATTTATTTATTTACGTCACCTTCTTACTCTCATTGTCTTACACATCCGCAGGTACTAATATTAGTTATAGTACTACTCACTCTATTTTCCTCTTCCGGTATCTTCTTGTATTATTCGCCATCAACGCTAAACACTTCCGCTGTTAATCTATTTTTCATTTTCTTCTCTATTTACGTCATTCAAGTATTTATGCCATACTCTCACCCTCCTTGTGTTACATTGCTGGTAATATTTCTCTCCTACCTCTACAACCTCTCGGCTAATCCCAGATTCCTCGAACAATCTAAATTATTCAATGTGCAAACACAAAATAAGTAAACAGGATATTCAGAGCTTTAGTATAATATAAATAACTTTTTTTTTTAACTATTTGCATAAATTTTAACGAGATTACATGTTAAAAAAGTAAGTGTCTAGTTTAAAGGTTCCATTGTAATAATAATAATAATAATAATAATAATAATAACAATAATAATAATAATAATAATAATAACAATAATAATAATAATAATAATAATAATAATAATAATAATAACAATAATAATAATAATCCCACCCAAATCCCAGAGAAGACCGATGGTCCTTACCAGCGAGAAATCAATGGTAAACGGCTGTTGCGATACTGCAAGCTTATTTGCTGTGGCTATCGAAAAGAGGTGGAGAATACTAGAAATCTGGGGACACTTGTTTTCACTCAGACTCCAGGGAATACCATCGGTTGTCGGTGAGCGATCACTGGTGTCATGTGTGAGAACTCCTAGTGAGTACAAATAATAATGTGTATCATAGCCATGATGTTACTTAACAATATCTAAAAAAAAAATGTGATGCCGGATACAAGTTTACAGACACAGAACGAAGTACAAACCACCTTATGTACACGGACGTCCTGAAGCTATTTGAAACAAAAAAAGCTGGAAATGCTGATAAACACGATCTAAATCTTCGAAATGGAAAAGTGTGCACTGCTAGAAATGAAAAGGGGAAAACTGGAAACAGCAGAGGGCATGGAACTTCCCAACCAAGAAAAGATGAGTGCACTTGACGAACATGATACCGATAAATATTTGGGAGGTCTGGAAGTAGACACCATCGAATCAAGAGAAATGAAAGAAAAGATTGGAAAGAACACACGAGCAAAACAAGTAAACTACTCGAAACTAAATTATATAGCAGAAATCTAGTAATAGGAACAAACACTTCGGCAGTATCACTAGTTAGATATTTTGAATCATTAAGAGACTGGACAAAAGTAGAACTTGGATATCATGACCAAAAAACTAGGAAACTAATGATCATACCCAACTACATCTGAAGGATGATATTAAAACACTCTACGTGAAAAAGACGAGGTAGTAGAGGACTAGTAAGTATAAAAGACTGCGTGAATGACACCAAAAAAGAATGATAAAAAATACATTAACCAGAACACAGAAAGACTAATCACCGAAAAAGAGACATCGTTAAAATCAACAATACAGGAATAGACAAACGAGACACAAGACCAGAAAAGTAAAGGAGAAGGAGAAAAAACTACACGGACGATTCCTAATGAAAACACCTGGGCATGGCTAGTAAAGGACACATGAGCAAAGAAACAGAATCACTACTAACAACCGCACAAAACAATGCGATAGAACTAACTATATCAAAGCTAAGATACGCAACTCGTTATTTATCAAAACAACATTTATTTAATGAAAAAGAGCTGTTGAATTGAATTCTTTAAAGAAACTCCTCGGCATTCACAGGTAGCATAAATTGGAACAAATACATTGAAGACATTGCCAAGGCTGCTGCTTATAAAGTGATCTCTCTTTAACGTGTTATGAAACTTCTCCCATCTGACTATATCCTATATCTCTACAAAGTCACCATCGTCCCACGCATGAAGTATCGTTGTCACATCTGGGTTGATGCATCATCTACTCGTGTCTCCCTCTGAGAAAAGGTCCAAAAAAGAGTCTCTAATCTAATAGATCCCTCACTGTCCACCAAGCTCCAGCCCCTGTCCCATCGCCGCGATGTTGCATCCTTGTGCCTGTTTTACAAGTACTTCAATGTATTGTGCTCCGCTGACTTAGTGGCCCCTCGACGTAAATACACTCGACCAACCCGACAATCAGCTAAGTTACATCCATTCTCTGTGGAGATCCCCAGATGCCAGAGAACCTACTATTCCAATAGCTTCTTTCCTAGAACTTCCGGCCTCTGGAACTCCCTCTCTGCTCCTTGTTTCCCCAACCCTACTGACAGGCAAAATGTAAAACTTATATAAACATACATCTCGCTGCACAGTTCACAACTTAGAATGACACCAAAAACTTACACCTTAAATCTAAGTAGCCCCTTACGTCTACAGTGGCGTCCTGCCTTGTTTAACACCCAAAATAAGCACAGTAGTCGTAATACAAGTGATACAAATTATCATCATCTAAAAGATTTCGAAATATAAAATTAATAGTAATTACTATTAGAGAGACGGCGTGGAAATGGAACAATTGATTTCTTTATTGAAATTACAATTTTTTTTAAGGTTCAATAACTATAATATAAAACATATAGATAACACTTCAATAGTAACCGTATTTTTCATAAAAAAATATCCCACTTAATTGAAACAGAATTTTTAAATATTTTTCTTTTACAAATTTCGATTAATAACTTTCTTAGTGAACAGTTGGGTACTAAAATTAACTTTGAAGAAGTCAGATTCTTGTTAATATATATATACAGAAAACTGTATTTATTATATTACTGCGTCGAGATTAGATGAATTAACTCCCTTTGATCTAGTGAATGCGTAATCGCAAAATCACGGTGGTGCTAACGACTAAGGGAGGGGCATGTACAATTATTACTTACTATTTTTCTTGCTTGGGCTTAAAAAAGTGAAATAGGAGAAAATAAGAAAAAAATAACAGATGAAGGAAGAATAAAGTCATTTAAATTATTTTAAAATTATTGCAAAACTGGCACGGGCACTGATACAACTACTAAATCGTCTAATACTTATTTGTAAGACGTTTATGATATCATTGCCCGATCTATGATGAGCTTCTAATAGCAAGAAATCAACCCTTTAAAAAATAATTTGAATAAACGGTAAAAAGTGTCCTGTTATCTTTAATAGTGGTTTTAGTATCAACAAGCGAAACTCTGCGTTTTCTCCCGGAGAAAAACATATATTGCTTACTGAGAAGAAGAAGAAGAAGAAGAAGAAGAAGAAGAAGAATGAGAATAAGAATGAGAATAAGGAGCATAAGAATAAAAATAATAATAATAAGAAGAATGAGAATAATAAGAATAATAAGAAGAAGAATGAGAATAATAATAAGAAGAAGAATAAGAAGAAGAAGAAGAAGAAGAAGAAGAATAATAAGAAGAATAAGAAGAACAATGAGAATAATAATAAGAATAAGAGAATAAGAAGAAGAATGAGAATAATAATAATAATAATAATAATAATAATAATAATAAGAAGAAGAAGAAGAAGAAGAAGAAGAAGAAGAAGAAGAAGAAGAAGAAGTGGTAGAAGAAAAAAGGTAGGAAAAAGAGAGTGAAAGGGAGGCGAAGAAGAAGAAAAATAAAAAGAATAAGAAGAAGAAAAAGAAGGCAAAGAAGAACAGATAGAAGGAGGTGAAGAAGAAGGACAGAAGACAGGTTGGGAAAAGAAGAAGAAGAAGAAGAAGAAGAAGAAGAAGAAGAAGAAGAAGAAGAAGAAGAAGAAAAAGAAGAAGGAAATCAAAGAAGAAGAAAAAGAAGAAAACGAAGATAGGGTATAAGAATAAGTAGAAGAGGTGGAAGAAAAGAAGAAAAAAGAAGAGATAGTTGAAGAGGGTTTAGAAAAAGAGTTAGAAGGCGAAGAAGAAATAGAAGAAGAAGAGCTAGAAAAAGACGAAAATGAAGAAGAAGAAGAAGAAGAAGAAGAAGAAGAAGAAGAAGAAGAATAAGAAGAAGAAGAAGAAAATGGAAAGAAGAAGAATGGGAAGAAGAAGAA
>OY744533.1:96232077-96244577 GCA_963556195.1 Sepiola atlantica
GTCTGAGGCGATGCTCACACCGAACTATCTGCAAAAATAAGAAGGAAATATACCGTATATATTTGTTACATTAAGCTTCTAATAGTTGTATAACTTCCTGGGGCTAACACTTGATATCTACATGAGATACATAAACATTTCATCAAAGTTCTCCTTTACCTTTCAAACGTTGAGTTAGTACAGAAGTTAACAACATTAATTTACCTCTCCCTAAATGACCAGTTAACTATGCTATAGTATATCTTTCTTGTGGTCTCTTGGTTTTACCGGATTCCAGAACAAGTATCTATCTAGTCTGGTGGAGTATCCAGCTAAGTGTTGTTACTTGAGGTAACATGACTTGCACCATTCCTCCTATGAATCAGTGTATTGCTGTGTCGAGGGGATCTTAATTGGGCTTATTTGTTATTTTGAATATTTGGCCAGGTACCCTCATGTCAGGTTGTGCTGATAAACCGCTTGTACAGAGGGAACGAATACACTCGAGGATAGTGTCTAGTAGGTAATTCAAACTCCCCAGGCTATTCAAACTCCCTATATATATATGGCTGTGGAGAAGCCAAAGTTCAAACATTTGAACAATATTATTATTACAAATGGAGTGGAAAAGAGTTCGTGAGAAAAAGATATGGGATTTGTCCAGATGGTAATTGTCCGTTACTAAAGTGACCAATGAAAAGGATATTTTGAAGAAGGAGCAAACATTTTTTTCCGTAGAGGCAGTATGGAAAAGTGTTCAAAATGAAGTAACTCCAATGGTGAGAAGTCAAATTTAAATCGTTGATGGAGCGCACTTAAACGGAATTGATATGAGAAATCTGGCCATTCTAAAATCTTCCTGGGCCAACTTATCTATCTGTATATCTCCTCTGATGATAAGATTTCGATCTTTGAAAAGACTTGTCTAAAGGAAAGAACAATAAACATTAGTTTATTAAAGAATATACCTTGCATTGAACAATCTAAATTTTAAATGAATCTGGACATTCATACATGTTTATTACTCTTATTTCTTCGACCTTTATAATTGCTCTATCTCGTATATTGAGCTTAAACCATTTCACTATAGGTTCTATCTACTAAAAGTTTACTTTTAGTTTATATTAAATTCTACTTATATATATATATATATATATATATATATATATATATATGTGTGTGTGTGTGTGTGTGTGTGTGTGTGTGTGTGTGTGTGTGTGTGTGTGCGCGTGTATTTATGTTTATATTATTAATGCACTAGCATGCTCTTAAAACGGTATGGGTGGAAGAATGATTTCCATCGGAGATAGTTAAGCCAAAAAATTCGTAAGGGAAAAACATGGATTAGCAAATATGTCATTACGTAAACAGAAATCAGGCGAATAGAGTTTACGTCAGCATCTTGGAATTGTCATTACGAAAAATATAAGACTAAAATTAGGTTGCCTTTGCGTGATATGCTTTGGCTGGTTCAATGCGTCATAGGAGATGCATAAACTATTATGCCCACGTGGTTTCGAATAATAGAGTTTCTTCCGGTTTAATGTTTACAGAATGAACATTAGAAAGTTGGTCAACAAATTCCTACGTTTTGACACAAATATTAAAAATGGTGGCTATAAATAACCAGCCCCCCCCCCAGAAGGTGCACACAGTGTCAACCTATATTCTGAGAAATGTACACAATAATTAGAAAGTTTTAAGCTATGTTTACGGACAAGGCATGATCAAGTTGACACATGGGTTCTTTTTTAGATCACCGAAGTTAAGCGACGTTGCGTGTGATCAATATCAGATGAGTGACTATTTTGAAATACAAGGCGCCGTATATGGAACGACATCGACACCTCCATGCAAGAACTGCAACACTTAATCTCGCTATGTTCTTACCGGGATTTATATGCGACTCGGACCGTTTGTGAATTGAATATTTCGTAGAAACTTTCTCTCTCGGAGGAAGCCATCTTAAGCCGCATTGTGTTAATATCGTTTCGTTTCGTTTTTTATTTTAAGAACAAATAAAATAAATGACTTCTCAAGAGAAACTATTACACTGATAACAATTTTATGAAGCATATTAATATAATTTCCCTGTTTAATGGTAGACTAGTCGTAAAGCCATCGTTTTGGTGGTTTTTATTCTAGACCATGATGATAGTTCTGGGGTATTTTTTAATTATTTTAGCATTATAGTTAGTATTCTGAAACTTATTCGATCCGACATCCCAATGACTCTTTATGACATACTGTTCAATTCTAACCGAAAATTGTGAAGCCTATACATGTTTTTATTATTATTTACTTACTTGGGGTTTCACAAGGGTCATTTACCGTGGTCGCTCACTGGTAACAACAGGTGGTATTATCTGGTGCCTGTGTGATAAAAAGTATTCCGAGATTTCCAGCATGCTCCGTGTCTCTCGGTAACCATTGCCAATCACTTTGCGTTTTCGCAACAGCTGTTTAACATTGACTTTTCGCTGATAACATCGCGAGAAAGAATACCAGAATTATCATGAACTGAATGGGTATATGGGAGCATCTCCCCAACATACACTATCATCAGATTTATCTTGCTAAATCACCGGAAGTTAAGCAACGACAATTAGATAGATGAGTGACCGTTCACTTTCTTTAATACGAATTGTAAAAGTATGAATACCCCATTATTCACTTAACGCGCCTTAAATAGTAGGAAAGACTTGGTGCTCAAACCCCAGTACGTCGACTAGATCAGGAGAAAAACAAAATGAAATAACACAAATACGTCTCTTTTTATTCCAGTGGTGATCTTGTACTATTCTTTGCTTCTGAAATTAAGCAATCCTTGCCTTACTGGAAACTCCTTATAACGCAGGCAACCATTCAGGGGGTGTCCATTGTCTTTCGAGATAGACGGAGGACGACCACGTTTTAGAGTATCTTTAAGTCTATCTGTCAGCATTGCCGTCTACATGTTTGATACATTTACATGTTTGAACGTGTGTAAGTATGTGTATGTATATGTATGGATATATTCACACGGAAAAGTGTTAGAGATATAAAAAGAGAGAAAGAGAGAAAGAGGGAGAGCGAGAGAGAGAACGAGAGAGAATATGAGACTTATTCTGTATGTGTGTAGGGGGTGATTTTCCCCAATGCGCTATTCATCTATGTCATAAGCTTCAGTGTCTGTCTCCGTGGCCAATATTGTCTCGCTGTTCCCTTAAAGGGGAAGCGAAGAACATGCCGTGTCCTGCCAATGCAAGCATGTGTACAAGCGGGACTAGTTCTGACGTGTAGACATACACATTACGTGTGTACACATGGGGACGGACAGAACGCGCTCATAGATAAGCAGACGTGCGTACGTATTCGCGAAACGGGCCATCTGATATGACAAGTCGAGGAGACAAAGATATTCGAGCTTAGTAAACGGGAGACTGACGAATATATACTTTGAGCTTAGAGCGAGGGGAGATATGAAAAGGGGGACTGTATGCGAGCAAATGTATGGGGTGAGAAAGGAACAGTGAGTTGGGAGAGGGACCAAGTGAAAGGAGGTGTCCTCATCTCCTGCCCCATCGCATCTTTCATTTCAACCCACTTAATTCACTTTTTTTAAAACCATCGCCACCTCCATAGTTATATAGTTTTCAAATAAATAAAAATCCATAAAATCTTTCCCAAAACAAAGCATATCTCTCTACCATTCCCCCTTTCTTTAATTCATACAACCACACACACACATATATTTATATATACGCGTATGCATATCTACACACATATAAATATATATATATATATATATATATATATATATATATATATATATATATATATATACTTATATATATATATATGGGTGTATATATATATATATATATATATATATATATATATATATATATATATATATATATATATATATATATATATATATAGTGTGCGTGTGTATGTGTATTTGCGAAAAATAGATTAAAAAATAGTAGGTTGGATCCTAAAACGCTGATGGAAAAGGGAGAGTTTTGACTGTGAAAATCAGGGAGAGTAAGGAGTTAGGGAGATACAAAGTGGTCCGGGGAGAGTGAGAGATGATAGAAAGGTCAACTAACAGTTATGATGTCACAATGCAAGGAAAGAGACAAGGTTTTGTGAGGAAAAGGTAGACTAGCATGTGTGCGGACGGGCATGCGGTGGTGTGTGTGTGTGTTCGCACTTGTGTGTGCGCGCATCATTAAAATTCGCTCCGCCATCCCCAAACCCCTAAAAAAAATCAGCCACCTATTCTGGCATCCCTCCCCTTGATATACGCGCAATTCTATAGGGGTAGAAACAAAGGCTCGCTTATACAAATGCAAAGAATTACATGCAGAAGTGTACGACTTCAGGATTTTTCTTTCTGTCTTTTTTTTTTAATTTTTCGATTTCACTTGAAGTGTTTGGGATATGGAAAGATACAGAAACAGAGAGAGACCAATAAACAAATACATAGAGAGAGAGAGAGAAAGAGAGAGAGAGAGAGTGAGAGAGAGAAAGAGAGAGAGAGAGAGAGAGTATTTTATCGTCTTGGGAAGAAATCAATTCGTATATATTTGTTTTTGGGCGCGTATATGTGTTCTCAGCCAAACTTAAAATATTTTAAATTCAAACGAGCGAATAATACACAAAACTATGGCGTCATCTAATCAGAGCCTTGTTTCTTTGTGCGCTTGTGCTTTGGAGATTAAAAAAAGGAAATCTATTGCGTGTACTTGTGCATATGATGTTAAGGTTTCGCTGCGATGCTCCTAACACATGCAATTCACTTCGTCGAAACGTGCAACATTTTGAAACGGAGATTTGAAATACGCATCTATTATTGAAGCTGAATTAATCAACGTTTGTTTCACTAAGTCTTTTGTCCTATGTATTTTAATCACACAAAATACATAATAAAATACTCCTTAGTGTTGGGATTGAGTTAGGTTTGAAAAGACAATTCCTTTTATTTTTTTCTTATTGGCTTTAATTTGCAATACACTTACTAAGAGACTCATCTTTTTCTAAGTGTCTGTCTATCACTCTCTTCCTCTCCTTCACTGTATCTTGTTTAACCTTCGCTCTTATTTAATACGGTCTGTATGACTTTCGTCTCTCTCTCTCTCTTTCTCTCTCTTTCTTTATCTCTCGTTCTATGTTTATTAAAAGTTGCAGGAAATAAAGAAAGAAAAGAATAAAAAGATTCGAATAGCATATTATAAACAAAAGGAAATAGCACAATGAGTAGTAATACTATGTAATCAATAGAGGAGAGGGAAAGCGATGGAGAGAGAGAGAAAGGGAAAGAGAGAAAGAGAGAGAACATACATACTTATTTTTTATTTTATCTTTTTATCTTTGTAAATGTTGTGGGGTACAAATCACCCCTATTGGAGAACTGATGGTATCAACCAGGTATAATAAATACCACTGGTTGCAGAGACTCAAGAGAGACCTTCATACCATGTGAGAGTCTACATACCACGTGTAGTATCTGTTCCGATGGATACTACACCCTACATACCGGTATTGTCTTGGCCTCCGGGGCATGATTCCGCCGGTCTGTGGGTCTGTCCTGTGCGGTTCTAGGAGGTCCACCCTCCCAGGCTTTGCCTCCCCTCTTTGGGGAGGAGTGAGTTTATTGCTTACTGCTTGAGGCGCACCTACCGGGGAATGCCGACGGGGCTGTCCAGGCAATTTTTAATGGCCAGAGTGCTCACCTTCTCGGGCGCTGGCTTTTCAAATCCCACTTTCCGACCTTGTGCCATATACTCCTATTGTGGGTAGGCGTTAAATTACGACCTTCATACCATGTTTTACCGCATATTATGAACCCGTTCATCTCCTACCACATTAGTGGCGTTCTGTATTACTTTATGATAAATACATTGTTATATTTTAACGCTGTCACTATTTGTGGTTTATTTCTTTGTGACCCCTAGCACGGGTCTACAACAGTAAATTTAACTGATTTTGCAAACTCAGGTTTTCCCTGATCCAAACAATCTAACCCGAGTTTAATAAATGACTCAATCGGTCACATTTTTCTAGAGTATGTACTAGTAAGGTCTGTGGGAATCCTATAGTTGTCTGCCTACGATGTGTTTCTTTTTGTTGCAGTAAAACTAATTGCAACCTAACCACTTTTAAACAAATCAAACGAAGGTGTTAACGTTTTCACTTATTTATTTACTGTAACAATTTAAATATTTTGAAATAATTTTTTTGATTCTTACCGAAAAAATATTGTTAGCAAAATATCATTTGGATAAATTAGAATTCTATTAATGACGCTGTATTTAATTAAAAATAAAAACTTAATTTGAAATAGGTAAAATCGTAATTTTAGGCATGAGCGACACTAATCTGCAATTTCGTTTTATCTTTGGCGATTTTATGATCTCATTTGTTGACACGGGGTGCAAGTGATAACGTACGAAAAACGAAGGTACAAACATCATTTTGTAGATGTATACTTAGTCCCCTTTTATTCTCCCTCTCTCTTTCTCTCCTCTCTCTCTCTCTCTCTGTCTCTCTCTATATATATATATTCTTTAAAAATCCATGGCTTAAGGAAAGAAAAATAAATTTCATATTTCTTTCAAAGCAATGGCTTAAGGTAGAGAACAAGTGTATTTTATTTAAAACACCTTGTTTTGAGCAACTGATGACGTCAGATATATTGGACTTTTACACTCTTTATTCTCATCTTTTACTTGTTATCAACATATATATATATATATATATATTTACAATCATTTACAATCATCCACATATATATATATATATATATGTATATATATATATACATGTATATATATATATAAATATATATATATACATATATATATATATATGTATATATATATATACATGTATATATATATATATAAATATATATATATATATATACATATATATATATATATATATATATATATATATATATATATATATATATATATATATACTAGCGGTATAGTTAAATTAGCCACACTGATGATTTCTAATGAACATGAACTATATATATATATATATATATATATATATATATATATATATATGGATATGTGTGTGGATGATAAATATTTATTTATAAAAATGAAAGTATTACAGCTCCATGCAAGTCGAGCATGTTTAGAGCAATATAAAAAGTTTATAATCCAGCAATATTGCGATTCCTCTTCCTTGGCAGAACGAACACTTTCTGAGATTTATTATGTTCGTAAATAAAATATAGGGTTTATTTTTCTCACATTAATCTATAATTGCCATGGTGGCTGAGTGGTTTCGCATATTGGTTTGGAGTTACTCGGGTCTTGTGTTCAACAGTTATATAAGCGACACCAATGATTGTTAGTGAGCATGTAACGTATATGTCTTGTGGTAAATAAATATGTTATTATAAAAAAAATAATTATAACTAGATGTCATTTTATTTATTCTCCGATTTATTTCCGTCGTTAACCGTTGCAAATGATTTTGTCTTAAGTCAACAGCAATTTACCATTGATTTATTACTGATTGATATAACTGTTGACTTTCTCTGTAATTCTAGAGGCAATCTTCCTACACATGATTCCGGTAGTCACCGCACCTTTCCAGTGGACGTATGGACGATGTCCACACTTTGGTCAGTATATCCTACTTAATTCTTCATAAATATTGTGTTGGGAATGAAACAAGGCTGTTGTTTGGATAGGTCAGAAGTGGGATGTAAAATTATGTGATTTGTGGCAGTTTCATTTTCTTTTCGAATAAAAGCGACCTTGCTAGTCTTTCTCTACTCCATTGTTATTTCCATGGAATATGCTCTAGCGAGCTGCAATCACTGATGTTTCCTTGTAAGAAATTCACAATAACAACGTCTTCTACCACAGATGAAATAAAGTTGTATTTATTCCATCGTATGCCTAGAGTCAGTCGGAATTTCGATTAAAAGAATTTATTTCCAAATAATTCTCATCTGTGGAACACATTACCACGTGACTATTTCCTTGTGGTCTACAACATGGCCGTCAGCAAATCCAATCCCAACAAGTACGTGTCATAATCCGTCTAAAAAAGTAACCAGTTTTTGTCTATTCCACTAATCATTTACACTCCTATAAAATGTTCTTCATCATTAAACCGACTATCTACCCATCTCATAACCCTTATCCTCGAGTAGCTGTTGGCCTTAATAACCGATGACTCAGCAATAACAAAAGTGGGTGTCTTTTTTATTCTAACTCAAGAAATCTGTTTTTTTCTGTTGTTTATTTTAAACATTATACTAAGTATTTATTATTTGATGACATTAAACGTCCCAAATGTCTGTGTGCTAACTGATACTAGTATCAGTAGTAGTAGTAGCAGTATTAGTAGTAGTAGCAGTATTATTATTATCATTATTATTATTATTATTAGTAGTAGTAGTAGTATTAGTAGTAGTAGCAGTATTATTATTATCATTATTATTATGATTATTATTAGTAGTAGTAGTATTAGTAGTAGTAGCAGTATTATTATTATCATTATTATTATTAGTAGTAGTAGTAGTAGTAGCAGTATTATTATTATCATTATTATTAGTAGTAGTAGTAGTAGTATTAGTAGTAGTAGCAGTATTATTATTATCATTATTATTATTAGTAGTAGTAGTAGTAGTAGTAGTAGTAGTAGTAGCAGTATTATTATTATTATTATTAGTAGTAGTAGTAGTATTAGTAGTAGTAGCAGTATTATTATCATTATTATTATTAGTAGTAGTAGTAGTAGCAGTATTAGTAGTAGTAGCAGTATTATTATTATCATTATTATTATTAGTAGTAGTAGTAGTAGTAGCAGTATTAGTAGTAGTAGTAGTAGTATTATTATCATTATTATTATTAGTAGTAGTAGTAGTAGTAGTGTGTCCGTTGAATGGTATGAAGATATAAGTGTCTGGCGCTTAGTTACGGGGCGGCTTATGATTGGCTAATCCTTGAATAGATATTTGATGTGCTTAGAGGATTCGATGCGGTTTAGAAGCAAGAGAGGGGTGGAGTCATATAGTAGATTGTCAGGAGCAAACACCTTTATTTACTGAAAAGGATTCAGTTAAGTCAAATAAAATATATAGTCATAGAATCAAAATATGTTTGTCTTATTGCGTCCATTTATGAACGTCTTTCTACCTACCGACCGTCGAGAGGAGAACTCAACAGTTTGGCGCACCTGTAATGTCAAAGGTGCTTCATGCTCCGTTTCGTTGATTTTTGAACAATACTTGTAAATATATAACTGTTTATTTTTATTTACTCACTAAGCGTGTTCCCACGAATCATTATCAGCGGTTGCTTACTGGCAATAACGAGTTGTGCTACCTGGAGTCTGAGTGACAAAAGTCTTCCCAGGTTTACATCACTCTCCAACTTTTTTCAATGACCGATGCAAATCAGTTTGATTTATCGCAGCAGCCGTTTACCATTGTTTTATTGTTGATAACGACCAGTGAGCTTTCTGAAATTTCAGTGGAAATAAGGCCCCTAAAGATTTCAGAACTTACTGCGCAATTCTAGAAGAGGCATGGATAGTATCTCTCTCACTCTCTCTCCTCTCTCTCTCTTTATATATATATATATATATATATATGTATATATATATATATATATATATATATATATTAGAAGTTCATACCTTTTTTAAAGCCTCCAAATAAATTTTAAAAACATTTCGCCGAGTAAAATCGGCTTCTTCAGTTTAGTTAGTAGATCCGATGTTAATGGTCTGCCGGTCTCAGATGGTGTAACCGGCCCATGAGGTGTTTTTGTTTTCAATTTCGGTACGAAATCACGCCAGCACGTGAATATGGATATATATTAAAAGTTCATACCTTTTATAAAGCATCCAAATAAATTTTAAAAAAACAAGGGGTAAGGTAAAACAAAATACCTTTTAAAGCATGTTAAGATGCGATAATATATCTGTAATATTAACTAAAAAAAAATAATGAAAGTTTATAAAAAAAAATCGGTTTCGATTTTTCTTTTTTAATAAAACATTATCGCATCTTAACATGCATTAAAAAGTATTTTGATTTACCTTACCCCTTGTGTTTAATATATATATATATATATCCTCATTCTGTCCATCCCCTTTGAGCTTTCACAATGAATTTGTGTGGCACATACCAAGACTGTTGAGGGAGATGTCACATTATGTGATGTTTGGTAGTTTCAGTTCCATTGTATTCGTCTAATTTCCATATAATTGTTGTTATATTCTATTTCAACGTCACATGGTTCTGATGGTTAGTTTCAGAACTCGAAAATGTTCCTTTATATTTCAGCTGTTTTCATAAATGCCGAGCGTTGTATGGTGTGAATCCTCCCATTGATTATAATTTTTTCTAGTGTTTTCTTCAGATTAATTATTATTATTGTTATCATTATTATTAGTGTTGTTGTTGTCCTTAGTAGTAGTATCAGCAGTAGTAGTAGTAGTAGTAGTAGTAGTAGTAGTCAAATTAACATTTTCCCTCGTCCCTACGATATACCTAGAATATCCGGAATGTTTAATTTCAACAATGGCGCATTTACGTCGATTAATTTTGGAACCTAAACAGACAGACAAACATGATTAATCACAATGTATAGATAGTTGTAAGCTCTATGAATCGGTATTCGCGCGAATCTCTATTTCTCTGAAGTTAACAATACATTAATTATTGATGTCATTTATACATAAATGTTAGGTATTTATTTACGTATATCCTAGAAATGAATTATTAACATATGATGTTTCTCTATAATCGCTTCCATGTGTCAGTATCCGCATAAACGGTAGGTTTTCTCATATGAAAACCATTAATTTATCAAAACGCAATATTGCATGAGTGTTTATAGATTCAGTATGCCTTATATATCTAAATAAATAAAAGCGAGACTTTTTTTCATTTATCACTCCCATATCACTATCAAACCGGTTTAGTGTTATTTAAATCAATCATACAACATAGAATTTTCAAATATTGTATATATAGTTGAAGCGAACCATCTAGAGAGAGACACATATTTGCCTGATTTGCATAACTATTTTATAAACAGTTCATGATAAATTATTGTTTGGTGTTATTCATGTTTAATAATATTGTGTTCTTTTCTCTCTATATGTGCAATAGTTTCGTCGATATTAACAGTAATTATCTAAAGTCAGTTAATTACATAAACTAGATAACTTACTAAAAACGTTTCTTAAATGTAAATAACAACGCTTGCTAGAATTATTATCGACAGGCATAAGCGAGAAGCGAAGGGTAAGAAGAGGTTTGTTGGCTAGCTAACTAGATGGCTGGCTGTCTCTCTTTCCCCCTTTCCCTTCTCCCCCATAAACGACGATAAGAACAGATACTACATTTGATTGTATCACAGAGGCCAAGGAACTATAAAAAACAATATTTTATGGCGAAGCATTTCTACATAAATAACATAAAATCTAATGTAATATCTATTATAGCATTATATTTTAACGGGGTGGGTAGTGTAGTATCAGTTCAGGTGCCGTTAACCTTCTCTTTTTTAAGGGGATATGGTATTCCTCTCAAGTATTACATCTTCTGTTGAGGGAAGGTGTAATGTAGTATCTGTTCAGTTGTTATTTGACCATCTTTCCAGGGACTACTTTCTCCTTTTATGGGACAATCCTCCCGGGTATTATACCATCCTATAAGGCACTATCCCGCCCCCGTCGCTTTGGCTAAGATCAAAGTGTAGTATCTGTTCCGATGGATACTGCACCCCATAGACTGGTATTGTCTTGGCCTTTGGGCTTTGATTTACGCCGGTATATGGGGCTGTCCTCTGAAGTTCTAGGAGGTCCACCCTCCCAGGCTTCGCCTCCCCTCTTTAAAGAGGAGTAAATTTATTGCTTACTGCCTGAGGCGCCCCTAACGGGGAATGCCGACGGGGTTGCCCAGGCAATTTTTAAACCCCACTTTCCCGACCCGACCTTGGGCCACATCTTACTTGTGGGAGTAAGATAAAAACTGGCCTTGTGCCTAACTCCTGGAGAGGAGTAAATCAATACTCCTTTCCAGGAGTTAGGCATAAGGCCAGTTTTTATCCTACTCCCACAAGTAAGATGTGACCCAAGGTCGGGTCGGGAAAGTGGGGTTTGAAAAGCCAGCACCCGAAAGGTGAGCACTCTGGCCATTTAAAAATTGCCTGGGCAGCCCCGTCGGCATTCCCCGGTAGTGCCTCAGACAGTAAGCAATAAACTTACCCAGTCTCAAAGGGTGAGAAGGAAAAGCCTGGGAGAGTGGACCTCCTAGAACTGCACAGGACAGACCCATTGACCGGCGTAAGTCAAGCCCCGAAGGACATGACAATACCAGTATGGGGTGCAGTATCCATCGGAACAGATACTACACTTTGATCTTAGCCAAAAGGCCCAGAATGTGTTGATGAGTAGTGTAATATATGTTCGGGATATCACCATCTCAGTAATTACCTCCTACTTTGCAGATAAGTGTATGATGTAGTTTGTTCACCATGATGCCT
>OY744533.1:96249577-96254577 GCA_963556195.1 Sepiola atlantica
CTCTAAACCCTATAACCTATATTCGACAATTCATAGTTGAACATTTTGTATTTGATTATTTAGTTATTATTCAGCAAATATGATGTTCACCGTTTAAATATTAAAATATTAAACATTACTATATAGTTTTTGACAATTGTAACAAATATAAAGATGCGAAACAAAAAGGAAAATATACATCGTAGCATACATATGGCTAATTGCAGCTGGAAAATTTACAAATACAAAAGGGGATTCAAACAGTGAAACAAAAACAGTTTCACAATCTAAGTTAATGTCCCATTAACTTAAATTGTGAAATATCTAACGGCGGTCATCAGTTGTTTATCTTGTAACTGTTTCGGAGATTTAAAAACAGAACAGTAATAACATTCATGGCTCTCCAGTGGTATTGATCAAATGACCACTTCCCCAATTACAAAATGTAGAAACAATTCAGTTTTTACTTCACTAATATATATATACATACATTTTGGTACATACAAATTAGTACAACATTCGTACCGTCGGTTTCAAGCACAGAAAGATTTGGCCATCCGGCTCTCTTCAGCTTCTGCTATCATCTGTTTCGGAAATGTGAAGTCACGTGCCACTTTTTTATATCTCTTTAAATCTCAGCTGTTACTTTTCACCCTTCCCCTTTTTTCAAACCTTATTAAACCTCCTTTACACTAAATTTAAACAAACATACATAACATTCTAAGCAAATAACGCGTCCAAACGAGAGTGACACGTGACTTCACATTTCCGAAACCGATGACTACAGAAGCTGAAGAAAGTCGGATGACTAATTCTTTCTTTACTTAAAACCGACGGTACGAATGTTGCACTAATTTTTCTGTACCAGAATAAATAAATATTACGCTCTTAATTTTTTTATTTTTAACTTTAATTTTCAATTAAATGAGTCCTCTGCTGGGATTTTTCCTGCTATATTACAAAGAAGTTTTATATATATATATATATATATATATATATATATATATATATATATATATATATATATATATATATATATTCGATTGTTAGTTAAACTAAGGTCGAAATTTACACATATTTCCCAAATGAACACATGCATAAGTATACGACCAGTTGAGCTAGCGTATTGGTATTAAAGCTGCTTGTCAGCAAATCGATGTGTTTTTCTTCCAATAGAGTTCAATTATGAAATTTGTAGATGAAACATTTGTAATAAGAATAAAACACATTTTGTTTGCATTAAGTTGAATTATTTTTTAATGAAAAATACAATTACAAACATTTCCTCTTAAAGTGAAGAATTCAATTTAATTGTCAAAATACGTTGTATTTATTATTTCACAGGATTTCTTGTAATAAGCTTGATGTCTTTTACTTTTCTAAATTCCCAAGCTTGACAGCGCATTATTCATTAATAAGTTTATTTAATATTTGCAATGTAATCATACACCTGCGCGGTACTGAATAATTCAATAAAATGAAACAATTAAGAAAGTACATGCTTTTCGGTTAGTTTTATTCTAAGGAATATTATTTGTTATGATTCATATATATATATATATATATATATATATATATATATATATATATATATATATATATATTCTTTAGCGACCATGTACTTCTCAAGCCTGATTTCTCCTCCGGCGTTCATAGTAGCCACAGCTACTACATTCCCTAATCTCTCCATCCTGTCAACCCCAAACTTCGATGTACTTGCATGACAATGTTCTTCAAATTATCATCTTGGGGAAGTCTTACAATAAAGACGAAACGTGGATGAATATATTAAAAATATCTCTTGGTTTTTCCTGTTTCATTTCCCATATATATATATATATATATATATATATATATATATATATATATATATATATATATATATATATTTATATATATATATATATATTTATATATATATATATATATATATATATATATTTCTTTATATATATACATATATATATATTTATATATATATATATATATATATATATGTATATATATACACATATATATATATTTATTTGTATATATATATACATATATATATATTTATTCATATATATTTATTTATATATATATACATATATGTATGTATATATATACATATACATATATATATTTATATATATATATAAACATATATATATATTTATATATATATATATTTATTTATATATACACACATATATATATATACACACATATATATACACATATATGTATGCACATTTATATATATATACACATATATATATATATTTATTTATATATACACATATATATATATTTATGTATATGTATATATCTTTATATATATATTTATATATATATATATTTATATATATATATATATATATTTATTTATATATATTTATCTATTTATATATATCTATATATTTATATATATATTTATATATATATTTATATATACATATTTATATATATTTATATATATATATATATATATATATATATATATATATATATATATATATATATATATATAAAGGGTGTTGCAGCCAGATCCGACACTTTACAAAAAGTAAACGGAATACCAGGAGGTGCTGAGGAGCTCTGTGAAGCTCTAGATTAGCGAGATCGCTGATGAATGTGTTTACGTCGTCCAGCAGGACTCCGCTTCTGCACACGAGGCCAAGACGACCAAAGGGTGCTTATTCAACAATGTTTCTCACCGATGGTTGTGAAAAATGTGTTGCTGCAATGTCTTGTATATCGACTTTTTCCGCTCTCGGATTTTTAAACTTTTGTTTGCGCCGCTGGCGGTTACATTGGAAATTAATCTTGTATGCAACTCTCAAATAATAAACTGTAGAATCACTGTATAAACAATTTTTGTTTTTATTGCTTATCTCGTTTTGTCAAGTGTCGGTTTTTGCTGCAGCACTCCATATATATATATATATATATATATATATATATATATATATATATATATATATATATATATATGTATATATATATGTATATATCGTAATACATATATTTGCTATGCTAATTATTATACCAATGGTATTTAGTTGATTAATAAACTCTAATAATTAAATAAATAGGAATAAATAAACATATTCACACACAATTTTTAGAATTGTAGATAATATAACTTAACCTTTCTACTTACATTCACATATTACATATACATACACGTTTATGATCATAAACAATGTCAAGTATTACTTATCTATTAATAATACCCAAATAAAGGACCAACTAAATAAAATAACACACATTTATACATAAATAAGTTAACGAGCGATATCATTTAAAACCCACTTTCGAACATAACAATCCAAATAGTGTAAAAAACTTATAAATTAAGTAATGGGACACATGTAAAATAATAAAAGAATACAATTATGAAATAAATAGAAATAAACTAATACACTCACTAATAGATCGATACTCCCTTTTCTCCTTATGCACAAATGTATTATCTTTTATCAAAATGTGAACCTCTATACAATAAAAATTATGCTTATAATTATATTAATAGTATTTGGTTGATTAGTAATACAATAACAATAAATCAAACAGGAATAAATAACACACTCACACATAATTCAAAACACCATTAATATTATATCTTAACACGTTTACTTATATTTACACATCACATATACACACATTTGTATAATCATAAAGACTCCTAAATAATTACGTATCAATTAATAATATACAAATAGTGAACTAAATAAATATAAATGCACACATTAATACATAAATTAACTAAAAATCTATATTATTTCCAACCAACTTTTATCCATACTTCAACACATTACAAGAAATTAATTAATTAATGAAACACAAATAGAGTAATCAAATAAATAGAAATAAATTAATACACCCAGTTTTGAATATTTAAACTAATAGGTAAGTAATTAATGCGACACAAATAAAATAATCAAATGAATAGGATTAAACTAATACACCCATCTTTAATATTTAAACTAATGAAAATGATGCCCCCCTTCTCTCTATATGTCAAAACTTTTATTTACAATCATATTCTTCGTTTAAAAATCAGCCCAAAATGATCCACATTTTACTCTATTATATTTTATATTCCCCTCTTTTCTCCTTTCTTTTTTCTCTTGTTTGTTTTCTTTTTCCTCGTCCCCCAGTTTAGAACAAACAGCAGATTCATACCCCTCACCCCCTATCTATTACCAGTCATGCTTGACTGTGATATATTTTGAGCCGGAAATACCTCCTAGCTAAAATAGCCATAAACTAACAAGTCGAAGCCATGAATCCCATTCATCTCGCGTCTTTTAAAGTAGACAGGCCACTGCTGATAACGCTACAGCCAAAATCATGTCTATCATTCTCTGCCTGTTCACGTCAACAACCATGCGAAAGTCTGGAAACTTTTTGACAATTCAAAATTAATATTCTGTATGATTTTTCTACATTGTTTTCTTCATCCTGAGGAATTCTTTCAATAAAGACGAAACGTTGATGAATACATACATCACATATTTTTAGCTTTCCTCTTTTCTATTTTACATTACGTCGGATCATTTTATCCCCACTTTCCTTCATATATATATATATATATATATATATATATATATATATATATGGGAAAATGAAAAAGGAAAACCAAAAAATGGATGTTTTGTATGTGTACATCAACGTTTCGTCTTTATTTATAAGACTTCATCAGGATGATAATATAGAGAAAAATGGCATGCAAGTACAAACACATGTAGGGTTGACATATTTGGAAAAAGGAAGAAAATAATGGCCACTACTGGGTGGACGTCCGTACTTGGTGAGGAGTGAAAAATGAATGTTGATGAAAATGAGTGGGGAAGAAGTGGAATAATGGGGTGAGCAAGGACTACTGTGGCTGGTAGTAAGAGAAAGAGGTGGGGGATATTAATAAGATAAATTACGATAGGATTAATTAATATTGATTTTTTTCCTGAGTATCTACTTTCAATTTTCTGCGGTATTTCTTCAACAGTTGATCCCATCAGTCCATCTTTTTTCGA
>OY744533.1:96259577-96307077 GCA_963556195.1 Sepiola atlantica
GATGTTACTTTTCTGTGGTTAATGATTTCCTTGCTTTCGTTTATGTATTACTTGACTCGTTATTACCAGGTCTGACATCGGAAGTAGTTCCCGCTTCGTATTAATTCTTATAACGCCTTATTTTTGCACAAACTTAATAAATTAACATTAAACCTAAGACGAAACGAACACATATTACGTTGCAAATTTAGACTCACGAGTCTAACTGTTGCGGAGGAGCCCGATTTATTTGACTATCAACAAGTGTAGAGTTCAACTAGATTTCAGTTTTGCTGTGGGGAAAATCCAGGTTCTACAAAAAGGGCCTCAGGATTGGGACGCAAATAAATATTGCCTCAGTTTAGAATGATTTCGCCCTTAATGACCGAGGACAGTACAGATAAAATGTAGCATAAGAACAGATATAACACATTGATTCCAAGCCATTGCGGTGAGTTCTCTACAGGGTTCATTATTTCCAAATTTTATAACACCCGACACGCTAAAACTCTTTATCCCAAGTTTGATGTGATTATATCCAATAGTTATTGAGTTACAAAGTGTTTATTATTATTAATCTATATATAAAACTCAATGTGTGTTTGTATGTGAATGTGATATCTGTGTGTTCCCTATAGAAAGAAATGTTAGAGAATCTAAATGCAATCTAAAAGTGTATTCCTATGTAAAATGTACCCGGAGAGAAAATGGAAGGGTCCCTGAATCTGTAAGTAGACTCCTAAGTGGGTATATAAGGGCATAACCCCCTTAAAACATCAAATATATTATATTTTTATGTAATTTTAAATCATATGTATAAGATTTTCTGGGGAAGACAATGGAAGTTGTCCCGAATCTCTAAGTGTTCTCTTAACATAATGGAGCTATGGAGGCAGAACGTCATTCAAATATTTAAGTATATCTTATTTTGATTAAATCTATATGTGTCAATTATCTACTTGCCTTCATCTCTAAGTCACCCATGGTGGGGGTGGGGGGGTGGGGAGAATACTGAACACTTCAAATACGTATATTGGGTTTTAATGAAATGTTAACCATATGTATAAGACACGAATTCAGTTAAATTTAAATTTCAGCTTCTTCTGTCGGGAGGAAGGGGAAAGTAAAAACAACTAAAGTAATATGGTGTTATAGGCATAGTTATAAGGACATAGTAGTGATCCTCATTCAATCCCGAGCAACGCCCGGTCTTCCTGCTGGTCTCTATATCAAGCTAAGTGTTTATAATTATTAATATTGATATAAATATACTTAAAAACAAGCTCTTAATAAACAAGATTGGTAACGAAAAATGGAGCCAAGAATGGAGTCAAGAATAATCTATGTTTTAATATGCTAAGGAATTTCATGTCACTACATACGTTATCACCTTACACCCATGTAAAAATGATCAGCAGAGATGCCGATATCTGATTGATCCTATATCGTAAAGATAAACAATTCCGACTCAACTCATTTTAAAATAAATTGTTCCAAAATCAGATCATGTCGTCCCGTTTACTAAAACAGTAGAATTTTAAATAAATACATTTAAAAAGTGACATTCGTTTTATTGATTTGAAAAAGTATTCAGTTGCCAATTAATTTAACTGTAAGAAAACAAAGAGCATTCACTGTTTTAATCGTACATGAATAAAGAAGGAAAAACATATTCGTTTCATTTATTCGAAGAATATTTAGCTGACAATGATAGTTATTTTTACGGTAAAAGAGTATTTAAAAAAATAGTATTGACCCTGATAGACATTTATTATTTCAAAAGGAATATTATTTTAGACAGTAAATTATACAGCTTTATATAGAAAGCACTGTGGAATTTCCACGGGGTCTCGCTAGTAAAAAAAATAAAAAGGCGCCAATTCCCTATGGTCCATTTCTAAAAAATAGCTTAATCGGATTTGACTGGTTTATCACCAACATCAAGTTAGGTGCGAGGCAGCGTTGTCTACTGTTCTGTATTGTCAATAGCAGCCAGTGTGTTGTAGCATTCAGAAAAATAGCGACGTTTCCGAGAAACTTCCCGATGCCCTTTCCAAGTACATCACTCCAGAGTTCTAGTTATGATCGTATATTAGAAATTATTAGAAATATTATTAGAAATTAAAATGATTATAATAGAAATTTTTATTATTATAATTATTATTATTAGAAATAATAAAAATTATTCTTAGAAATTCTTAGAAATACTTAGAAATTGACTTAGAAATACTTAAGAAATACTTAAGAAATACTAAAGAAATACTTAGAAATTGACTAAGAAATACTTAGAAATCTTAGAAATACTTAGAAATTCTTAGAATATGCTTCTTGGTGTTCCAATGTATTCCATTTGATCCTGTGTGGAATATAATTGTCCTTCATAGTCTATGCTCTAGAAGCCGGTGTTACAACCGAATCTTTGCAAGTGCGTCTAACTGATGCATTATGTGCGCGAAATTGTTGTTTAAAGTATGTGATGCCTTGTATAAGAATTATGGGTTAAGAAGGTTGGAAATTCGACGTATATATATATATATATATATATATATATATATATATATATATATATATATATATAAAGTAGAGAACTAAAAGCGAACTTTTAGGAAAGGTAAAACCTATTGTGAAAAGTATACAGCTAATTCCTTTTCATCTTTATACACACACACACACACACACACACACACACACACACATATATATATATATATATATATATATATATATAGGGTGGTTCATAAGTCACTTAGCTATTTATTTTTTAAATTCTAAAGTTAAAAAATACGGTAATACAAAACAGAAAGTTTATTCAACAAATTCATTTATGGGAGTTTAAAATTACAGCAGATTTTCAAAATTTCCACCTTCGTTCTGCATGCATAGCTCCATTCTTTTTTGCAAGGAATTTACGATTCTTTGTAGCATATTTGATTGATAAATTTTAACAAACTCGGCAGTGATTTTTGATTCGAAGTCGTCATTGCCTTTCAACAAGTGTGGGAGATTCATCAAATTTGGCCATATGAATAACAATAAAAATTCGCTCTTCAATTGTAAATGACATACTGCCTGAAAAAAAAGCACACATGATGATTTACACAAATGTAAATAAATAAAAATAAATATATATAGAAACAAATATATACACGAACAAATTTAAAATAACAAATAGCAGTAATTAAAGAGTAAGATAACAATCATCAAAAGTTCATAGTATGTTTGTGCTTCATATGGTAATCATTTTAAATAGCTAAGTGACTTATGAATCAGCCCGTAGTGCAATTCGGTTCGATAGAGTTGGAATCGTGAAGTGATTGTTATTATTTGTCGCATCTTGAGATGATTTTAACACGATTTAAATCGTTTGAAATTCACTTACACACACACACTACACACACATATATATATAAACATATTATTATTATTATTATTATTATTATTATTATTATTATTATTATTATTATTATTATTATTATTATTATTATTATTATTATTATTTGTACTCACTAGGAGTTCTCAAACAAGTCATCGTCAGTAATTGCTCGCCGACAACAACCAGTGGTATTTTCTGGAGTCTGAGGGACCACAACCTCCCCAGATGTTCAGTATTCTTCACCGCTTTTCGATAACGATGCGGTATCGGAACAGCCTTTTACCATTGATTTATCGCTATTATTATTATTATTAATATCGTTAGTATTATTAGGCTACATATCAGTGACCAAGATTTTATTCATTTTTCTGATCACTTTTTAAACTCAAAACCTTCTGTACAGTTTTACGCACTGTTTCATTAATGGAAGGACATTAAATATTACTATGTCAATCCCGGATCTTTGATCCATAAACCAAAGAATGGCGACTGGAATGAAGCCTAAAATTGTTTATTTATATATGCTCTGTTGTTATATGTAAACAATCATCAAGCTGTTACTTCGAAAAGGTTGGTCTATAAACAAAATAGAAAGTATATGCAAAATATATAGTTTCCCACATCTCTCTCTCTCTCTCTCTCTCTCTCTCTATATATATATATATATATATATATATATATATATATATATATATATATGATTATTTTTATTTACACAGACATGTACAAAATCTGCGACACTGGCATGTCGATGTTATCGATCAACAGTTATTATAAACTGAGATCTCATCAGGCAGAGTTAGAATCCGATCTTAATCTCAGATCATGTTTGGGTCTCTCCAAATATAATCTGAGGTTAAGATCGGATTCTAACTCTGACTGATGAGATCTCAGTTTATAGTAACTGTTGATCGATAACATCGACATGCCAGTGTCGCATATTTTGTACATGTCTGTGTAAATAAAAAATGATCATATATAAAGCTCTATTTGATATTGAGCACTTTTTTATAAACCCGGTTGAAATTCTTTGGATTACTACCCTGTGAATGTTTTTACCTGGATTATTATCATTATTATATATATATATATATATATATATATATATATATATATATATTATCATTATTATATATATATATATATATATATATATATATATATATATATATATATATATATGTATGTATTAAAACTGTACGTTTTTATCTACATACGTGTACGTTTTATCTATTCAGGAATCGTCAATGTAAAGATGATTATTCGTACCAATCGCAGGATTCGAAAACCCGGCACACGAGTAATGTTTTTATTCAAATACCCACGCTTTAGCCCACGGCAACTATATATATATATATATATATATATATATATATATATATATATATATATATATATATATATATATATATAGCGTTGAACACTATCGTCAACATAACGCTTATCGCCGCCTCTCGGGTAAGTGTATATTAACTTCAGTTTCTATCTATGGTGATTTCTTGCGGGCGTGTGGGCTTGGGCGTTAGGCTCGTAATTCTGGTTTTAATCTTCGAACGGCGTTCGAGCCCATTCGACCGCTTGCAACCGCCACTCCTGCACCGATGAGGGAAGAACGCCCGTAGGTATGAAACACATTAATAATTTTAAAAAATGAGCTTGTACCCCTTTAAGATTTAATAGTATTAGAAAATTGTTGCCATCCTGCGATAATGAAAAGTTCCGCTCGAACGTTGAAAAATATTGATAAAATGATGCTTTCCCCCGCTTCTCGGGTTTGTGTACATTAAGTTCAATTACTGTATGTGGTGATTTCTCGGGGTTGTGCGGGCTTGGGCGTTAGGCTCGTAATTCTAGGTTGAATCTACGAACTGCGTTCGAGCCCACGTAACCCGCTTGCAACCGCCACTCCTGTATTGATGAGTGTAGAAAACCCGAAACGACGTCGTGTGTAGGTATAAAACACTTACATAGTTAAAAAGAATATTATATATATATATATATATATATATATATATATATATATATATATATATGGGAAGAGAAGGACGTAATGGGAAAATGAAAAAGGAAAACATGTGTACATCAACGTTTCGTCTTTATTTATAAGACTTCATCAGGATGATAATATAAAGAAAAATGTCATATGTGTTTGTACTTGCATGACATTTTTCTTTATAGCATCATCCTGATGAAGTCTTATAAATAAAGACGAAACGTTGATGTACACATAAAAAAACATCCATTTTTTGGTTTGCTTTTTTCATTTTCCCATATATATATATATATATATATATATATATATATATATATATATATATATATATATATATAGACATATATATATATATATATATATATATATATATATATATATATATATATATATATATATATATGGGAAGAGAAGGATGAAGGTAATCCGACGTAATGGGAAAATGAAAAAGGAAAACCAAAAAATGGATGTTTTTTTATGTGTACATCAACGTTTCGTCTTTATTTATAAGACTTCATCAGGATGATAATATAAAGAAAAATGTCATATGTGTTTGTACTTGCATGACATTTTTCTTTAAATTATCATCCCGATGAAGTCTTATAAATAAAGACGAAACGTTGATGTACACATAAAAAAACATCCATTTATGTTTTCCTTTTTCATTTTCACATATATATATATATATATATATATATATATATATATATATATATATACTGGAAGAGTAACCGTCTGCCACGAACACAGACATTAGAATTGTAAAACGCCTCAATTCAAAATTAATTCCACTATTGAGTCCCTTGTAAAATTGTTCCGTTTGATCTTTCCTTTTTTATTTAACTGCATTCGCGGAGCCAGAAACACATAGCCACCTCAATTCTAGTATACATATATAGTCTAACGACACTTATATATGGAAATGCAGTTTAAATAAAAATCCAATAACTCCACATTTATAGGATGAGTATCTAACTATTATTATACCCAATATGAGTAAATCAACGTTGGTTTCCCTCAGGCTTTTTTCTGTATACGTCAATTATATAAAATATATGCTGAAATATACCTTAGTACTGTGAATAAGTCATGTTTGCAGAAAAAAAAGTATGTTTTAATTGTTTTTACTAGCCGTAATTTATAATTACTGGAACTAGTAAACCATCTCTCTCTCTCTCGCTCTCTCTCTCTTTTTCTCTCTCTCTCTCTCTCGTTCTCTCTCTCTTTCTCTTTCTCTCTCCTTCTCGTTCTCTCTCTCTCTCTCTCTTAGCTTTTTATTAATTTTCTCACACTCTCAGTTAATGTTACTTAACAACAATGAAATATGTCTTAATAATCATTTAAGGAAAGAAGAGCTCTATTTTTTCAATCGTTGTCATTTAATTTGCATACGTGTGTCTGAGGACCCAACCAAAACTATGTAAAATACATGGCAAAATAATAAGTCTCCTTCAGTCTATATAATAATAATAGTAATAATAATAATAATAATAATAATAGTAATAATAATACAATTATCGTATACTACTTCTGCTACTCCTACTACTAATACTAATAATGATAACAACAACAAATATACTATAAATATAAAGAGACTTCTTTTCATCAAGCAAGAAGAATGTCTTAGATGATATACCTCAGTTTATGAATTTGCGAACGAACTCAAAGTAGAACCGTGTTAGTGGTTGTGACCCGACGAGTCACAGGTACGTTTAATCTATATATAAAATAACACATTTTTAATATTTCATTTGTTTTTATAGAGTAAAATAACCTCCTCTTGGTCACCTTTCGGTAATGTTACATTATAATTTCAATAAGGTCGTAAGAATTACAACAACCAAAAACAGATAAGAACAAGCCGCGCATGCGTGGTCCCCCTCTGTATGTGACTCTATGTGGCGAGTGTAAAATGCAATAAATTTGGGCAATTTGGGGCATTTTATACCCCCCTTTGACTCCATGGGGGCGCGAACCAGAATGTTTCTGAGGTCAAGGATGCGCATTTTATATCCAGAACAATTGCCTCTACATTCTGGCCAAGTTTCAGAAAAATTGAATGGATGGATTAAATGTAATGGGAGAAAAGGGTCCTTTTTTGCAATTTTGGGGGCTTTTGACTCCCTGGAGGCGCGAACCGAATTTTTTCTAAGGTGTGCGATACATATTTTCTATTAGGAACAATTGCCTCCACAATTTGGCCAAGTTTCAGAGAAATTGAATGAATGGATGAAAAGTTATGGGGCAAAAAATGTCATGTTTTGCCATTTCGGGGCCTTTTGACCCCCTTTTTTCAAAAATCGAGAATGTCACTTTCTAACCTGACCTAAGTTATAACTTCATGCAACATTTCAGAGAAACTCAATGGATGGTTGCGGAGAAAAATACGGACGGACGGACTGACGGAAATGCCTCAAAACATAAGTCCCCCGATTTTATAAATCGGGGAACCAACAACTAAACCTTACATAAAAAAAACTATATCAAGAAATATACATAGAAATAGACCGAACATTCTACACCTAATAGACTTCACTTTATTCCGTGTATTGATTCTCTCTTCCCCTGCACCCTATAGTACGGTAGCGCCCTTGTTAATTCTCCCCCTTTCCCTTTTCCTTTTTTGTCTGAGCTCTGTTTAATCCACACTTAAACTCCCCCCTCTATTTCCCGCCATAATCGATCAGTTGGTTCAAGGGGGAACATCTGCTCGATTCCCGCTTCTTTTTTGCCTTTCATTCCTTTTCATACTCCCTCTCCTTTTTTTTTTCGGGGTTAATGTTTTTTGCCCCCATCTTCAAGCGCCTCTTGTATTATTGTTTTTGTTGTTCAATCATGGACAAAACATTGTCGCACGACATGACAACACCTTTCTGTTTGTACGCCAGTAGCTTTCCTCTTCCAACCTTCGTTCCTAGCCTCGATTTCACACCGGCCGTGTATTATGTTCTAAGCAAATCTACACGAACGACTTTTTGGTGACTTTATCATTACATGTTTACTTTTGTTTGAAAAGAAACTCGGCATTAGTATGAACTTCAGACTTTTTATTACATATTTTTAAAGCAGTGACCTAGAGACTTCCTTTTTAGTTTGTTTTTGTCTTGTGAATTTATTTTGAAATTAGTACTATTAGGGTTTTCTTTTTAATAGCCATATATATATATAATAAGCAGACACACCTGGCATTATATGTATATATATATATATATATATATGTGTGTGTATGTGTGTGTGAGAGTGTGTGTTTGTGTGTATGTATATATATATATATATATATATATATATATATATATATATATATATATAGTAAGTTATGAAAATATATTTATGGCAAATATTTTCATAACTAACTACCAAGCTCTGTTAACGTATTGAGCACTGTTGAATAAATACTGAAAATTGATACATAAAAGAGTATATCGCCTTATAAAAATTTTATGTGGATACATGAAATAATATATATATATATATATATATATATATATATATATATATATATATATATATATATACATATATATATGTATATGTATATATATATATATCATCCTGATGAAGTCTTATAAATAAAGACGAAACGTTGATGTACACATAAAAAACATCCATTTTTTGGTTTTTCCTTTTTCATTTTCCCATCACGTCGGATTACCTGCATTCTTCTCTTCCCATATATATATATATATATATATATATATATATTTGTTATGTGTTGTTATTGTTAGCGATAATAGTTGTGTTATATCCAATCAGGATTCACTTCTTAAACGCATGAAACAATTAATTACCTTATATACATTATATCGCTTAATATTTTTATGGATATTATATATATATATACACACACACACACATATATATATATATATATATATATATATATATATATATATATATATATACGTACATAAAAATGTTTTTATTTATGTATTAATTTATTAATTTACGTATTTATTCATTAATAAAATACTGCTTTACTGCTGCCCATCAGCGTGTTGACTATGACAGAAATCGAAACCACGACCACAGAGACTGTAATCAGGTGTTTTACTAGTATGCTACGAATTAACGGTCGTAAATACGTAATGATTTATTACAGTTAATAATGATTTGCAGTAACGGCGAAACACGTGTCAGTGGATAAACATTTTCTATATATATATATATATATATATATATATATATATATATATATATATGTGTGTTGAGAATAAGAATGGGATAGAATGCAATATTTATTAAATCATCAATTTTGAAACAAGGGTTATATAAAAAATGTTTTCATTCCTGTATGCATGGCTTTTCAAAGATATGCTCTTGTCATAAAAAGAAATTCGACGAAAATTTACTGTGATGCAACCAGTTTTATATATTCAATTATAAAAGATATAAAATATATAAACAATTTAAAGAATGTTAAATATGAACAGAACCTCGGTACAATTGAAGTAGCATAGAAAGTAAGCGTAATTGCTCCATCTCGTATACCGAGCATTGTCTATTAAAGATATGAAATAGTTTAAAGATAATTTCTATCTTTATTTTCACACTTTATATATATATATATATATATATATATATATATATATATATATATATATATATATATATTAATATATATATATATATATTAATATATATATATATATTAATATATATATATATATTAATATATATATATATATATTAATATATATATCATATTTCATATCGTATTATTTTATTTTATTTTATTTTATCTCTATCTATCTATCTATTTATTCATTTATTTATTCATTATTTCTCTCTTTCTATTTCTTCGTCTTTCTTTCTTTATTTTAATTTCATTTATTTCATTTTATATTTTATATTTTATATTTATCGACTTTACATTATTTTTTATTTTGATTTTTGATTTTTGATGTCTCAATTCTTACTACGTGACTTTCCAAATTTTAATTTTAAATTTTATTTATTGTGTCCCATGTCATTCTTTCCAAATATGATCTAACGTTAAGATCGGATTTTAACTATGCCTAATGGGATCTCAGTTTATAACAGCTGTTTATCAATAACATCGACATACCAGTGTCGCAAATTTTGTACATGTCTGTGGGAATAATAATAATAATAATAATAATAATAATAATAATATATATATATATATATATATATATATATATATATATATATATATATATATATATATATATATATATATATATATATAAGAGCAGAACTGGGTGCTCTATTTCTATAGGATACCAGTTTCTTCCCTTTCCAAAGAACTTAAACCACGAGATGGAGAATATTTTTAGCTTTCAAACAGCTTTCTCGCTGTATCACCACTCATTGGTACGGCTCGAAATGACTGGATGCTTCGACCTACGATACATATCTACAATGTATTAAAATCAGTTTGCACATTGTTGTCTGATAAGGGGCAAATACATATGGCACAATGGCTTAGTTGGTATCAACGCGGACTGAGAACCTGGGTGTGCCAGGTTCAAATCCAAGTCATTCCACTGAAAACGCTTCCATCAAACCCACATGACACTTGAGTAGGGACGAATAGAAATCACATCAACACTTGTCCACGGGTAGCCTCGGCCTTGATAAAGTGGTGGTTTCTGTTAATTCATAAAACAAAAAATTAAAAATAAAATAAAAAAGATAAAAAATACAATGTCATTGAAAGAATTTAGAGCACTGTATCGCAATATTGACTTCCCGGGCTAAGCAAGGTAGTTTTACTGATTATGACTGGATCAAGAAGGACAAAAGCTTGCTTTATGTTTAAAGATTATTTTCATTCATTATTATTGGTTGCCTTTCACAATTTTTTAAAGACATTCTTTTATTCTTACAATCTTCTTGTAGCTATTCGTTGGATCAACTGCTCCACATCAGAGATCACTTTCTCTCTCTCTTTCTCTCTCCCGCTCTCTTGAGAGGAACAATACGAGACGATTCCAACGAGTCGACGAATAATTCATTCATTCAATGGTGTTCACCAAGTGGAAACGTGAAGAAAGTTTAACTAAATGATTACATCATGCAGAGGATACAGCCAGTAAATAATAAAGATGAAAAAAAAAGATGACAACAAAGAAATACACAATCAAGGAAGAATTACCATTCCGAGGCGTTTGTCGACGTATTGGAATTTAAACAATGCTGGGAGGAACGCTTGGTTACCGCCATTATGAGGATAGGACGTTAATAGACACATACTCAATAAACTGAGACTAATACAGAAAAGTGTCAAGTATATATATTCCGCTATTTATAGTTAAAGTTCCTCTCTATTTACTAACTAGTTGACAATGGCCTATGGGTAAGATCCTCGACTGCGAATCAGTGGCGATTTGTGTTCGGGGTTCGCGCCCATCGACCGTTGAGAATTAGTTCCTAGACTGAAGATTGCGTTAGCATGAAACATCGATGTCTCTAACTACTTAAAGATTTAATATTTATTTATAAAAAATATTATTGTATATATATATACACATATACATATACATACATACATGTATGTAGGTATATATATATATATATATATATATATATATATATATATATATATATATATATATATATACACACACACACACACTTTTTATTCGGACTATTGTATCTCTGATTCCTTCCAATTTGTGTCTTATATACACAAATATTCTCTCTCAAAGGATACTGAGTTCTTGGCTTCCTTTGACATTAGTAGTCTGTTTACCAATGTACCTTTATATATATATATATATATATATATATATATATATATATATATATATGTATATATATATATGTGTGTGTGTGCTAGTTTACAGTCTTTGTCAAAAATACTGCATATGTATATGAAGGCGACTTATTATCTATCGAAATAGTTTATATCATTTGAACCTACTTAAATAAATTCGGCGTTAAGATGCTTCTCTCTCCGCATGGAAATTGTTCGATTGTGTAAAATAAAATTTTAAAAATTAAACATAAAATAACAAATTCCTATTAAAGCCAAATACATTAGTGAACATTTATCAAATATTTGTTTTTAATAAAAAAAAATCGAATAAATGTTTTCTCTTCAAAGTATGTAAGATGATCCGACGTGAAAAAGTAGTTGTGCTGTCTTTCGATTGAGTAAAGGCAACGTTATGAATATCAGAACGTCTGTGTCTGATGTTATTCTTACGTACTTATAATATCCACTCGAACGTGCGGATTCTAAATCTGGGAATAGTTTAGCTGTTAGCTCAACGTTTTGCTTTGAGACCAAACACACCTACTCACATAATATATATATATATATATATATATATATATATATATATATATATATATATATATATATATATATATATATCCATGGTAGGGGCGACTCGATGCGTAGAATATGATACAGGTTAAGGAAGGAAAGTCAGACCTCTTAGGAAGTAAATATAACAATATGATAGCGTTTTTAACAATTGTCGTTATCGATATAAGAAACATCTCGACAAGTTAAAGCTACAAAATATCTTCTGGCCCATAGGTAACATTTTAGACTACACAAAAGTGGTTGTGCGTTCGAATCTTGCTAAAGCAAGATCGACAGACCGTGAAACATGTGTGCTTCGATTTCTTTTCTCACTAAAATATATATTTTTGATAGAACTCGACGTGTATATATATATATATATATATATATATATATATATATATATATATATACCTTTTTAAATTTTTCTTGTCTTTCTGTTTTTGCTGGATATGGTGCATCCTGCCGGATGCCAGACGTTCACCGGCTATTTCAGATTCTAACCGTCCCTTTAAGTGCAATTGTTTGCATTTCTCTTGCACTCGGTTCACCTGGTATACTCGCCAGACAGCTTTTGAAATTATTTTTCATTAGTTCTCTTGCTCCTATAATTACTTATATGAAGATTTTCCTAAGATTCCAGTTTCTTTTCATGTCGTACATAAGACCTTGGTATTTCGTAATCTTTTGCCCTTTCTGCTCTGTTTAATCCTTGTGTGTGTGTGTGAGTGTGTATGCACATTTGTTTAGTATTCCACGTATCTCAAGATATATATTTTGATATTGATGAATGAGTGGTGGTTCAATCATAAAACGATATCGTTGTTTTTTTATATTACTTTATTATTATTATAATTTTAATTCAATATTTCTAAGCCCCTGCGTTCTTCATCGGCAATGATTAAAGTATAAGAAAAGAATCGGAAATGAAAGCGCCTATATATATATATATATATATATATATATATATATATATATATATATATATATATATATATAATAATAATAATAATAATAATAATAATAATAATAATAATAATAATAATAATCATCCAGGTAAAACATCCACAGGGTAGTAATCCAAATAATTTCAACCGGGTTTATAAATAGTGCTTAATATAAAATAGAGCTTGAATATATGATTATTTTTATTTACACAGATATGTACAAAATCTGCAACACTGGCATGTCGATGTTATCGATCAACATTTATCATAAACTGAGATCTCATCCATCAGAGTTAGAATCCGATCTTAACCTTAGATCATATTTGGAAAGATGATCTAATGTTAAGATCTGATTCTAACTCTGCCTGATAGATGTTGATCGATAACATCGACATGCCAGTGTTGCAGATTTTGTACATATCTGAGTAAATAAAAATAATCATATACATATATATATATATATATATATATATATATATATATATATATATATATACATATATATATATATATATATATAGATGAGAGAGAGAGGGAGACAGAGAGAGAGAAAGAGAGAGAGAGGGGAGTAATTAAAGTATCTACTTATAATTAATGAACACGTATCTCCTCTCTGCTTTGACAGCTTCAAGTTTTATTTGTAACAGATGTATTTCGAAAACAGTTGAAACATATATTTCCACGACTTTATTCAGATATTGATGAAGTTTTTATTAATAAGCTTTTGCAGATAATAAAACCTAGCCAGTCGACATTCTTTCGTTTTCATGGTAGCAAAATGTGTTAAAAGCACGCGAAGATCTGTTAAAAGGAAAAATTACTTTTGGACAAAATTAATGAGTTCGTGTACTTCGTTGAATGTTCAAACTAAAATACTGCCCTAAAAGCTTCGGTGTGATTTATAAGTAAATAAAGTCAGGTAATCTTTAATTTCAACGACAGTTATAAACGTGTGGGGGCTCTCCTAAAAGTGTGGGGGGGGGGGGGCCGGTTAAACACATGCATATATAACTTCATTATTGATGACCGTAAAGTGGTGGTGGGAGTGGGGGGGGGAAATATCATTTTTTTAAGCATCAATGAAATTTAAAACGTACAGAAATAGGTGAATGCCTTCAAAAACCATTTGTTTGATGCGTATATATCTTATTAAAATCAAAACAAATATCTTAATTTTTTACTTTTTTTTTTTACTTATATTTAACTCGATATAACGAGTATCATCTTTTTAAAATCTGAACTTAAAAACGCGAATGGATCGCAACCGTTGGTCCACACAACATCCGGACGTTAATCACCACCAAGAATGATTCTTACGTATACATAACAAAAAATGATACGGTAAATAACTTATATTTGTTTAAAGCTCTGATGAAGATATTTTTTTTGATTTTAATAAATTATATACGCAACTAACAAATGGTTTTGGGGGTATTTTACCTATTTTATCACGTTATATATATATATATATATATATATATATATATATATATATATATATAAATATATATATATATATGTGTGTGTGTGTGTGTGTGTGTGTGTGTGTGTGTGTGAATATCTGGGCAGCATCTCTTTCAGGCTAGTATTGTTGAATATAAGAGACAACTCGTGTCTAGATATCCTTAGGTAGATCCTTTCAATAGTTCGAATCAGGATCTTAGATGGGAATTGGCTGATGAATTTTCCATAATTTGCATCTGTCTTCCAACTACTTTCGGACCCATCTGGGTCCATCTTCAGGGGGAATGAGGCTAATTAGTCTAGACCATGTGTTAGTATTTATAGAAGGTTTTTGGCGGGAAATTATGTACTAAGTACGAAACAATATTTGTAGCTATAAACATTTTAGAATATTATTACTGATATTAAAGTTAATTCTATTAATTAGGGTTTTTTGTTTGTTTCATATACAGGGTTTCTAATATATGGAGTTTTTGTTTGTTAGTACAAATTTCTAAGATTTTGGTATTTTCTACTAAGAGTTTTCTGAATTCCGATCGGGGGCAGGAGTGGTTGTTAGTTTAGTGTTGGGCTATGGCGTTAGTGTCAGACAAATGCATCTAAATCTTCTCGACAAAGTCGTGGTAGTCGAACCTATATATGTTTTTTTTTCTTCGTATGGGTCCGAAAGTACTTGGAAGACAGATGCAAATTATGGCAAATTCATCAGCCAATTCCCGAAACTAAGATCCTGATTCGAACTATTAAAAGGATCTACCAAAGGATATCTAGACACGAGTTGTCTCTTATATTTAACAATATATATATATATATATATATATATATATGTGTGTGTGTGTGTGTGTGTGTGTGTGATAATGGAATAATTCCAGGGGGAAATCCGGGTATGAGAGCTCAATGTGGTAAACAGAGCAAGAATAAAATATAACAACACTAAATTACATAATTATCGATGCAATAATTTATTTCAACCTTGTGGTTTTTTCAAGCATCTAATCCGGAAAATTACATTTTAGAGACTGAAAGGAAATAATTAAATTTACACTCGACAATTCAAATACCATTAGAAAGAGAGGGGTGGTAACAACCCATCCAATACATCTTTTGAGAGAGAGGGAAATTAGCGACTATCCAATCCTTACGTTTATATAGGGAGGGGGAATTACATAATTTACTACAGATACCGAAGGGGAGTGAAGAGGAGGGACCCTGTTTTTCAAATAAATCGGGTCGTGTCAAACTAAAGTGTTAATTCTCATTGCATTATGACACTTCCCGGCTAGTGATAAATAATTATGTAATTTCGTGTTATTATATTTTATTATATATATATATATATATATATATATATATATATATATATATATATATATATATATATATAAAATATTTATAAATAAATATTAAATTATTTATACCTACAGACGCTAGCGTTTCAAGCTTATTGCTCTCATCAGTGCAGGGAAGTAACAATTTCAGACGGTCGGGAGGCGCGAACCCGGTACACAGAGTCAGCCATATCCACCCGGCCCACGGAAACTGTCACGTAATTTAGGGAAATTAAGATCTATATGTACCTAGAAGCGGGCACAGATAGAAAACTAGTCGAGAGTGTTCGAAGAACGTATTCGGAACTTTGCATTAGAGCTTTTTGACAGTCTATTTTTAACTTCCCCGAGAGTGCTCAACTTTATTTTTCTTAAAGGGGCTTAGTAAAATATTTATAAATAAATATTAAATTATTTATACCTACAGACGCTAGCGTTTCAAGCTTATTGCTCTCATCAGTGCAGGGAAGTAACAATTTCAGACGGTCGGGGGGCGCGAACCCGGTACACAGAGTCAGCCATATCCACCCGGCCCACGGAAACTGTCACGTAATTTAGGGAAATTAAGATCTATATGTACCTAGAAGCGGGCACAGATAGAAGACTAGTCGAGAGTGTTCGACGAACGTATTCGGAACTTTGCATTAGAGCTTTTTGACAGTCTATTTTTAACTTCCCCGAGAGTGCTCAACTTTAATTTCTTAAAGGGGCTTAGTAAAATATTTATAAATAAATATTAAATTATTTATACCTACAGACGCTAGCGTTTCAAGCTTATTGCTCTCATCAGTGCAGGGAAGTAACAATTTCAGACGGTCGGGAGGCGCGAACCCGGTACACAGAGTCAGCCATATCCACCCGGCCCACGGAAACTGTCACGTAATTTAGGGAAATTAAGATCTATATGTACCTAGAAGCGGGCACAGATAGAAGACTAGTCGAGAGTGTTCGACGAACGTATTCGGAACTTTATATATATATGTCGAAACATAAACTAAACATATGTCATTTTAAAATAACGTATATCTATCTCTCTTCATTTGTCGATATGTCTTTCTCAAAGGACAAAGATTCAGGAGATTATCATAAAATGACAGAGTATATGTCTCTATTTATGTAAGTTATCTTATCTGCACAGTGCACATGTATCTTTTATTTTCTATGTATCGGGTTTACTTCAAACCTTATTAACCTATCATTATGCAATTTGGAACCCAGCTGCCCGGCGTAAGGGTGGGTAATGTGCGTTATATTTAATTTAGTTTTAATAAAATATGGCAATAAGTTATAAAAACTCTTCGTGAGAATACAATTAATTTTGAATTTTGTGAAATGTTAACTATATTTCTTAAACATGAATTGATATATATTCCTCAAATTTATGTGGTGTTCGAGTATTTTAAAGGTTTTCAGAAGGTTACTTACCATTTTTAATAGAAATATTTCAGATTTGCATTCAATATGACCCAGGTTCATTAGAAAACTATTAAGCAAGACTCACTGAATTTCAATTTGAAAAAAACAAATACAATGCTTTTGTAAAACACGTTTAACATGCAAATATTGTCATTAAAAATCATTTATTAATTTCGGACAATAGCATGTCAATGCTCATAGAAAGAAAGTGTTCATTTCACAACAAAATTAAAGTAGTTATAACGAAGATAGAACTAATTACGAAATCTAATAATAATGGTAAAACCTTTAATTTTGCTGTGAAACAAAGACTCTTTTCTCTGAAGATATGCATGCTATTGCCATAGATTAATTAGCAAAAAAGGCAAGATAAAATTAAATTAAATGATTTTTAATAAAAATATTCTCATCCTAAACGTGATTGCAGCGTTTGTTGTTTTTTTGCTCACTACTACTTCGATTGTTTCACTTCCTAAGTAATTAAGATGCAGAAAATTGCATTATTAGTCACACTTAACTTCATAGGACGTATATTTCGTTAATACATATATTTTTTATTTATTTTTTACGTACATAAAAGTAATCCATGGACACGTGTTTCTAGCTAACAGCCGTCATCAGCATGGAGAATTTATACAGGGATCGAACCTTAGATGTTGATGTCTATAGTGCATCGTTTTACCGTCGGACCAAGACGCCCTGTATAGAATAAATAAATATATATATATATATATATATATATATTCAAGATCATCCAGGAACTTTCAGGCACAGGAATCAGCCATCGGTAATCACCTGGTTAGTACAAATAGTTGTTCTGACAAGTATTCCGATGGGTGGTTTTCTGTTTTACACAGTGCTAGGTCGAACTACCATCTCAATATTATTGAGGCGTTAGTTATCAACAATTCTTGACCTCGCCTGTGTAGACAAATATTTTAATGATTCAAATGCACCATACCGTTGAGAGATTTAAGGTTTTTTAGGGGTTTTTTTCTCTCTCAATCGTTTCCTCCAACTAAAACACTTCATCCCTCATATCTCATTCGATTTTCTTAGTTTTTAATTGATCATTCTGACGTTTGCACTTAGAGGGTAAAACGATAAGGCCTTAAGGAAAATTTTAGCTTTTTTGTTTTCTACCCGCCATTGATTAAAAAAAAAATGTTTCCTCTGGAATTCATCCTACGATTTTGTTGTACGCGAAATTTTATATCATATATATATATATATATATATATATATATATATATATATATATATATATATATATGTGTGTGTGTGTGTGTGTGTATGTATATATATATATATATATATATATATATATATATATATATATATATATATATAGTCTCTGTGTTTGTGAGTGTGTATGTGCTAGGAGATATATAATAATACTCAAATCAATTTTCTGATATGAAAACCCCCAAAAGAACTCGTCAACCAAAATACAGACTTGGAAAAATTCTCGGCATGGAAGCGTTTTCGGGATATTCTCTTCCGTATTCCAATGATTATGAACCATAGGATTTTGATTCCTTAATTATTTGTGTTATACAATTCATTCACTTACTCCATTCTAATGTAAGTAGTTAGTACCCCTATGCATGGCATACGGAATGAATATTGCTTTCTGATGAGAAAGAATCACCGTTTGTTTCATCTAGAGTTTAAGCTGACTAATTTATGAACACTAGTAAAGTCATTCCTAAGTAAACGTATGTATGTTGTGTTGCAATAATCCAGCTTCATCATCATAATCGTATGCAATAGTGTTATCACATTAATCAAGGCAGTATTGTAACACGTTGAATCGAACACATAACACTGAGTAAGAGTGCGATTCCATAGTATTTTATTTCGCCGATTTCCGAAACACCAGCTGTGGATTATAATGCAATATCTAAATATTAATCATTACATCCCCCTCTAGCAGTTAACGGGGTGTACATAAATAGTCTTCAGATTGCTTTTCTCTCACTTGTCGATGTCTTACTGCTCGAAAACGACGTCTCCTCAAATTCTCGCGCGACGTCACATTCACACGTGTTCTTGTATTTGTTCAAGTCACTCTCCCGCACCTGAGTATCTAAGACAACGCGATTATGAACCTACATTTGAACAGGTATCTCAACTAGTTTATTGTATATTTTTCGCTTCCTTTACATCTGTGCTTACGTCGCTTGTTCGCAGGAAGGATACACATATACTCGGACATATCTAGGACTAATCAGATCTGATCATCAATTCACCGACCGAATCATCTTAACAAGGGCACATCACTCTTTGCTAGACGCAGGATGACATCTTTCAAATCCAGAGGCATCATAGAAAGAAGAGCGAAACCAACTTCCGAGCGAAAAAATGCCCGTATATCCTTGCCTCCTTACCCCTTTCCTCCTTGTTCAGAAAACCCTCATTCAACTTTCGCTCTCTATGTCGACCAATCTCCATCCGTCTCTACGTCTTTGCCTCTCGCTTTCTCTGTCTTTCTCCGATGATTTAAGCAGGATGAGTGGCCATCTTACATCAGCGAACACTGCTGTGTATGTCCGGTCGCCGATGTTCAGCGTCCTTTTACCCCGAAAACAATTCCACAGAACGTGTCTCTTTTTTCTGCAGACAGAATCTTCCGCTAGATTTCACAAGCCATTTTCTCAAGAACGTTTTCAATCTCGAGCAATTCCTTTTCTTTTAGAACCAATTTAGTATTTCCGCACAAAAGTGAACTCAAAGGTTTGGGAATCAATTTTCGCCTCCTGATAACTGTCTATCTACATTTGTGTCTGCAAAACATCTCAGTTCGCATCTATCTATCTATCGTTTTATTAGTCTGCATATATATATATATATATATATATATATATATATATATATATATATATATATATATACAGTCTGTGTATATCTATCTAGTCTGTCCATATCTACTTTTATAAAACTATTTTAAGGCTAGTCATATATATCTGTAAATTTATCTATCCGATTTGTACACACACACACACATACACACACACACACACACACACACACACATATATATATATATATATATATATATATAAATATGAAGTGCTGCTGAAATAATTTAAAAGAGCGCCCGCTTCATACATTCACCAATTTATTTCATTTTGCAACCGCCTGACGACGACCGATGTCGGTCGAAAACGTTCGCACAAAATATGGAGATTTTTAACACTCCTTGGATTATAACATCAAATCCCTCGTACGAAGACTAGAAAAAACGGATCAAAAGCTGAATAAGCAGAAGTTGGCACTCCTGTTTAATCACACATGTATAAGGGAGGGAATGCTGCCCAATTATAAATATATAAATATATATATATATATATATATAAAATCTAAATCTTCCCTTTGATACCAATTACTTGACTGTTCCTTCTGCTCTTACTTTTAATACTTGGTTTTATAGTTATAATTGTGATGTTCTATATTCCCTTCAGTCCGTTGTCAAGTTCCATGTATTTACTTGTTTTCTGCCTTGTTGACCTTCACTCTATAAACTCCTCGGCCGGCGAACAACACGATTTCCCTGTTACTCTTCCTTCTTCTTGGCTATTATGACTTCCGATGTCTCTCTTGAGATGAGTTTGTCCATTTGTACTTTTATGTTTCAGAAGATTTTGTGATATTTATTTTCAAATCCTGCATCCGGGTTGTGTTCTCGCCATTTGTATGTATGCTCAAAGTGTAGGCGTTTGCTTAGTTCCCAGATGACTCCTACTCCCACATAAAATGTCTCTTTTCGTATTTGGGGGGAGGGCACGTTTGCTTTATTCACTTTTTATGTGATTCACAGTTTCATCTCTTACTCTACAGAGTCTACATTTACTGCCAATGTATTTATTCCGTTCATCAGGGTTCTACGATATAATTTTATTTCTTTGTTTCTAAGCGTTTTCTTGTACTTTTCGGTGATTCTTATCCAATGTTCTCGTTCATATTTTTGGATCTGGTGACGTCCGATTCCAGAACTCTCAGACATGTATTAATCTCCTCTTATGCAACTACCCTAATCTCCACTGTCTGATGTTTTCCCCTTATCATCTATCGTTGTACACGCAGTTTCATTCCGAGTTCGATTTAATTCAACATAGCTGGCAAAAATAAAACAAGCCTGGGCCAGTTGCCATGTAGAGAAAGGAGGTAGAAATTGACACAAAAGATGATTCAGTAGACCGGCACCTGTCTGATTTTGCTATTAATTGCCGCGTCGTTGGTGCAGTCATTACGTCTTTTAAAAATCCATTCCAAGGTCCAAGGATTCTGATTGAGAATACGGCCCTCATCCGGTTCAATCGAAATCAGCGTTGAAACAGTTTTTTTGGTATATCCCCCACACACCTCTTTCTAGTGTAAGAGTGAATGTATCGATACTCGATGGTTGACTGGAACAGCCTCGGATCTTTCATATCAGACTTTTCTTTGCAATCCATATTCAAAAATGATGTGTCGTGTATAGCGTACGACTTAACTGATTGATTAATCGTTAGTATTGAGAAAGCTTCATAGCCTCCAAGAAATTCCATCGGAAACCAAATTGCTACAACCCAGAATGTGTTGCTTCAATTGCACACAGAAGCAACTATTTTAATTGCTTCAACGAAATAGATGTTCTGAACCCAAACTGTATATTTGGATTGCACGCAACCACTGCAAAAGGGTTATAGCAAATGCTTGAGAACTATATGTCAAATCCGTTAAATATAGAGTGGTTGGGCAGATGATCGGTTCCCACGAGTTTTTGCGTATAACAAACAGGGTCCTGAACTAATGCGTGGCCTCGATTCCAATCATCACCAATTCATCAGATATGATTTCCTTAGCATCCGATAAAGTTAAACGTTTTCCAAAGAACTTTGCATTAAATTTCCACTTTTTGCGATCAGGGCCACCTACAACCTGAATTTCCCCTTAAGACTGAAAACACTCTGAGCGATATTCATATACTTGTCCAGGAGGTTGGGAAACATATAAAGAACCCTGATGCCAGCAAAGCTACTGGTCCTGAAAATATTCCAATCATAGTACTTCAAAAACTGCAACCGGAACTAACTCCTATCCTTACAAAGCTGTGCAATCGTTGCTTAAAAGAGAATACTTTCCATTACATTGGAAAACTTCGTCAGTCTGTCCAGTATTTAAAAATACTGGAAATCAGTCTTCTGCTTCTCAGTACAGACCAATCCCCCTCATATGTGCCATGGGTAAGTCCCTTGAATCTGTAATAAACAAAGAAGTTGTAAATCACCTCGGCAAAAACTGCCTACCCAGTGACAATCAATATGGATTTCCTCTACCAAGATTAACACCTGACGTAGCTCTTGACATCGCTAATACATTTGATAGGGTTTGGCATTGAGGTATAATTCACAAGCTTGCAAGCTATGGAGTGTATGAATGTGTCGTCTAAATCATTAAATCCCTTCTCTCTGATAGGTTTATAAATGTAGTCGTTGATGGATAGAAGTCTGAAGGCCATAGTATCAACGCCGGTATGCCCCAAACATCTATTCTGGACCCAACGCTCTTCCTCATCTTAGTCAATGATATCCCAAATACAATCTGAAGATCATTGGTCGACATTTATGCAGATGACACAACCATGTATGGGAACACTTCGAAGAGCTGGAAATTTAAACTGCATTTTATTTTCGTGTTTGGAATACCCCAAAGCTTATTTAGACCATATATATATATATATATATATATATATATATATATATATATATATATATATATATATGTACACACACACACAAACACGCACGCACACACGCACGCTCCCCCCCATATATATATATATATATAGAGAGAGAGAGAGAGAGAGATAGATAGATAGATAGATAGATAGAGATAAAAGAAATAAGAGTGATAAATATGCGACGATTGTCCAAATTTATTTCAAATTTCAAATGTTCAATGCAAGGTGTATTCAGTAATAAACTAGTGTTTATTATTCTTTCCTTAAGCCAAGGCTTTTAAAAAATCGAAATCTTATCATCAGAGGAGAAATACAGATGGATAAGTTGGCTTTCGAAAAAAACAAAGTTCAAATATTTGAAAAATATGAAAAATATTATTAAAAGAATTTTTGTTTTTTTAACAAAAATTCTTTTAATAATATTTTATATATAACGTAGTGAATGAAAAGAAAATTTCCGTGAAAAAGATATGCAAATTGTCCGGGTGGTAAAATTCCGTTTAAAAGAAGATTAAAGATATTTTTTCTTACAAATATTATTTATTCAAATTAAATGTTTTTTCCTACACGTGTTTCACTACCAAGCAGGTACTTGCTTGGCAGATCATCAGGGAAATTAAATGTCTGGAATACGGGTTTCAACCGCCGACAATACACAATGTGGCGTTGCAATAGTTGAGGTCACTTAAGAAGAGAAGAGGAAAAAAAATAAAAATTGAAGTTAAAATTAAAAAACAAGGAAGAACAACGATAAATAAAAGAAAGTCCTAGAAAAAGTCTTAGAAAAGTAGCACGTGCATTATTTCTTCCACCCAGCCAACAAGCAAATAATTGGTCCCAAATACATTAAAAAAAACCAAAAAAACGGAACAATGTGCGATAATACACTTTCACGTCGGCCGGCACAATGATGAATAAATCCCCCCCCCCCAGAAACATTATTTTGAATAAATAGTTTCTATCTACTAATTAACGCAATGTATTGAACCACTGCGATCTTGGTTAAAGTAACTTTTCATTTTTACTACTTTCATCGATATTTTTCCATTTCTTTTCCTTCTTCTACCCGACCCGGTTTTCATGTTATCTATCTATTTATCTATCTAGCTATCTATCTATCTAGCTAGCTATATACGTATAATAACGTTGACACAAAGGTTTCCCTTAGATTACCAAAGTAAAGCGACGTTGAACCTGGCCAGTGTACGATGGGTGACCATTGGGGAATACCAGGTGATGTATGTTTGAGGGCGGCGAATCTCCCTGTAAATGAACAGGCATGAAAATTCCTTTATCAAGTATTTCAGTATAACATGCTAATCCGCACATGTGTTGACATGTGTTATCACCGTTCACCCCTTTTTCAAAATTGTATTGATCGATCGTCGAAATTACATCTGATGTTGCTGTTGTGTCGAACGTAAAACTCGAACTAAAATACAGTTATTGGCCAAAGTGTAGTATCTGTTCTGTCCCAAAATAATACAATAATATTGTGGAGTGTGCACTCGTGCCGGACGTTAATAGAATGGGAATATGTCAATAATTCCTAGAAAGGGTTGACCGATAGACCCCCTTGCATAACCAGATATATTATAAAACTACATTAACCATAGTAGTTAGATAAGTATGTTTTAGTTTGAACAAAGCTGGCAAAATAAAATCATGGGGTCTTTGATCGCGCATTACGTCCCTTGAATTGAAATATTTTAAGCACAGATAACGCATACAGCTGTGGAATTTCTACGTGTTTCGTTAGTCTGTATGACGATAAACTTATTTATGTGTGTACGTATGTTATCACCTTTCACCCCATTGGAAATTATAAGATCATCCGATCTTCTAGCAATCTAAAATTAACTGGTGTCGCTAACGTTTAGTAATTTTGTTTTACCCATTTCGAATTCTGACCTCCCGTTGACTGGACCAGTTCGAAAACCTACTTTCTTTTTATTTAGATGTAATTTTGATAAACATCGATTTTTTTTTAACAATTTTAAATAAGTAAATTAAAATAAATATTTTATTTATTTAATTAAAGCTTTTTAGTTGAAAATGATGTTTATTGTAGGAAAAAAGGATACTATTGTTCTTATGAAACGATTTAAGATTATAACTAAAATATTAAAACGTTCGTTTCATTTATTTAAAAAAAATATTTCGCTGACAATTATTTTTTATGGCAAGAAGAAAGAACATATGTATTTAAAAAAAAAGATTTTGATTGGTTCAACTTTAAATAAATAAATAATGAAACGACATCATCGCTTTATTTATTTCAAGAATATTTATCTGACAATGGCAATTATTGTTACGAAAAAAAATGATTTTTCGTAATATAATTATTTATTAAATTTTTTATTTCAAGAGAAATATTATCACCATTGACATTAAATTATACAGAAATATTGTATCGATCTTGACCCAGTTTTCGCGAGTTTCTTGTCGGAAGCGTTCGGCTATCCTACGTTAACGTCCGAGAGATGACGAGCCGATTTGTACCAGACGACAATTTTGATACGGTGCTGTGTCCTATGATTTTAAGTTATATTTTCAAGCAATTTTCTAAAAGAAATACTTTTTTTTTAAATTGTTTTTTTAGTCCGTTTATTAAATAATATTTAATTTAATATTTTTCAAGTGAATTTTTAATAAAATAAAAAAAGCTGTTTTTAAGATTTCGAGTTTAATAATAGAAGACATCGTTCCATTAAAAAACGGGCGCTTGCTGCGGAATTTAGCATGTTCGCGGTGCCGACAATTCTGAAATTGAAAATAATAGTAGCAAAGACAATTATTTATTTGAAATTTCAATTATTTTTCCAATTATTTAGAAACAAGGAACATAATAATTGCTGTCAAATTATATTATATTTTCATCAATAGTATCTTTATAATAAAGTAAAATATAGTCACCATATTTCATTGACGAGTATTGCGTTCTCTCCAAATGCTACAGATACGATTCTGCTTCGTCAGCCGTTTAGGCCAATTCTTGATGCATGTTTTCGGAAAAGATACCTACGTTTCGTTAAATTTTAATGGTTTTTCCTTTTATTTTCAGCTGATCAGTTTATTTTTTAATTTTGTTTTTAATGATATTTAACCCCAAACAAGACAGGACGCCACTGTAGACGTAAACGGCTACTGAGAATTAAGGAGTAGGTTAAGGGTATCAGTCTAAGTTGGGAGCTGTGCAGCGAGATGTCTGTTTACATTAGTTTTAAACCTCTACATGTCGATACTGTCGGGGAAACAGGAGGCAAGAAGCGAGTTTCAGAGGCCAGCAACACGAGGAAAGAAGCTATTGGAGTATAAGGCTCTCCGTCATCAATTAATTGATGGGATTTAGCTGATTGTCGGGTTGGTCTAGTGGATTTACGTCGTGGGGGCCCCACAGTAGCTAGTTCATCGGCCCATAATCCATTGAAGTATTTGTAAAACAAGCACAAGGATGCTACATTGCGGCGATGGGACAGGGGCTGGAGTTTGGTTAACAGTGAGGAACCTATTAAGTTGGCGACTCATTTTTAGACCTTGTCAAGGAGGGAGAGTCGTGTAGATGATGCACCAGCCCAAATGCGGCAACAATGCACTTTCAGAAGTTTGAAAATATGCAGGTCAGTAGGAAAGTAAATTTTATAGCGTGTGCTAGCACTTATTTGTTGTAACATAAACATATAATTAAAAACACAAAAAATAGCGCTGACATTTTTTTCGATATAAAAAAGTTTTGAAAATAATGCCGAAATCTACTTCACTCTGAATAATTAAAGAGACTGAAATGCGATTTAATTAAAGGAACTGTATGTGTCACATTTTTATTTGAAGTAAACTATGGCGGTGTGGTTTTAAAGCTGTACTCTACATATATTTAAATAAATGGTATTTCAGTATTCCAAAATATTTTTAATGTTCACACATAATCGCCTTTATAAGCAAAATATTTAGTTTAACGGAAATAAATTCGCCGAAACCTGAAGAAATAGAAACCAGTAATATCCCCACCACCAATTAGACTAGATGTTACAATTGTCTAAATAAAGTTTTGAGTAGTAAAAGAGTTATTGTTTATTTTTTAAGAGTCTTACTCTAAGTGACACAAAGTCCTCTGTTCAATGTTTTGAAAGCGTTAAAAGATGAAGAAGTCATTATGTGCGTGGACTGGTAAAAGAAATAAAGAAAGTCGTTTGTTTAGTATTTTCTGTAATAAAAGAAGAAAGCATTAGAATAAGTAGTTAGACGGAGTAAACACTCATAAGTCACAAGTGATCTTTTTCTATTTATTATTGTCGCCATTTTGTAAGAATAGATTATTCTTGTCTGTGTGTTCTTTTTCTAACAATTTCTTTGTATTGAAAAGTAGTAATGGAATAGAGTAAGAATGAAAGAATACTATTCTGTTATTCTTTAATTTAACGGTGATTTGTGAATTTTATTCCTATGTAAAAACAAGTCACACGGTGTTGTGGGTGGTAGGATTAGTAGAAATATTAGAACGGGTAAAAAAACGAGCTACCTGCTGGTTCTAAGGTATCTTTTTACGAGTAAGTTTTCCGGATTAACTGTAATAATTAAATGGATTTGTAGTAACATCATATTTTTTAAGAACACACAGACGGAATCGGGTAGTTTGCCGAGATAATCAGTTTAGTTTGTGATAGATGTGGTTATTTTCTTACTCACGTCAAAGTTACAGGAGAAAAAAACTTACTTCATATAGAAGATTAATGATAGATGTTTGTTATTCAGATTATTAGAAATTATACAAATAAATTATATATAATAATTTAAAGTACTGACTCAATTCTATGATTTTATATGATTGTTTTAGTAATACATCTAGATCAATAGCAAGTGCGAACACTGGCGAAGCATAATTTATTTTCCATCATAAAGGAGGGTTTACGAGTTAAGTTTCAAACTCAAATTCTATCGTTTTTGCACTCATACACACACACAAACACACACACACACACACACACATATATATATATATATATATATATATATATATATATATATATATATATATATATATATGAAGTTGATCCAACAAAAGATATCGGAGGTAACTAATATCTTTTAATTAGTGAAACATCCGGATAAAGACTGAAGCTCAATGTACTGGATAGAGCATTTATAGCATAATATAAAATGAAATAATAAAATAAGGTGCGAATCAAATTTCATTAGAATTCTAAATTCAGGCAAAGTATCTCAACGTCTTTAACTCATGAGTTTTCAAAGATGATTTTTCTCCTCATAATATATGTGTGTGTATAGGCAATATTGAAATGATGAAAAAATAAAATAATAAATAATTGACAAGTTAATTAAATAATCAGGTGGTTAAGCAAGAAATATAATATACTAACCTTTAATCGTTGATCTTTTTAAAGAATTACTTATCTCCTCAGAAGGCAAACATTTTTTACTAGTTATTGGTAAATATCTCATTAAATACGGCACGTACTCCGTATATATACATACATATGTGTATATATATATATATATATATATATATATATATATATATATATATATATATATATATATATATAGTATATATATATATATATAGTCTTGGAAGTTTCACAACCATTAAAACTATATTAAAAAAAAAAACTTACGTCCCAAGTCGTTCAGTGGAAAATCACTCATGTAAGTAAATTTAACTTTTTCAGTTATTATATTAGTTTACTTCTAACATTATTTAAGGGATCATCAGTTGTTTACCATAAAAAACTGTTTCGGGAATTTAATATATATATATATATATATATATATATATATATATATATATATATATATATATATATATATATACGCACACACACATACACACACACACACATATATATATATATATATATATATATATATATATATATATATATGTAGAGATAGAAGAAAAAAGAGTGATAAATATGCGACGATTGTCCAAATTTATTCCAAATTGCAAATGTTCAATGCAAGGTTGTCAGTAATAAACTAGTGTTTATTTTTCTTTCCTTAAGCCAAGGCTTTTCAAAGATCGAAATCTTATCATCAGAGGAGAAATACAGATGGATAAGTTGGCTTTCGAAAAAACCAAAGTTCAAATATTTGTTAAATATGAGAATTATTATTAAAAATTATTAAAATTATTTTGTTAAAAAAACGTATTGAATGAGAAGAAAAATTCCGTGAAAAAGATATGCAAATTGTCCGGGTGGTAAATTTCCGTTGAAAAAGTATATATATATATATATGTATATATATATAATGTATTTTTATGTAGTTGTTTTTATTGGTGATCATAGCGTTTCTTGCTTTGAGTAACATAGTACTATATCAATTGTTTCACTTCCTAAGTGATAAAGATCCAGAAGATTTCATTATTAGTCGCCTTTTACTTTATAGGACGTATTTTCCGTTAACATATATTTTAAACAATTTTATACGTACATAAAAGTTATCCATGAACACGTGTTTCTGGCACACATCCGTCATCAGCATGGCTACTTTAGATAAGGATCGAACGTTCGATTTTGATGTCAATAGTCCGGTGTGTTACTTCTGTATATTACGCTTTGACTTGAAATATGTACGATTTTAATCATCAAAATATTGAATGTATTTTATGTAGTTGTGTTTATTGAGGATTGTAGCGTTTCTTGCTTTGAGTAATAGACTACTATATCAATTGTTCCACCAATTTCGCCTAATTATTTCATGATGATGTTTTGTATTTCTCTTGTAAAAGACTTATTGTAATAGTGGTAGCTGTAAATATAAAGCTCTCCAATGATAGTTATGTTGCATGTTGGAACTGCTTATCACCTTTTGTTTTGAAAAAATGTTTTTTATTGAAAAGATACAATGGTGACTCATTATTCCCCACCACCTAAAGAATTTCAACAATTTTCGTAAAGTTTGTTAGAACAGATTACATGTAGGCACAATGTGATCATAGTAAAAACAACAACCCAAAAAAGGGGACTCATTATACATGCGTTTCATATTTACTGCAAAGAAAATACTTGCGTTCCTTCTAAATCCACACATTATGCACCACTCCACTCAAATTATCTATATGTTTCGTCGTCAACGTTTCTCCTAATTTCTCAGCGTATTAATTTTGTGAGAGTAAGTTAAGGCGGTTTTAATGTAGAATATTATGTAATAGAATTAAACTGATTGAAAAGTTCCGGAAAGACGCATCAAGTATTGGTAGAAAGCGTAACTATATACAAATTCTAATTATTGCCTGTGTTTATAGTCTTATTGCGATTCAACGTAGAGAAGGAAATCATATAAATATACATTTTTGTATTCATAGAAAAAGTTAGGTTGAACATGTTAAGACATTTTTCGACAATTGCCTAATTCAAGAGAGAAACGTCTAAATACACTCTTTTAAACTCTTATAACAATAGGATTTGTCTAAAGAGACTTAATTCGTCGTGAAACATGTCACATATGTAGTAAAAATGTTTATATAAGCAACAAATTATACAAACATTTGCCTATACATATACATAAAAACATATGTATATATATATATATATATATATATATATATATATATATATATATATAGCCCTTGCAAGTAAGCTCATATATATTTTAGTTTTGCTTTTTATTTATACAAACATTTTGGAACAAATTATTGCGTTCGACTTACATTGTGTTGCGAACAATTTTGATTCCAACATGATATATATATATATATATATATATATATATATATATATATATATATATATATATATATATATGCGTGTGTGTGTGTGTATATATATATATATATGTATGTATATATATAAATATATATTTATATATATATACGTATATGTATATATATACGTATATGTATATAAATATATAGTTATATATATATACTTATACATATAAATGTATATATATATGTACATGTATATATATGTGTGTATATATACATTCATGTCTATTTATCTATTTATCTATCTCTCTCTCTCTCTCTCTCTCTCTCTCTATATATATATATATATATATATATATATATATATAAATATATATATATATATATATTATTTTTGTTGTTATTGTTTTTGGCGATAGTTGGTTAATGATATATTTTGCTCACTTTTAGCGTATGGAGTCGCTTCATTTTTACATACATTTATCATTTAAGGATAACTGCTTCTGACATATTTTCTGAAGTATTTAACAAAGTGATTCATGCAGTCTTTAATTGTTACCCGCTGCTAGTCAGAGACCTTGATTCAATTATGAAATTATCCTTTAATGTGAGTTTTGCATCTTTCTTCTAGTTTGCTTCGGACCGGGATGCTTGTTTTAATAATTTAATCAAGGTCTCTGATGAGCAGCTTGTGACAATAAAAGACTGTCTCCTTTTTTATTTATATGTTGCGAAACGATCGTAAAACTATAAAAATTTAAGCATTCGCAAGAAAAAATAATAAAAAATGATTATTGTAGACTGACGTTTTATTTTGGCCAATGGAATTAAACCAATTAATCAATCAGTCAATATATATATATATATATATATATATATATATATATATATATATATATATAATAAATTATGAATATATATTCATGGCAATTAAGTTAGACAGAGATGTCTGTCTTTTATCTCTACAGGGAATCCTCCTGCAAAATTTACTTAACCTGACGCTTCCCTGCGGTGATGAAACGCGGAGATGTCTGTGTAGCTTTATTGCTATAAATATATTTTTATATTTTTCTACTAAGCTCTACTCACGTATTGAATACGGTTGAAGTAAATACTGAAAACATCTCATATTCCCTTATAATAGTATACGTGTATACATAAAATTATATATATATATATATATATATATATATATATATATATATATATATATATATATATATATATATATATATATATATATATATATATATTATTTTCTGACTGCTTCTACCATCTGTTTCATTTTTCCTTAGGTTATCTTGTGTTCCCTCTCCTTATACTTATAACTGTCTTCTAAAGCACTCGAACCACCCCACACTCACTTTGAAACCTCAGACACTTAATCATTTTCCAGACGTCTTTCTCGGGTGGTTTTATCTATTCATTTTTTATTTCGAATTTTTATCCACTTTCGAATTGAGAAAGAAAAAAATATATATAAAAAGTTGGTATCTTTAAATCCAAGATTTCATCATTTTTGTAATAAAAAAAATCATTTATTTTTTGTGCTTTTTAAAAATTTTATTGTGGATTCTTTTCTCAATGTTTTTGCTTTTGCCAACCTAAAAAGGTTTTCATTTTCTTTTAATACTTAACCAATTTTTTCTTCGGGTCTTTAAACACTTTATTTTAAATTCCATAGTCTTTTCCTTCTTCTTCGCCAAATTCTTTATATCTTCTTCTTCGCCTTCTTATTCCTCTTCTTCTTCTTCTTCTTTTGCTTTTTCTTCTTCTGTTTTCTTCTTGTTCTTCCGTTTCTTGTATTTCTAGTTCTTCTTGCTCTTCATCGTCTTTACTTAATCTTTATCTTCTTCCCCATCTTCTTCTTCCTTCTCTTCTTGTTCGGTTTCTTGTTATTCTGGTCCTTGTTCTTCTTTTTCTTCTGTTTTCTTCCTCTTGTTGTTGATCTTCTTCCTCTTCTTCTTTTTCTTTTTCTTCTTCATCTTCATCTTCTTTACTTTTTCTTTATCTTCTTCATCTCCGATCTTTTTCTTCTTCCTCTTCTTTTTTCTTCTCATCCTATTTCCTCTTTTTCTGTTTTCTTCTTCACTTTCGTCTTGTTGTTGTTGTTGTTGTTGTCTTTCTACTTCTTCTTCCTCCTCTTCTTCTTTTTTCATTTCTTCTTCTTCTTCCTCTTCTTCTTCTTCTTCTTTTTATTTTTCTTCTTGCTCTTCGTCTTCTTCTTCTTCGTCTCCTGATTCTTCTTCCTCTTCTTCTTTTTCTTCTTCTTCTTCTTCTTCTTCTTCTTATTATTATTATTATTAGTAGTAGTAGTAGTAGTAGTAGTATTTTTCTACTTCTTCCTCCTCTTCTTCTTTTTTCATTTCTTCTTCTTCTTCCTCCTCTTCTTCTTCTTCTTCTTCTTCTTTTTCTTCTTGCTCTTCGTCTTCTTCGTCTCCTGATTCTTCTTCCTCTTCTTCTTCTTCTTCTTCTTATTATTATTATTATTACTATTATTATTATTATTATTATTATTATTATTATTATTATTATTATCAGTAGTAGTAGTAGTAGTAGTAGTAGTAGCTTCTCTATTTTTCTTCTTTTCTACTTTCGTCTTTGCCAACTTCTCCATATTTTCTTTCCTCTCTATTTTATCGTTTTCTTCTACTTTTATTCTTTTCCTTTTTTTCTTTTTTACGTCAACTTCTCTATCTTTTTTCTTTTTCTTTTTCTTTACTTTTACTTCTTTCCATCACATTTTCTTCATTTTCTTTCTTTTCATTGTCTTAGTCATTTTATTCATTCATTCATTGACTTCTTATTCTCTTTAGCCTCCTCTGTCCTTTTTCTCCCTTTTCCTCCTCCTCCTCCTTCTTTTTCCTACTCATCCTTTTCCTCAACGGTTCTCCCTCTTCCTCAACTTCACCATCATCATCAACTCCTCCCCCCTCAGTCGGTCCTTTAAGTAAACCAGAAATAATTCACTTACCTATTCTTCTCTCTCCCCTTTCCTACCACCACTCACATCACCACCCGCCTACCACCCGCACGACAACCACTAGTCGTCTATAACTCAACCACTACTACTTCCACCATCACCATTACTACTTAAATACTTATACTCCCCTTCAGTTACACTTCCTCCCCTTACCCCCCCCCCTCTCTCTCTCTCTCCCTTCTACATCATCTCATCCCGCTTCCCATTTTAATGCAGTCGCCCCTTTCACCCATCTCGGCTCTCTTTCTTACGTCCTAGACCCGATCAAATAATTTACATTTACCGTACGTGACTCATACGGCGGAGTCAGTTCTGCGTGTATGTGTCTAGGCGCGAAAACCTGACACCAAATTACCGCGCTGCTACGTGTGCGTCTGTGGCAACGTATCCGTGCGCGCGTGGGTGTGTGTGTGTTTGAGCCAATGTGTTCGTGTGTGTCCGCTGAACGTGGCGTATTTGTCGACCGTCTCTGAAGAATGCCAGTCGAAACACGCGTGCATCCCGGCGTATACGGCGGCGCGCACGTGGGTGTGTTTATACGCGGGCAGTTGTATATGTGCGCTTGAGGTATGCTCCACATTTCGAAAATGAATAAATAACTAACGTTGCTGGTGTGTACATCGAACTAATAGATAAGAAATAGAGTCTGCGACTGTGTTCTTGATTGTGGCCCACACAGAAACAAAAGGGAAGGATGCCATGTGCGCGCGTTCGCTAGAATAATAAGAATAATAACAATAACAATGAACCCGTAAATATGACTGGTTCGCAATAGGTTTTATTTCCATTTTGAAATGTGTATGCGTGTGTCAACAATAAGCATGAGTATTTATTTACCTCCTCTCCAGGAGGTTAGGCACAAGGCCAGTTTTATCTTACTCCCACAAGTAAGATGTGACCCAAGTTCGGGTCGGGAAAGTGTGGTTTGAAAAGCCAGCACCCGAGAAAGTGAGCACTCTGATCATTAAAAATTGCCTGGGCAGCCCCGTCGGCATTCCCCGGTAGGGGCGCCTCAGGCAGTAAGCAATAATCTTACTCCTCCCCAAAGAATGGAGGCAAAGCCTGGGAGGGTTGACCTCCTAAAACTGTACAGGACCGACCCAAATATCGGCGTAAATCATACCCCGAAGGCCAAGACAATACCAGTTTATGGGGTGTAGTATCCATCGGAACAGATACTACACTTTGATCTTATGAGTAAGTACGCGCGTGACATGCGTTCAGATCAACGATAAAAAAATACATTAATCTAACTAAGACAACTCTACACAAACACACACACACTCTCTCACACACACATATCTATATTTATAAAGATATACAATTTATTTAGTGTATAAGTATTAAATGTATACAAACATATTTTGCGATGTATGAGTAAACATGTTTCGGCACAAGTCGAATTTGGTTATTGGTCAAGTTTGTTTAGATAAAAATTTAGATAAAATCACCATAAAAGGGATAATTTTATCTAAATGATTCTTTGGAGAGGTTTGACCAAGTTTTGATTAAGGTGTAACGCATTAGCATATACTTCGCAAAATATTAATATAATATGTAGTACTACTTGTATTGAGTAAAATATTAATATAATATATAGTACTACTTGTATTGAGTAAAATATTAATATAATATATAGTACTACTTGTATTGAGTACTTTAATATTAATAATATTATAAGCTTCATAGGATTTCTGTAGAAATGTTATTATAACATCATAATTGATATATATATATATATATATATATATATATATATATATATATTGTTGAATATAAGAGACAACTCATGTCTGGATATCCTTTGGTAGATCCTTTCAATAGTCCGAATTAGGATCTTAGTTTCGGAGGGGAATTGGCTGATGAATTTTCCATAATTTGGATTTGTCTCCCAAGCCCTATATATAAAAAACCAAATAACTCTTAATTAATAGAATTAATTTTAATATCAGTAATAATATTCTAAAATGTTTATAGCTCCAAATATAGTTTCGTACTTAGTACATAATTCCCGCCAAAAACCTTCTATAAATACTAACACATGGTCTAGTCCTGATTAACGTCATCCTAATTCGGACTATTAAAAGGATCTACTAAAGGATATGTAGACATGGGTTGTCTCTTATATTCACCAATACTTGCCTGCAAGAGAAGATGCTGCCTAGATACACACACACACACACACATATATATATATATATATATATATATATATATATATATATATATATATATATATATATAAAATAATATTTATAAATAAATATTTATTATGTATTACCTACAGACATCGGTGTTTCATGCTTACGCAATCTTCAGTGAAGGAAGCTAATTCCCGACGGTCGACGAGCGCGAACTCCGATCACAAATCGCCACTGATTCGCAGTCAGGAGAGTTACCAGTTGGCCACCAGAAATTAGTTCAGAAATTAGGAGGAATTTAACTGAGAGTGAGAAGTTACAGTTGAAAATAAAGATTGTAAAAATACAATATCTATTAAGTCTTTAGTAGCTTAAAACAATGTATTTCAAATGAAACAAATGTATTTTTCTTTCCTTAAGATATGACTTTTCAATGAATGGAATCTTTACGTCAGGGGAATGCACATAGATTAGTTTGTAGGAAGATTACATTCCTCGTATATCAAGCATCAATTATTCTATGATAGATTTTACTTTAAAGGTATGAATTATATCTTTATTTTTCTGTTCTTATATATATATATATATATATATATATATATATATATATATATATATATATATATATAGACGTGATCTTTCAGTTATTCAAACAGAACGTCTCAACACTGAATGAGGATAGCCGGTCAGATTCAAATGTTCAGTGACTCATGTTTATTTGCCTTTTTTTTGCAAATATCAGGAGGATTATTTTAATCTTAATAATTACTGATAATATTGAAAGGAACGAATAGTCACGTATATAAATTCAATTTTTATAAGCAAAAAGGGAGGCTACATTTTAATAACTGATAATAAAAATAAAGGAAATAATTTATTTCACTTTTAATAGACAAAAAACATATTCGATTGTTCTTTAATATTTTTGTGACTAAAAGAGTAATTAATCTACGGGCATACGCATAATTTAACTAAAGATTCAGGAAAGACAGAGAGAGAGAGAGAAGAGAAGGAGAAAAAGAGAGAGATAGAGAGAGAGAGAGAAAGAGGAGAAAGAGAGAGAGAGGGGAAGTGAGAGAGAAAGAAAAAGAGAGGGGAAGAGAGAAAGAGAGAAAGAAAGAGAGAAAGAGAGAGAGAGAGAGAGAGAAAGAGAGAAAGAGAAAGAGAGAGAGAGAGAAAGAAAGATGGAGAGAGAGAAAGAGAGAAAGAAAGAGAGAGAAAGAGAGAGAAAGCGAAAGAGAGAGAGAAATAGAGAAAGAGAGAGAGAAAGACGGAGTTAGAGAAAGTGAGAGAGAGAGAGAGAAAGAGAGAAAAAGAAAGAGAGAGAAAGAGAGAGAGAAAGAGAAAGAGAGAGAGAAAGACAGAGAGAGAAAGAGAGAGAAAGAAAGGGAGAGAGGGAAAGAGAGAAAGAGAGAGAGACTGAAAGAGAGAAAGAGAGAGAAAGAGAGAGAGAGAGAGAGAAAGAGAGAGAAAGAGAGAGAGAAAGAGAAAGAGAGAGAGAAAGAGAGAGAGAAAGAGAGAGAGAAAGAGAGAGAGAAAGAAAGAGAAAGAGAGAGAGAAAGAGAGAGAGAGAGAAAGAGAGAGAGAAAGAGAGAGAGAGAGAAAGAGAAAGAGAAAGAGAGAGAGAGAAAGAGAGAGAAAGAGAGAGAGAGAAGAGAGAGAGAGAAAGAGAGAGAGAAAGAGAGAAAGAGAGAGAGAAAGAGAGAGAGAGAAAGAGAAAGAAAGAGAGAGAAAGAGAGAGAGAAAGAAAGAGAGAGAAAGAGAAAGAGAGAGAAAGAGAAAGAGAAAGAGAAAGAGAGAGAAAGAGCAGACTAGTTTAATTTTTGAAGTAAAACTTATGATACGTTTTGTCTTATTTTTTTGTAAAACTTTTCTAGTCTACTTTTTCTTTCAATGAGATTTATATCGCGTATTTGTTGCTATTGTTTTATTTGTTGTTTTTTTGTAAGATTTACCTCGATTAGTGGTTTTTATTTTTACAGTAGGATTTATCTCAAGTCTGACAACAGTAAGACATTAATTTTTATTGATAAAAAAAGAAAGTATTTACTACTTCCTGGGCAACGCCGGGTAGCCATGCTGGTATATAATTAAAGAACAGCGTTATCAAAACAATTATTGAATATTAGTTTCCGATCACAGTTGAGTAATATCATAAATGCCAACAAATTAATATTAAAATTGTTCGAATATCAGTAATGAATCACTTAAATAAATTTCGCACACCAAGGACTCACTATCCTATCAGATAGAGCTTGCTATAAATAATGAATGTTGCTTATATTAACAATATAGGTATATATTATCATATGCATGTAATTTATTGGATTTGATTTTATCATCCGCCTATTCTACATAAATTTATCTGTATATTTGCTTATTTAGACATCATTCATGTTTGACCCCTTTTTTATTTGGCCCTTTTTATCAGAATATACTGTATTTGTATTGTTCTTGATATTGACCCATTGACGTCGGAAGGCATGAAAATATAGTAATAGAAATTCTAACATATCCGTCCATAAAAATTGAAAATATCCGCGTACGCTACTGCAAATTAATGTTTTGTTATTTAATAAACACACACATATATAGTTTGAATCACCTACTAGACACCATCCTCGGGTGTCTTCGGTCTCTCGATACAACGGTTTGTCAGTATCAACTGACATGAGGATACTTCACTTACAATTAACCCCTGACAAAATATTCAAAATAACATAGTATCGAAGCCCAAATAAGATCCCTCTCGACACGGCTATACACTGGCTCATACGAGGAATAGGGCATCTTTTCCAAGTAATTTTACCTCAAGTAAGAGGACTTGGCTGGATACTCCACCAGACTAGATTAATTCTTGTTCTGAAATCCGGTAAGACCAAGAGACCACACGAAAGATACACTATAACATAGTAAACTGGTTAATTGGGGATAGGAAAATGAATATTCTTAACTTCTTTACTGACTCAACGTTTGATAAGTAAAGGAGAACTTTAATGGAATATTCTAATATCTATATATCTCAAATAGGGATCAAGTGTCAACTCCAGGAAGGGGCCCCTTGATTTCTGAGAACTTCAACTGAAGTAAAGTAAAACAACAACAACAAAAAAATATATATATATATATATACATATACATATATATATACATATATATATATGTATATATATATATATATATGTGTGTGTTTGTGTATGCAATTCGCGCTCCGATTACCTTCAGCACTCTATTCTTAGTACGTAAGTAATATTTTACCCAAAGTGTAAAATATATTCATACTTTCCATTCAAAAAAACCAACCCACAAGTGAGGAGATAGCTGGTTCTCGCTGTATCACGGGTCTTCAGTGTTGCGAGGCGTGGCAACCTTTTATATATTTATATATACATATACATATTTATATATATATATATATATATATATATATATATATATATATATATATATATATATACATGCATATAGAAATACATATAGAAATTAACTTCTCAGAATCGGAACCAAGCTGACTCAAAACGGTAGATTTCGTTTCAGAAAGAGCTTCATAGAATTAATAAATTAAAAATGAAACATTTTATGAATTAAATATTTTTTGATGTTCTAAGTTAAAAAAAATAAATTTATGAATCCAATATATATAAATTAATACTTTTATTCTTCTTGACAAAAATAGGAAAACCTGCATTTTGTCATCGACTTCTTTACAAATTAAAAAGCATACGTGGAAATATATTGAATTACCTGCTAGCCACTATCCTCGAGTGTCTTCGGTCTCTCTGTACAAGGGTTTGTCAGGACAACCTGTCATGAGGATACTTCATCCTACAAGTAAACCCTTGCTTGACTGAAGTAATATGAAAAATATATATGGCATGCAACTATATATATGGCAATTAAGCTATATAGAGGAATCCAGGTTTCATTCTCGCAAGAAATCGTTTAGCCTAGTAAATTCCTGCGGGAATGAAACATAGATGCCTTTATGTAGCTTACTTGCAATGGATATACTTTTATACTACGACTTAGCACTAATCACAAATTGAGCTCTGTTGAAGTAAATACTGAAAATGTATACACAATATATTATATCACATTATAATATTACAATATATTCACATTATAATATTACACGTGTATATACATAAAATAGTAAATTATATATACGCAGATACGTATATATATATATATATATATATATATATATATATATGTTTTTTGTTTTTAGATTTTTTAATTTTTAATTTTAATTTCTAACGGCCTTAATTTTTGAAATGTTAAATTTATTTTCTTCTTCTTCTCTTTCTCTATCCCTCCACTTCATTCTCTCCAAATATGATCTGAGGTTAAGATCGGATTCTAACTCTGCCTGATGAGATCTCAGTTTATAGTAACTGTCGATCGATAACATCGACATGCCAGTGTCGCAGATTTTGTACATGTCTGTGTAAATAAAATTATCATATATAAAACTTTATTTTGATATTGAGCACTTTTTATAAACCCGGTTAAAATTCTCTGGATTACCACCCTGTGGATATTTTTCACCTGGATTATTACCATTAAATATATATATATATATATATATATATATATATATATATATATATATATATATATATATATACATAAATATATGAATGTATGTGTGTGTATGTAATCTGTTAGTATGAAATCATTTCTTAGAACATGTGTGTTGTTTGTAATCAGTCAGAGATTTAGACAAACAGAAAGCCACTTCATATATGCGTACTGAGAAGTGGCATCTAGATTGTTTGATACAACACTGGGTGGTGGAAGGTGGGCCATTTCTAAATAATAGCGAGGGTGGGGGTGTATCAGTAAGGGGTTAAAATAGATTCACATATGTGAAGGCTGAGGGAGAGACAGAATGGTAGAAAAACACTAAGGAAAGTGAGAAAGCGTAAGTGTTGATGTGCGTGCGTGTGATCGTGTGCGCGCGATAGGTAGATAGGAGTAAAGTAGGTGCAAGGAATGGAGAGGATTTGAGTTCGGGTTCGGGTTCGGGTTCGGGTTAGAAGAACATGCAAGAATAAATTGGTAGGAAAATAAGAAGTAGGGCAGAGCGATAAATAAACAGATAGTGACAATAAGAGGCGTGCTTTTTAAATATGAGAGATCCGAGGGACCGAAATGAGTTCGCGGCCCTTGGGCTAAAATCAGCGTGTAGTAGCTGCTCTTTGCTTGGCCAGAAAAAGAAGAGACAATTCGAAATAGAGGCGATTTTTTATTTTTGTCTCTATTCAGCCTGTCCCCTTTTGGGGAGCTTCATTTACCCCGCATTTAAACCGACCCTGTGTTTTACTGCAACCTGGTGAGAAAGTAACTAAATTGGAACGAGCGCACTTGTTCTGCACTCGGTAAGATGAAAGAGAAAATCCTTCGAAACTGAGGCAATATTTATTTTTTGTACGAATCCAGAGTTTTATCCAACATTAAAAACCGATCTATGTCGACTATCTCTCATGAGAGGGCAAATAAAGCTGGACAAACATACATATAAATATGTTGATAGATTGATATAGATAAACTGTGTTAAATAAAGAGGCATATATAGAGATAGATGCATATTAAGCTAGATAGCAAGGTATATATATATATATATATATATATATATATATATATATATATATATATATATTATACTGTATGGCCACGAATACCTCTATTGTAAGGTGTTATTGTAGGAAATAAATAATAACGGAAACAAATTAATTACAGATTACTGTAACTCACCGTTGTGTCTAGTAAATACGTCTTTTTGAACTTCAAAAAAATGTACGGTTAATAGATTATTACATATAATATGTGATACTATGAGCAAGAAAGTAAAGCGATTTAGATTATATACGTACAAAGAACGTAGTGGAAGTGAAAAGGCCAGTCAGAATAAAATATCGATTTGACATACGCATGCTATTTTCTCTAATTTGGAAAATGCTATTGACTTTGTTATATATACATATATAAGTATATATATTATCTTCAAAGAGTAGATATATAGATCGTATATATATATATATATATATATATATATATATATGTATATATATATATATATATATATATATATATATATATATATATATTAATGTGTACAATTAGATTTGACTTACTCGCAGCAACTTCAGGAGTACAGCTAAAACGTAAAAGACGCTGACAGTCGTCTAGACATTCGAGATTCGATCCCAGCTAAAGGCACCCGCTTGTCTAGCCACACTGAAGATCTGGGAAACAGCGAAACAGTCCATCTGTCGACGGCTAAAATATGCCTCCCTTGAGCTCTCTAGTAAGTAAATCGCTAACTTCAATAAGCTTATAATGCATTGCCTTTTCTATAAAGAAATGGAGCTCTCAGGCAATTGAAAATGTTACATTGCGATTTCGTTTACTAGCAGCAGGTGCCGGATTATAGTTAAATGGTTAGAAGTGCCAACTGTCTTGAGAGACTCACTTTTCTAGCCACACTGAAGACTGTGATAAGGTTAATCAGTCGTTCTGTGGATGATATACATATATATATATATATATATATATATATATATATATATATATATATATATAGGCAGCATCTTCTCTTGCAGACAAGTGTTGTTGAATATTACGACCACTCCTGTCCCCGATCGGAATTCAGAAAACACTTAGTAGAAAATAGCATAATCTTAGAATATAATACCAACAAAAACTCAATATATTAGAAGACCTATATATAAAACAAAAACAACCTAATTAATAGAATTAACTTTAATATCAGTAATAATATTCTAAAATGTCTATAGTTCTAAATATAGTTGCGTACTTATTACATATTCCCGCCAAAACCTTCTATAATACTAACAGTTTATATAATATTCCAATAACCATGGTTTTATTTTATTATTTTTATTTTTTCACATTTCCAAAAAATATAAAATTTCTGTGAGATATATTTTTAACGGTCTGTTTCATTTGTCTTGCGCCAAACTACATTTTTATGTCAATATCGTCTCTGCAACACTACAAAATCATCAGAAAAAAATTCACAAAGAGTAAAAAGTTATTGGATTAAAGTGTCTTGAAAACACCTACACTATACAGTAGTTTCTTTTTACGGTTAGAATAAACAAAAACAAACAAACAGAGTGAGCAAAAAACTCACACGTGGGAGATCACACTATTACGCCATTTTGAATTTTTCGTTCAAAGCTAGTATATCCTAAAATGTAGTGCGAACAATTTTAAAATTTAAATTCAGTAATATTTGCTAAAATAGTTAATAAGTTCTATAATTTATTCATAAAATTCTAATTCACTTGAAGATAATTTATTTTTTCCTTACTAAAGTTAACTCAATGTTTATTTAGGTCGTTTGGGTACGAAACTCATTTAAGTTCAACATTTTAGAGCTAGTTTTATAATGTCAGCCGTCCATTTAATCAACTATTAAAAAATATTCTACATCGGTGTTTTTGTGGAAGTTATATAGTATTTACTAATAAATCTTTTCCAACAATATTAAGATAAGCTTAATTTCCCAGAATTGTGTGTCTGGGTAACTCGAGGATATATTTCGCAGTGAGTGAAAAATCGCCCCCCCCCCCTTAGTTTCGCATTTAATTAGTAACTTACTACTTGAGTGAAGAATTCTGGGAAATTATAAGATAAAATCATAGTCATTGGAATATAATATAAACTGACTTATATTTTGCTCTGTTATCAATAATTGAAAAGCATTGAGCTGAATCTTCTAAGGAGACTACAAAGTAAAAAGAACTGATGGTATATGGTAATACATATATTGTTATTAATAATTTTATATATATATATATATATATTCATATCAAGGTGGTATGATATAATGGTTATTGTGGGCTTGAAGTGGCAGGTTTCCTCTCTCTCGTGGCTACTGTCCCCATTTCACTAATATCCTCCCTCCATCTATGCATTGACTAGTAGTGTAAACGATACTTTAATGTCTTCGTTTTACATTTACTCTCGAAGATACACCTGTATTTCTCTTTTAATCCCAGCATTGTTTTCAAAGTAATGTTGATTTTGTAGATGTAAATGTAATGTTAACAAACATCTCGCTGCTTAACTTCTTACAGAAGATGTTGCTGTTGGTATGGCCCCTATTTGATAGTAGCCCTTTACGTCCTAATGGCACCGTACCTTGTTCGGGGGGGTTATAATAGTAAAAAAATGTTCCTTTGGAGATGTGATTTTATTTTTTTTAAAGAACAAAACATCAAAAACCAACATCTGATGAGTGTTTCAATAATGCCCGGTGTAATGTTAGGACCTGTAGAGTTAATTGAAACTTTATAAGTGTATCGGCTCTTTTATGCAGTTCTTTTAATTTGTAACAAGACGCACTATAAAAGTAATCGATCCTCTTGTTTCTGACCCATTAACAGAAGCAGATGTGAAGAAGCGCCGACAACATCTTTCTCTAATCTTTCTCTCGCTCTCTTGCAAAAAAAAGACGCAATTTGTGTTGTCCGTTTATGTTTAATAAATTTCTAAAACCAGACCCGCGTACAGTATTATCGTTCAATTTCCGAGCGAAACGAAACGAAACGAAACGAAACCCACGAGAAGGTGGGATAAATGTAACAATGGCTTCAACTCACGCTCGAGCATAGCCATCGCCTGATATTCGTATTAAAGATATAAAGAAGGAATGTGTCTTTTTAGACCTGCCAATGACTTATATATTCTGCATGACAAACACATACACTCTGGTGAAGTTTCGTGTGCCATTTAGGCCTCTAATTGAATTATTTTCTAATCCTAATACCCTGTACATCGAAGCACCACTCAAACCATAACAATAAACTTCTATAGATTTATATTTTGTTTAGTTACTTTTTAAAAGGATTACTGAAAGAAACTTTTTCTGCATACATTATAAATGTAATGAATGTCAGATTTCACAGATTGGGATGGAATGATGCCAAAATTCTTGCCTGCATCTCTTATGAGTCTCTTATGGATGCGATTCCTTTCAAATGATGTCTTAAAATTCTACGCTGATTTCCTCCACAAATCAAAATCAAGACGTAACTTTTACCTTTGACGAACCTTGATATTTACTTTAATCAATCAAAATGCTCTTCATGCAATTGTTATGCCTTATTTTGGGTCTCTGTGGTGGGCATATTCCTTCAGCGAACTATAATCCGGTCAGAACTTATCCTTACCGCAAGTCAACTGCATCTGAGACGACACTAAAGTATCTCAGATTCGACGCTGGTGCAATGCAAGGAATGAATTTACTTGATTAAAGGAGCTATAAAAGTTACAACTTCATAGTAAAAAAAACTAGCCAACGATAAGTATTAGATAGGTAGATTCCGACCCACAAAACAGCAATTGTTCCCTCTTTGTCAGGAATATCGCTCATAAAATGTGAAGGACGAAAACAGGCAAGCGAGAGTTACGAGGCTGTCGAAAGTAAACCTAATGACAACTTTCTACTCTCCAATACACACACACACACGCGCACACACATACACACACATATATGTATATATATATATATATATATATATATATATATATATATATATTTATAGTAATCCAGGTAGAGTGAAAATCCACAGGGTAGAAATCCAAAGGGTAGAAATCCAAAGGGAATCAAACCGGGCTTATAAAAGAGTGCTCAATAAAAATATAGAGCTGTATTGTGAATGCTTTTTATTTAAACATGTACAAAGTCTGCTACACTGGCATGTCGATGTTATCGATCTACATCTATCAAGAGCTAAGATCTCATCAGGCAGAAGGTTTTTGGATCACAAAAAAAACCTTCTGCCTGATGAGACCTCAGCTCTTTATAGCTGTAGATCGATAACATCGACATGCCAGTGTAGCAGACTTTGTACATGTTTAAATAAAAAGCATTCTATATATATATATATATATATATATATATATATATATATATATATATATATATGTGTATATACTCTTCACAGACCATACAGGATCACCGACTGTTTAGATCAAACATAATAAAAGATCTTCTCTCCAGTCATCTCTGTACACGGTTATTTTTCATTAAATGAATGGTGTTATAATTCACAACGTCATACTGTATTTGCATCCTCAACAGATGACACTAGTATGTATGCCGTCATTGGTTTACGACGTACCCCAAAGTGCGAGATGAACTACAAAAAAAACACACACACAACCAAACAAGTGAACAAGATCCACAGAGTTTTGGTATATAGATTTAGATTTTTCAAAGATAGATTATTAAGTGAAAGCCCGGAATTAGTCCAATAAAAATAAGCTCGATGATACTCGATTGCAGGGTACAGAGCATTTATATGTGATTTTTTGAAAGCTTACCAAAGCATTCCGTTCAGGAGACCAATCATCACCACAAAAGACTTTTTCTTTCAAAGATTATTTATTTTATCATATATATTCAAATTAGAGAGTGTTTTTCTTACACGTGAAATCAATGTTTTGGTAAGCCTTCAGAAAAGCACACACACACATATATATATATATATATATATATATATATATATATATATGTATATATATATATATATACATATATATGTATATATATATATATATATATGTATATATATATATATATATATATATATATATATATATATATATATAGTGCGTTAAAGTGAATAATTTTCGTAAGAAATCCAGATAAGAGAGCTCACTGTAATAAACAGAGCAAGAATAGCATATAGATCGAAAAAATTTAGATACAGTATTTATAATTTAGTTCGACTTCCTAGTCTCTTCAGAATGCTAACATATTGGGTCATTTCCAATATGTAGTTGTACCGTTAGCATTCTGAAGAGACTAGGAAGTCGAAATAAATTATGAATGCTTACAGTTGCGATATGTATATGAATTTTTTCTTTCTATATTCTATATTAATATATCTATATGTTTTAATTATATATATATATATATATATATATATATATATATATATATATATATATATATATATATATATTAAAATATAATTTAATATTATAAGGAGCCCCTTTAAATAAAATTAAAGTCGAGCACTTTAAATAGACATCGACATTAGCCTAATGCTTCAGTGCGTTACTCCGACTCTGTCGTCGGGTTCTATCCGAATGTCTTGATATTTACACTCACCGCTCTCAGTGACCCTACAGCTTAATTTCTCTGTGATCACGTGACAACCGCCCATGT
>OY744533.1:96317077-96364577 GCA_963556195.1 Sepiola atlantica
CTTATTTGAATTTTTCTTCATGTCTGAGGAAGTTGACTATCTATTGGAGAGGACAACTGAAACATGTATGAATATATGTAACCAATAATGTTTTTTTGAATCACGAATATATATATATATATATATATGTGTGTGTGTGTGTGTGTGTTCGTGTGTGTGAATGTGTATGTGTGTGTCTATTCTCTGTGCTGCTGATGATTTAAGATCAATAAAAAATTTAAAAATCAATATCGTCGCAGAAACGATCGTATACTAATTTGTTGTTTTTATTGAATTCTTCGAGCGTATGTAAATGAATATATCATGAATATATTTACGTAAAAATATATTTATATACAATACTGTGTATAGGAGTTACTAACGAACACATATTCAAGCCAACACGTTGTGTAACGTGGGTCCCATAATTGTTTGTAAACTTGAATATGTAGGGTGTGCTCCAAAATAGTAGATATATATTCATTTTGTCTCAGTAATTTTAAAATTCTAAAAAAAGAGGCTTATTAGTTTATTTCTTTATATTGTTTAACATTATTTGTTGTATAAATATTTTTACTACAGAAAATGTAGAACGTTGGAAGTTCGTTCATTTCGTTCGTTTGATTTTGTTACGAACGTAGTTTAATAAATTAATTTTGCATAATACATTTTGTAAGCTAACTCATCAGAGCGAATATATTAATTAAATGTCCGATAACAGCCGTTTAGCAAGTTCTTTTTCATCTGCAGGGTTCCATATTTTGTTCTGAGGATTATATCTGTGTGGGTAGTTTTCTACATTTTTCACTTTAGATGATGATGGTGATGATGATGATGGTGGTGGTGGTGGTGGTGATGATGATGATGATGATGATGATGATGGTGATGATGATTATGATGATGATGGTGGTGGTGGTGATGATGAATGATGATGATATCATGATCATGATCATGATCATGATGATGATCATGATGATGATTATGATGGTGATGGTGGTGGTGGTGGTGGTGGTGGTGATGATGATGATGATGATGGTGGTGGTGGTGATGATGATGATGGTGGTGGTGATGATGGTGGCGGTGGTGGTGTTCATGATGATGATGATGATGATCATGATCATGATGATGATCATGATCATGATTATGATGGTGGTGGTGGTGGTGGTGATGATGATGATGATGATGATGATGATGATGGTGGTGGTGGTGATGATGATGATGATGGTGGTGGTGGTGATGGTGGTGATGGTGGCGGTGGTGATGATGATGATGATGATGATGATGATGATGATGATGATGATGATGATGATGATGATGATGATGATGATGATGAAGTAAGTCAGGATAATTTCATATTCCAATAACCGTATTTATTTTTATTTTTTCATTCTATATTTTCACATTTTTTAAAAACACAACATTTCTATGAGGTGTATATTTACGGTCGTTTATTTTGAGGTGAGCCAAACAATATTTTCATATTAACATCGTCTCTGCAACACTACAAAATCATCAAAAAAATATACAAACGAGAAAAGTCTATTGAATTGAAATGTCTTGAAAATACGTACACCAGACACTGGGTCATTGTTGTCGAAAACAAAGAAAAAACAAAGAAAAGAGTAAACTCACAGGTGGGGAAAAATTCTCAACTTTTCACTGGTTTCATATCTGATGTTGTTAAATTTAGGTTGTTGTGTTTTTCATGTATATAGCTACCAGTATTTGAATATTAAACCAGTGGTAACATTTTAAAATGCTTAACGTGATGCGATGTTCATCTGTGATGCCATCCGGCGTTGATAAATTTAAATCGTCAACGACTTCATGGAACAATGCGAAACACGTTTTCTGCGTTGTTCTCCTCCGTCTTTTAAAACATTCTCTTTTGTCTCCAGCTTTTCTGTTCATTGGCTTTTGACACCTGGATATGATTTTACGTAGAATCGAAAGCGTTCGTGAAACCGATAAAACATTTATTATTTTCTTGATTTGAATGCAAAAAAGACCATCAGAAACATTGAAAAAAATAAAAAAGTATAATTAAACAGACGAATTCTGTTATCTTTTACAATGTTTGCATGAATGAGAACATGCTGCCTAAATACACATATATATATATATATATATATATACAGGTTTATTCATAAGTCACTTAGCTATTAATTTAAAAAATTCTAAAGTTAAAAAATACGGTAATACAAAACAGAAAGTTTATTCAACAAATTCATTGATAGGGAGTTTAAAATTACAGCAAATTTTCAAAATTTCCACCTTCGTTCTGCATGCATAGCTCCATTCTTTTTTGCAAGGAATTTACAGCTCTTTGTAGCATATTTGATTGATTATAATAAATATATATAGAAACAAATATGTAAACAAATGTAAAATAACAAATAGCAGTAATTAGAGAGTAGGTAACAATCATCAAAAGTTCATAGTATGTTTGTGCTTCATATCGTAATCATTTTCAATAGCTAAGTGAAGTGACTTATGAATCACCCTGTATATATATAAATATATATACGTAAATACTTAAACAGTTTAAGTTATGTTCAAAAAAGCTATTAAAAATAATGAAAGAGGGAGAACACATTTTTTTTCGAAATATTGTATTTAAATGCATAAAAACGATAAGGATATAATTAAACAACTTCTGACACACACACACACACACACACATATATATATATATATATATATATATATATATATATATATAAGTATCATAAAAATAACGGACATCTTGTGTCTGGATATTTTTTCTATGATCCTTTCCGTTTTTCTGATTAGGTTCTTAGTTTCAGACGTTATCCAGAAGATTAACTATGCATTTATCTAACGACTCCGCCATAACCCAGCACCTCTATGAAAAGCATTCCTGCCCCCGTTCGCATATCCGTAAACTTCTAGTAGATAACACAAAAATCATCGCACAAAATACTAATACACTTAAACTCCACATACGCGAACCCTATATATTAAAACAGAAAAACCAGCAAGATTAATTATACTATTAGTACTAATATACTCAAATGCCTATAAATATAAATTTAAATTAAACACAGTCCTTTATTTTTCCCTAGTCCTTTATTCACTCCTAGGTATATGCCTGGTTAACATTACTTTACTGACGATGGACCTGGAAGGGTCCGAAAGCGCTTTGGGAAGCTTTTGCAATTTTTTTCAGCCAGTTTCCTAATCAGAAAAACGGAAAGGATCATAGAAAAAATATCCAGACACAAGATGTCCGTTATTTTTAATGATACTTGTATAAAAGAAAAGATGCTGCCAAGATACACACACACACACACATATATATATATATATATATATATATATATATATATATATATATATTATTTATAATTGTTATAAAGCTTTATCTGAAAGAATATGTAGTTTATCATGTGTGCATGGTGTGTTCCAATTTTCATGTAATGATTCTACTTATATAAACTGAGATATGTGTATATTTTTCATATATTTCCATGTACAGAATTCACTCTTCAACCAATTAATCGATCATTATAGAACATTTAAAATATAATTTTACCGTAAATACTATTTACTGTTTATTTATGTATAATATATATGAAGTTATTGTTTTGAATAACGACAAGTCTATTACAAAGTATAATATTATTTGATTACAGTAAATTGTGCATATAAGTTATGACTATGCGTTTTAAATATTTATTGCATTATCTTTTCATCAAAAGAAATTACACGCGCACGCATAATATATATATATATACATATACATATATTGTATATATATATATATATATAATATTTGTTATTGTTTAAGTGGATGGATGTGTATAGTAGTTTTATACGTATGTGCGTATACGCGGGGATGAATGACTAGACTCCTGGAATAAATACGTTATTGATGTGCCATCGTCTAAATATACGCGCCACTGACAATAGGATGTGTGATGTATCTAATGTTCATTTTTTGAATTACTAACCTCTGACTGTACCAGTGTTCGTGCGACCGTCTAATAGTTCATCGAAAATAAGGAGAGAGAAGCAAAGAGGGGCAAAGGAGAGAGAAAGTGTAACGGTAACGACAGCCAGGCACAGTGAAAGATGGTGAAACGGGTAGAGAGGGAAAGAACTGATATTAGACGTGAGAAAAAAAGCTGTATAGTATAAGAGAGACTCATAGATAAAGTGGAAGCTTGGAGTATTATTGAGTTTTTGTTGTTTATATATTTAGAAGTAAAGTGAGAGTAAAAGTGAAAGTGAAAGTAAAGTGATAGTAATAGTGAAAGTGAAAGTGAAAGCAGACGCTAATATGAGCCTTGAGGGATAAAAAGAAATGTATTTCTTTTGTCGATGAGTCCTTGCATTTTTGATGTGTATTCAAACCTTTCATGCCCTATCCCCTTCTGATCTTACATTTTACGTTCATGAGAAATAGATTTTATTAAATAGATATCGAATGGAAAAAGTAAAAATATAATATAATAATTTGTCTGTCTGTCTATTAGTCACTTATATACTCTAAAACTAGTGGACAAAAATGCACCAAATTTGCATGAACTTTTAACGACAACTGAGACGATATTACTACTATTACTACTTCTACTACTACTACTACTACTACTACGAAGAAGAAGAAGAAGAAGAAGAAGAATATTACTATTACGAATACAAAAAATGTAAACATTCATATGCATACAACTACTGGTCAGAATTCCACCAAATTCGGAATGCAGAACCTTGAGAATGCACAGTGTTTCGTAGGGATTAGCTGTATATTACTACAACTGCTACTAGTTATAATGTTTTTAAAAGCAATAAACACTTTGGTCTTCAAAAGCTATTAGTCCTAATTTCAGAAAACTAAGTAGTAGGAGCATTTGGAATGTCAGGAGTGTAACGCCATTGTTTTCTCATCTTTTATACATTCCTCTTGTTTCAACTACAACTACGAAAACTAATATATTATAGAAATAACATTTACTAATACTAATTAAAATCACTTATCGGCTTAACAACTACCGGGTATAATAACACAACATTTGCACAAAGATCCCTTTGAATGTCAGATGTAGTACAATCAAATAATACCAAACCTGATGCCTAAATGAAGCTTGAAGTGTCTATGTCATGAGCTAGATTAAATATCGTGTGTTTTTCTGGTCTTATATATTCATGCAGATGTAATAATATTCAGCGTATTAACTGTAAATAATGATGACTTCTGTACCATTTAGGATATTCGGAATAAGACAGATGAATGTAAGGTCATACATATATATATATATATATATATATATATATATATATATATATATATATATATATATATATAGCATTGAAGAGACAATATTTATTATTCATAATGAATTTAAGAAATTAAAAAGATGAAAGGGCAGCTGACCGGTTTCGTACCTCGCTCAACAGAGCCAAATATCGAGGTAATGTATACAAAATATAAAAAGATGCTATGAGAATTATAGCGAGGGAAAGGGGGTAAAAAATAAAAAAATTAAAAAAATTAAAAAATCAAAAAAAAAAAAAAAAAGAAAAAAAGTTCAGTCAAATAGAAACAACATTAAGCCCGAGGAGATTTTCTCTTTGTTTGCAAAGAGAAGGTCTCAAGGACTTAATATAAATTGTTTCTAAGATCTTGAGATGATAAGGGGAGTGCGACTTACTAAGAATGGAGAATAAGTCGACACTGAATTTAGAGGTACAGGTGCGATTATTTATGAGATGTTGACCTATCGACGAGCCATAAGTATTATTCAAATCATCAGTTGGTAAATAAATTCCATTGCGAATTTTTGTGGGCACGTGTTGTTTGACCCGGATGTCCAATCTCTGTGACGTCATCCCGACGTAGTGCATACTGCAGCTACATTTAAATAAATAAATAATGGAATTATTATGATGTGGGGGAAGGACATCTTTTCGAATAGAAGTTAAGATTGGACGAGAGGAAAAAACAACACGCGTATTCGCAGCAAAATAACATTGTTGTACAGACAAAGAGATTTGTTTGGCGAATCTATCACTAATATTACCAAGCCAAGGTAGGCGAAGGTAAATAGCGCATCTGTCTACAGAAGCTGGTTTGCTTTTGTAAAAATGTAATATTTTTGTTTTAATCGTAGATTGTACAATGTCTAAAGGATAGCCATTGTTACGTAGGGTCTTAGTAATAAATTTAATTTCTTCATCCAGCTTGGTCTTCGAACAAATCTTTAAGGCCCTATGAGTAAGGGTCTTAATAAGATTAAATTTTTGTTTTGTGGGACAAAATGAGTCCCAACGAGTATAAAGACCAGTGAAGGTAGGTTTCACTGGTCTTTATACTCGTTAGGACGTCACAGAGATTGGACATCCGGGTCAAACAACACGTGCCCACAAAAATTCGCAATGGAAATTATTTACCAACTGATGATTTGAATAATACTTATGGCTCGTCGATAGGTCAACATCTCATAAATAATCGCACCTGTGCCTCTAAATTCAGTGTCGACTTATTCTCCATTCTTAGTAAGTCGCACTCCCCTTATCATCTCAAGATCTTAGAAACAATTTATATTAAGTCCTTGAGACCTTCTCTTTGCAAACAAAGAGAAAATCTCCTCGGGCTTAATGTTGTTTCTATTTGACTGAACTTTTTTTTTTCTTTTTTTTTTTTATTTAAAAATTTTTTTTTTTACCTCGCTATAATTCTCATAGCATCTTTTTATATTTTGTATACATTACCTCGATATTTGGCTCTGTTGAGCGAGGTACGAAACCGGTCAGCTGCCCTTTCATCTTTTTAATTTCTTAAATTCATTATGAATAATAAATATTGTCTCTTCAATGCTATTTTAAAGTTTTGTACGACAAAGAATATATATATATATATATATATATATATATATATATATATATATATATATATATATATATATATATATATATATATAAGTAACTTTTTTTTTCATACGAGATTCCAAAAGTCTCTTGTTTTATTTATAAACCTTTTCTGCTTTTTATTAAAAAAATATATCGACACTAAACATCCGTATGTATAAAAAAAGAAAAGAGAGCTCCCGGTTGCGTTCCATATTTTAAAAATTATTTTCTGATTCCTGACCAAAGTCATTTTAAGCGGCGGGGTTGTCTGGGTTACTTGTGTGCTATTTGTTTTACTGGCTTAACTTACTACTTCAAAGTGATTTCGTACTGAGGCTAGAAAAAGCACGTGTTTTGCCATCTCTCGGTAAGGGGTAAGCCACTTATTCTTTTAATACGATATTCCAAAAGATTCCAGAAATTCCGGAAGATTCCGAATGATTCTGTGTGATTCTAACAATGATCAAAATATCCTACAAAAATTGAGTTGAACATATCTTTAGATTTTTTAGAAGTTTATGAAAACGTTTTGATTGAATAACAGACAGAACAGCATCTGAAAGAGAAAATGTAATTTTTCCTACATCCTTATCGAAAATCGAGAGGAGGGGGGCAATCGGAAAATAAGAATTATCGATACTAAACCCTCCTAATGACACAATCAATGTGTGTGTCTTTCTAAATCCTGTCTCTGGACTCTTGAATTAGTTCTAAATGAATGCACTACTTTACAAAAGATTCCAAAAGATTCCGTGAAAAGTCACACAAGATTCCACAAGTTATTTGGAACACTAACTATTTCATAAGCTGAACTCACTCAACATTTATCGCCCGAACTACTTTTTTGTTAGTCACATGTTCACTCAGTCTTAGGCGTCGTATTTCTTGCTGCTCATAGTCACTTGTCTTTCTGTTAATTGTCCACTCGGTTCGTGTTCATTGCTATTTGTGGTTAATTGCCAGGTCGAACCTAGTCTACGACATTGAGTGAAACTAACACAGTCTATAACCGATTATATATATATATATATATATATATATATATATATATATAGTATGTTTAAGAAGGCTTAGGGCAATGCAGAATACCGGGTAGGTTGTAAGCTGGAAGGAATAAAAATCATGAATCGAAATGAGACTAACTGTTTATTTTTTTCTTAAAATCTTACATAACAGAAAGTGTGGTGTTTGCTGTTATGTGTTGTACGGATAATTATTAAAAATCATTTATTTAATATTTCGGGAAAATCTTCTTATTGTCAAAAATAATAAAAAACAAAGGAAACATCCGACTGTGTAGATAATTTACTAATATATATATATATATATATATATATATATATATATATAAAAATGCCACTTCTTTACAGAAGAAAGCTTCCCTAGAAAGAGTGCAATGACCGATTGTTGTCGCGCATATTATTCAGCAGGCCTGGTTTATTTTTACAGGTCTCCATCACCGTGGGTCTTGTAACTGTACATGTAGATGGCCATGCTATGCGTTTGTACGACACGCACAGCTCGCTTTCCTTCTACAAAGTCTGATTTCAGGGACAAGCCGAAGCAAGATAACTGAGAGACGATGTAGAGCGCAGGTTTTACATCGGAGTTTCCGTCTCCTAGATGGTTGATCAAACAAAATATATGGCTCCAACTCTCCCGAGTAGGGTAGTATCGCGCCTGAGTATTATAACTGGTATTTCTACGTCCCTCTAATATATATATATATATATATATATATATATATATATATATATATATATATATATATATATACAGGTAATAATCATTAGAGTTGTATCCCATCAGAACATCAAGAAGATGATGAATATTTTCTGAGCATTTGCCACAATTAAAATACAGTTGAAAAAAACGCGTATCACATACAAAATAATGTTGTTTGTTTTGGTTGTGTTTCGCTTTTTCTAAGTAAGAATAATAAAGGTTGCACCCCACTGAAAAGTCGGGACGACAATGAATACCTACCGATTACTCGTCACAACGAAAACACAGTTGAACCAAACGCGCATCCAATAAAGAACACTCCCGCCTGCGTATATACAGGCAAACATACGTATACATACGTATATGATATACTTGATGAAGTGCAATTGAAGGTGTTAACAGTCGTTCAGCAAAAGGATGAAGAGAAAGGTAGATTAGAGCAAAGGAAATGGAAGCGGGTGGAATTGGCGGAAAAGAGAGAGAGAGAAAAGAGAGAAAGAGAGAAAAGAGAGAGAGAGAAAAGAGAGAGAGAGAAAAGAGAGAGAGAGAGAAAAGAGAGAAAGAGGGAAAAGAGAGAAAGAGAGAAAAGAGAGAGAGAGAGAAAAGAGAGAGAAAGAGAGAAAAGACAGAGAGAGAGAGAGAAAGAGAGAAAGAAGGAAAAGAGAGAAAGAGAGAAAAGAGAGAGAGAGAAAAGAGAGAGAGAGAGAAAAGAGAGAAAGAGAGAAAAGAGAGAGAGAGAGAGAGAAAAGAGAGAAAAAAGAGAGAGAGAGAAATACATATTTAATCGATCTCAAATTATTACATATGAAAAAGCTTTTTTTCGAATTTCATGCAATTAACGTTCTTCCAACAAACGTCTGGATACATAGTTTTGTCTGCACATTTGTAAATGCATATAATGTATTAAGAAAAATGTCAACACGTGTTTGGCCATTTTATAATGCGTATAGTTTTTCAATGAATTCATTTACACATCATAATCTTAAGCTGCACATTGTAGCAATTTCTATACATACATTTGTTCCTCTAAATGTTTATCTTTCCGAAGTTACTCATGGCATAACAACATTTCATTTGTCTGTACATACATGTATTCTAATACCGTTTATTCTTGTATATATTTATATATATATATATATATATATATATATATACATAATTGTATATATATATACATATATATATATATATATTTATATATATATATATATACATAATTTTATATATATATATATATATACATAATTTTATATATATATATATATATACATAATTTTATATATATATATATATATATATATATTTGAAAAGTTCATACCTTTTTTAAAGCATCCAAATTAAATTTAAGAATAATAAAAAAAGATATCGCATCTTTAAACTTGCTTTAAAAGGTATTTTATTTTACCTTACTCCTTGTTCTTAAATTTAATTTGGATGCTTTAAAAAAGGTATGAACTTTTCAAATAAATACATATACCACGTGCAAGCGTAATCTCGTACCGAAAGTGAGAAAAAAAAACACCTCATAAACCGGTTGCAACAACTAAACCGGCTGTCCAATAAGATCGAATCTACAAACTAAACTGAAGAGGCCAATTCTATCTTGGCGAAATTTATCTGTACTAAAAATGAAAGTTTATAAAAAAAAATTTAAATATCGATTTTTCTTTTTTTAATAAAAAAAAAATATCGCATCTTTAAACTTGCTTAAAATTAAAAACATCACATATACAACAAGTGGTATCATTCTGAAAATGCTTGACGTAATGATTTTGTTCTGTGATTCTATCCAGCGTTGCTAAATTTAAATCGTCAACGACTTCCTGGAGCAATGTGAAAAACGTTCTATGCGCGTTTCTCTGCCGTCTTAAAAAATATCTTCTTTCTTACAGCTTTTTTGTTCATTTTCTTTTGACACCTGATGATGATTCGACGAAAAATCGAAAACGTTCGTGAAACCTATGAAACATTTATTAATTCTATTGATTTTAATACAAAAAAGACATGCAGAAAAATTGAAAAAATAAAAAAGGTCCAATTAAACGGATTATTTCTGTTTATTTTAGCAATGTTTGAATATATATATATATATATATATATATATATATATATAAAGTGGTGTACTAAAAGCGAACTTTTAGGAAAAGTGAAACCTATTATGAAGAGTATATAGCTCAACATCCAGGATAGAGCATTTGAGATTTGAATTGAATTATGATTTGACTTTTGCTTCTCTAATTCCTTTCCATTCTTCTTCATTATATATATATATATATATATATATATATATATATATATATATATATATATATATATATATACTATGAACATCTGAGATTTCTAATGAGAGCCATAAGCTCGAAACGACGTCGTACGTAAGTAAAATATAAAAAATTATGTAATATTATTATAAGCCCCTTCCAAGTAAAATGACAAGTTGAACACTCTCTGAAAGATTAACAATGAACATTAACTTAAAGCTTCAGTGCAACGTTCTGATCCTTTCGTTGAGTGCTATCGAATGTTTAGATGTCTATGCTCGCCGCGTTCAGTGTAAATATTACTAAATTTCTCTGTTATTACGTGACAATCTCTTGTTGCCTAATGGGGCCAGTGAACGCCTACACATTTAAGGTGTACCTGAAGACCGGGTTCGCGCCCTGTGACTGCCTGTGATTGTTATTTCCCTTCGCTGATGAGAGCCATAAGCTTAAAACGACGTTTGTACGTCAATAAAATATTACAAATAATTGTATATTATATATATATATATATATATATATATATATATATTAGAAAAAAGAGTAAGTTAAAGAACTCGAAGTATTATTATATTTCAAGAAGATTACATAACATAAATTTGATTAATAAATAAGATATTACAAATCGTCTAAGAAATGGAGTTTTTTTATCTCTATTTAGTTCATAGGTAAAGTCCAGAACGGAGTTATTTTTAAAAGTGTCTTGTATTATGTTAATCTCGTTTTCATTGTTAAAAAAAACTCCCTTTCTTAGACGTACTAATAGACACCAACCATAACGAATTTGTAACATCTATATATAAGAAACCGATTAACATTAACTCCTGCACTCTTAATTTCGTTAGTGAATGCCCCTTTAAATACAAAATAGCCATCATTAAAAACTTAATTACGCGGGCAAAATTAATCTCTTCCTTCCCAACTCTCTTTCAAAATGAACTCAAAAATATAAAGCAAACTTTAGTCAATAATGGTTTCCCCAATTACACTATTGACCAACAAATTAAACAATTCAAAAACAATACTAGTAATAATAACAATTATAATAATAATAACAAAAACAACAATGAACCCAATTCTCTACTTAAAAACATTATAAAACTATTTTACTGCAACCAATTTCATCATAACTATAAAATAGACGAACAGGTTCTCAAAAACATTATAGATAAAAACGTACTCCCCACCGACCCAAACAAAAAAGTAAAACTAATTATCTATTATAATAAAACTAAAACTACCAATCTGGTTGTTAAAAATAATTCTTCACCCCGGATTAGAGTTCTTGATAGGACCGGCCTTGTATACAAGTTTAAATGCCCTTTGGGAGAATGTGTCTCCGACAATCATGAAAATGTATACATAGGGTCGACTGTTACGACGCTATCCAGAACATTAACTATGCATTTATCTAACGACTCCGCCATAACCCAGCACCTCTATAAAAAGCATTCCTGCCCCCGTTCGCATATCCGTAAACTTCTAGTAGATGACACAAAAAACCATCGCACAAAATACTAATAGACTTAAACTCCACATACTCGAAGCCCTATATATTAAAACAGAAAAACCAGCTATTAACAAGATTAACTATACTATTAGCACTAATATACTCAAATGCTTATGAATATAAATTTACATAAAACACAGTCCTTTATTTTCCCGCCTAAATAGAATATATATTCACTCCTAGGTCTATGCCTGGTTAACATTGCTCCACTGACGATGGACCTGGAAGGGTCCGAAAGCGCTTTGGGAAGCTATGGCAATTTTATCAGCCAGTTTCCGTCTGAAACTAAGAACCTAATCAGAAAAACGGAAAGGATCTTAGAAAAAATAACCAGACACAAGATGTCTGTTATTTATAATGATACTTGTATATATATATATATATATATATATATATATATATACATATATATATATATATATATATATATATATATATATATATATATATATATATATATATATATATATATATATATATATATATAGGTTTTCTTTATCTACATGTAAACGCTTCACCATTTCAGGAATCGTACGTGTAGAGATAATTATTTATATCGGTTGCATGATGCGAAACCCCGGAACACGAGTCATGTCTTTTAACTTAAATTTCGACGTCTTACCACACTCGGCAACTATGAACAACTTAATAAATTAGCAAGAGTTCAAACCTCCTATAGGCAGCTGTCATCAACAGTGTTCAACTAATGAAGGAACATGTAATAAAGCTACGATCACAGCTGTGTTAATACTACTCACTACAGTGCCCGGTTTAGATTGAGGGCGACACATAATTAGAAATATTTGTTTATATATATATATATATATATATATATATATATATATATATATATATATATATATACATTATGTATTAATCTATAAAATAATGAGACAACTGTAGAATTTAATAAAAAACGCTTTACCTGTAATTTTTATTAAACATATGTCGAGGTATATATTATATGACTCGTACTATAAAAATAAACGGTATATATATATATTGGCACGTAATAACGGATAAATTAATTGAGATTTACACTAAACGCGGCGAACATAAATATCTAAACATTCCATAGTACTTAACGACAGAATCGGAGCACTGCACTGAGGCTTTTAAGTGAATGTTTATTTTTAATCTTACCGACATTGCTCGAATTCTAATTTTACTTGAAAGGGGCTTATAATATTATATATATATATATATATATATATATATATATATATATATATAGTATCCTTAATTTTATTTTTATAGTCATCTTAATGTAAAGAATTTTTTGTGTCGACAGTTAGCTGCTATTTTGCTTCTACAATTTAGTAATTTTTATCTTTAAAATGTTAAATTTCTAGTGTCTCGTTCAAACATACTCATTATAAAAATAAAAAATAAATAAATAAATAAATAAATAACTAAATAGATTAATAAAATTGAGAAACATTTGTTTAAATACTAATAAATATAAAATAACAACGGGTAACGAAATAAATAAATCAGTTAAATAATTTTAATGCGTAAACGTGTTAAAAAAACTTGATCCATTTAAAATTAAGGTGTGCTAAAACAATCCTCAAACAAAAAAAAAGATGAGGCCTTTGTTCGAATGAAGTTAACCATTTGGCAATGAAAATAGCCTTAGAGAGTCAGGAATAATAACCAAGGTTAGTTAGCTAGAGTAAACACTACTTCATGTATTTCTCCTCTGATGATAAGATTTCGATCTTTGAAAAGCCTTGGCTTAAGGAAAGAATAATAAACACTAGTTTATTACTGAATACACCTTGCATTGAACAATTGAAATTTGAAATAAATTTGGACAATCGTCGTATATTTATCACTCTTTTTTCTTCTCTCTCTCTCTCGCTCTCTCTCTCTCTCTCTCTCTCTCTCTCTATATATATATATATATATATATATATATATATATATATATATATATATTTAGGGAAATAGCTCCAGACAAGGCATATAACCACTTGCTGTAACGAGCTAAATAAATATCACTTCAAAGTCAAAAACTAGTTTAAGGTAAGTGTTAGATGAGTAGATTCCGACCCAGCAAACAACAATGTTTCCCACTTTGCTAAAAACGTAACTCATGGAATGTGAGGACTAAAGGACAATATAAGGAAAGCGAGAGTTACAAGTCTGCCGCAAGCAAACCCAAGCTCAACATGAATGCACTGACAAACAAAACTCCAAGTATTTAGCCTGTTTATTTCATGCAGAATGCAACAGTGACGTCTCTGTCTAGCTTACTTACTATATCATTTTTTTTATTCTACTTATATTTTATACAACTGGGGACTACTGAATCCTCAGTGAAGGTCATAGGCTATATAAGAAATATATCACTTATACGCTGGGGGGGGGGGGCAGGCAACACCCACCACCCCCACTGAAAACTTTTTTCCCTTAGATTCAAATGAAATTTAAACCATAGTTAAATGACAAAGAATTATGCTTATTCCCCCAACTTTTTGATAATAGTGCGAGGTTCCTCGGGGACACAAGCCCCCCCCCCCCCCCAAAAAAAAACACTGAAATTTAAACCATACGTCCACCTATATATATATATATATATATATATATATATATATATATATATATATATGTGTGTGTGTGTGTGTGTGTGTGTGTGTGTGAAGCGAGAGCCAGAGGGCGAAGCCAGCTAGTATATATATATATAAAATAGTAACTCTGTCTGTGTGTGTGTCCGCCTAATCTTTGTGTTTTATGTTCACCCAACCCGCTTGTTAGAATTGCTTGAACATTGGCATGGTAAGTTTGACCTTTCAGTGAAGATCCTAGGCTATATAAGAAATATATCACTTCAACGCTGTTGGTCGCCGCTCCCCACACTGAAAACTGGTTACCCTTTGATTCAAATGAAATTTAAACCAAATTTTGATAAGATTAAGAGGGTCTTCGCGGGCACACCCCTTCCAGTAGAAACTGTTTTCCATTTGATTCAAATAAAAATATACATATATATATATATATATATATATATATATATATATATATATATAATCAAGGAGAACAACTCTCTGTCTGTGCATGTTTGTCCCTAAAAGCGAAGACATACTAGTAAGTGTACTTTCAATATAATTGTATTCTCATGCACAATTTGCATGTGAACATAATGGAAGTATTTTTGCCCCTTAAAGAAGCTAATGACAATATTCAAACATGTTAATCAAGGTTGCTGTTAAAGTAAACTCTCCCTACCATGATGTTGCATATGATGCTATCCCACACTCTAATCTGGGCAACACCGGGTAGCTCTGCTAGTATATATATATATATATATATATATATATATATATATATATATATATATATATATGTCTTATCTCCTTTACTTTCTTTCACTTTCTCCCGTCTTCTTTTTTCTTCTATTCTCTACTTTTTCCCTATGTGTTTTATCATTCTTTCTTTTGTTTACGTAACTCTCTATTCACACGCGTACCCATCCCTTGTTGCTCGCCTCATCTAACAAAGAGACAATCCGTTTTGTTTGTCTCTCTGCAACCTCCAGTACGTCATCGCTAGTCGACACCCTTTCGCCCTAACCACCACAATCGTACAGCATCCCCTAACACCTACCTCCCAATACACTGTGCCAAGACGGTGCCTGTGAACCAATGTTGTGAAAATATTACTTTGACTCGTCGTTCGCCCGTTGGGAAATCACCGACTGTTACATTCCCGCGAGTTTACAGGTCAATTGATCTTTCGCTCTCACACACAATTGGTCACGTATAACGAAAATACACACATCAATATTTAGGGACAGAGTTTCAATCAATGGTATGCACGTTGATAAGAAATCACCCATGAAGCCAAACACGCACTCGTAAAAGTGGTATTCATTATTAATAATCTTTTCCCGATACAAATCTATTTTATTGCTTTGATTAACGAGACATTTGACATTTACTCTTCTCTAAAAGTGCGTTTTTTTCTGTTTATACTCATCAGAGAAACACGTGAAAAATATATCGAAGTTAACACTTATGCGACACGTGTATTGTATATCGTCGTGTTCGCCTATTTGATCTGTTTCGTGATTTCACTTTTTTACCAGTGATGTACTTAGGCCGCTAATAATAATGTTATATATCTATCTCAAGTGAATCTTGTTGGCAAACTTCTCCAATTGGTTTCAATTTTAATAAATTATCACTGACGAATAATTACTAGTTTTATATCATTTCATCTGAGCCGTTGTCTTAGAGCGGTTGAAGAATGTGTTCTTTAACTACTTAACTTAAGGCTCATTTCATACGTGGTGTACGACTCGCTCCCAGTCGATGCCTGACTGAAACATATTCTCTAACTTTGTCAATGACATGTTTTCTTCACGAAATCCACACGTTTTCACTTACGTTATAAAATGTTAGTTCCTGACGCCCGACACCCGACAGACTACTGTCTGCCACAGTTGTCCTTAACCAGCTAAAAGCATCCCAATATACGACACGTGGAATAGTGAATGCGAGAGTAAGAAGCTGAAGCTATATGTGAGCTTATATTATGGAGAGTAAAAAGTGAACCTCGGTTTTACTTTCGGCGGCCTCGTAACTATCGCCTCCCTTATTTTGTCTTTTAGTCCTCACATTCCATTTTGTCTTTTAGACCTCACATTCCATGAGCGATGTTTCTGACAAAGGGGGAGGAATTGCTGTTTCTGGGTCGGAATCTGTCCATCTAGCACTTATTCTTGGATATTTTTTAACTTGAAGTAATATTACATCAAGTAGCTTCATGCCTTGTTTGAGGCAATATCCATAATATATATATATATATATATATATATATATATATATATATATATATATATATATATTACGTTACAAAGAGGTAAAATGCCTTCAAACAACCATGTGTAAGATGCAGGTATTTTTATTAAAATCAAATCATCTCGACCTTTTTTTCCAATAATTTCGCTCAGCATCAGAAGCTTCATCAGAGATTTAAACAAATAAAAGGTATTAATCTTTTTTATCGTAAGAATCTTTCCTGGTTTTTTAGAAGTGACGTCCTATGTTGTGTAGACTTCACGTGTGTATATATATATATATATATATATATATATATATATATATATATATATATATGTATTAGTCCCTGTCCGATCGCCGCAATGTAGCATCCTTGTGCTTGTTTTACAAATACTTCAATGGATTATGCTCCGATGAATTGACTGCTCTGGCGGCCCCTCGACGTAAGAACACAAGACCAACTCGGCAATCGACAAAATCCCATCCATTCAATGTGGAAGTCCCCAGATGCCGGAGAGCTTTCTACTCAAATATCTTCTTTCCTCGTGCTGCTGGCCTCTGGAACTCCCTCCCTGCCCCTGTTTCCCCGACGGTACTGACATGCAGAAATTAAAAACTAATGCAAACAGACATCTCGCTGCGCAGATCCCAATTTAGGGTGACTCTTCAACCTTCTCCCTTTTCTTTATTCTCAGTAGCCCCTTACGTCTACAGTGGCAGCTTGCCTTTTCTGGGGTTAACTATGTTAAGAAAAAAAATTAAAAAATTATAAATATTATATATATATACATATATATATATATATATATATATATATATATATATATACACGCACAATGAATACTAATCTGTGTAACGATACGAAGTTACTTTCATGCATGTTATATTTGGAGAGATATTGGTCCATCGCTCAAGGTCTTACTTCCTTTCTTTATTTTGTATTTCACATTAATTATTGACGCTTTCTACTGGTGCGTTTATGAATCATTGACATTCGCTTCTGAAACATTTTAATCCATTATTGACATTTCCCACTCATAGATGTCAATATTTAATTGAAGTTTTCCCATAATTTATTGTTAACATTTTCATCTAAGTAATTTCAATTCATTTTCGGCGTTTCCCTCTGGTGAATCTCAATTGATTTTTGACGTTATCGTTAATATTTTTGTCCAATGAGTGCCAGTTTTTTCTTTGATATTTTCTTGTAAAAATATCAAATCATCTTTGATGTGTTACGTTGATACGTGTCAATTATGTGTTGACGATTTCCCCCGAAAATGTCAATTTATTGTGGATGTCTTCCTTTGATGAGTCCTTATCTACTGTTGGCGTTTTCCTCCCCAGAATGTCAATCTATTTTCGCTTATTATCTATGATAAGTATTGATTTTATTGTTGATATTTTTCTTTGTAGAATGTCAATCTATTTTCGCTTATTATCTATGATAAGTATTGATTTTATTGTTGATATTTTTCTTTGTAGAAAGTCAATCTATTTTCGCTTATTATCTATGATAAGTATTGATTTTATTGTTGATATTTTTCTTTGTAGAAAGTCAATCTATTTTCGCTTATTATCTATGATAAGTATTGATTTTATTGGTGATATTTTTCTTTGTAGAAAGTCAATCTATTTTCGCTTATTATCTATGATAAGTATTGATTTTATTGGTGATATTTTTCTTTGTAGAATGTCAATCTATTTTCGCTTATTATCTATGATAAGTATTGATTTTATTGTTGATATTTTTCTTTGTAGAATGTCAATCTATTTTCGCTTATTATCTATGATAAGTATTGATTTTATTGTTGATATTTTTCTTTGTAGAAAGTCAATCTATTTTCGCTTATAATCTATGATAAGTATTGATTTTATTGTTGATATTTTTCTTTGTAGAATGTCAATTTTATTGTTGCTGTATTCCACCGATATTATTATTGTTGACATCTTTTTATGACAAATGGTTTCTTTCTTTGATTAAGTGACAATTTATGCTCGGCGTTTCCTAACGAAGATTACAATTCATTGTTAATGTTTTATTATAATTAGTGGCATGCCCACAAGTAGTGCAATCGATTCAGAGTTTACTTCAAATATATCTATCCTTATAATACTAAAGTATAGTTTTTCAATGTTTACTTCTAAGATTTATTCCTATATAATATAGCTATACATAATTCATGCAAAAATGTGCATCAGATATGGGATTGAGTTATATTTTTTTAAAAACATCAGTTCTACATCAAATTAGCTGCGAATTGTAATTAACTGGAAGAGGATACTTCACTTAGAAATCTGCGTAATTTACCAAATCAGCCATCATTACCGGTAATCATTACGATGTCAATGTTAAATAAAAATACAAACGTTTTGTGTTTCACTTTATACGTCTTTTTAATTACGAAATGTTAACAAATACAATTAACGTCCAGTCTTAAAAACAGGATGTTAAAAGTAACATTTCTGATCACTTTGAGTTATTTCCCTTTTAATTATCTTCTCCTACGTAAACATGAAAATAACATTTTTTAAATTCTTATTTAGGTGACTACGATATTTTTCAAATTTAAACATAAACAATCTATGCATTTACATTTCACAATATAAAAATTAGTAAAAGGGTACCTGCAATTCATATCTGTTAGTAAAAGAATTATTAGGTTCGTACGTAGCTTTTAATAAGTGACATTTTTAAAAGCTCACAAATGTATTTTTTTTTATCAAGTTGTCTCAATTTAAAATTTCTATTTGCGTTTCAGATTGTTTAATAAAAAATCGGTGCTTGTACAGAAGCGTGCATATAAAAAACGCTGAATATCGCAGTTTTAATTAAATCAACCGGAAAACTCTTTGATATACTTATGTATCAAGCAAAAATAAGTTTGTGCACTAAACATTAGCAAAAACTATTGAGTAGAATTTTAATAAAAAGTAAAAATCCGTTATATCGTTTAATCGGGTTCGGCCATTGATTCGAGCGAAAAACACGAAATTCCGTCTTTCATATTGACAAGTAATAAATCAAGGACATTCGCTAAAATACAATGAAACTGATTTTTATTTTTAATTAAAATACTACTGGATAATTTTTCCTACTTTTTGGTGAGGATATTTATTTAAATCTGCTGCGTAAGTATATAATACTGGTTTTTGTAGTATTTATAATTTAATACGGACGCTTCTCTGTACAAGCATCGCAAATTCCAATTAAGGATTTATTTGTTACATCTGATTTCAAAATATTCCTCTATAAATCCGATACTATGAGAAGTTATCCATCTTTTTATCGCTAAACACATTTCTCTATTTTCTTTCACTTAAATAATAAATATGCATAAATACTTGACGCGATTTTGAAATGTTAACTTGTAACAAACGCAGAGCATTCATTGAATAATCACCCCTGTTGGTTATGCGCAACACACACACACACACACACACACACACACACACATATATATATATATATATATATATATATATATATATATATATATATATATATAATTTATTTAGATACTGTATATTATACAGTATCTAAATAAATTATATTAGCTCTCTTATATGATCGAGCACTTTATTTGATTTCTTTTCTTATACAACCTGACACACACTCTCTCTCACTCTCTCTCTCTCTCTCTCTCTATATATATATTTATATTTATATATTTATATTTATATATATATATATATATACATATATATATATATACATATATATACATATATACATATATATATACATATATATATATATATATGTGTGTGTGTTTGTGTGTGTGTCTATATGCGTTTCTTTTAATTGATACTTAAACTTTTTTTCTATTCAAATATAAATTTTATAGCATTAAGTAATTTTAAAAGCTCAATAGTTTAAGGCCAGGGCTATGCTATATTCAATATTTTTTATTATTTAATGTTATGCCATATCAATGTTATAGATGACAAATTCACGTTATTTCATTATATATATATATATATATATATATATATATATATATATATATATATATATATATATATATATATATTAGTACTTCATGTATCCACATAAAATATTATAAGGAGATATAATTTTTTGTGTCAGTTTTCAGTATTTACTTCAACAGTGCTCGATACCTAAGTAGAGCTAGGTTGTAAGCTATGAAAATATATATGGCAATTAAGCATCGTCAGTCTAAATGCCTGACGATGTTTGATTGCCATATATATTTTCATTGCTTACTATATATATATATATATATATATATATATATATATATATATATATATATATATATATATATGATAAAATAAACCTATACCTCTGAACTATTATGATATAAATGAGTAAAATAATGATGGAAAGTATCTAGGAACACATCATACGCGCAGCCGCGAGCTCATATCAGAGACGTTAAACGCCGTGCTCAGAAGATACAGAGGCAAATTCGACTGTGGAAAACAGTGTTATGTCGAATTAATATGGCGTCATAGTAAAGGGTTTGGGATTACTATCCCCTTGGATGTTTATCTGGGGAGATATTAAATAGAATTCTGGTATGTTGCATCACTACCAACGCGAACGAATTTATTTCGATATTAAATAAAGAATATTCGCTCTCAGAACTCCTTGTGGCTTTCATGTATATGCAGGCGTGCATTGGCATTTTGTAAACACATCGCTTCGTCATGAGAAAAGATAAAGAACGTCACCGTAACTATCTAATAGATATCGAACTGCATGTATATATATATATATATATATATATATATATATATATATATATATATATATATATATATGTATATATATATAAAGGTGTGAACTGATAGAAATACGATTTGCCTTTTGCTTTTCTAATTCCTTTTCATCCTTCTCTCTCTCTCTCTCTCTCTCTCTCTATATATATATATATATATATATATATATATATATATATATAAATATATGATAATTTTATTTACACAGACATGTACAAAATCTGCGACACTGGCATGTCGATGTTATCGATCAACAGTTACTATAAACTGAGATATCATCAGGCAGAGTTAGAATCCGATCATATTTGGAGAGAACCTCTCCAAATATGATCTGAGGTTAAGATCGGATTCTAACTCTGCCTGATGATATCTCAGTTTATAGTAACTGTTGATCGATAACATCGACATGCCAGTGTCGCAGATTTTGTACATGTCTGTGTAAATAAAATTATCATATATAAACTCTATTTTGATATTGAGCACTTTTTATAAACCCGGTAAAAATTCTCTGGATTACCACCCTGTGGATATTTTTCACCTGGATTATTACCATTATTATATATATATATATATATATATATATATATATATATATATATATATATATATATATATATAATAAAATTGAAGTATAAGCCAAATTAGCAATACAAGATTAATTTATTATTATTTTTTTTTCTTACATTAATCCGATCGATTACGGAATAAAATTCCTTCTTCAGGGGTATCTACTCGCATACATACAAAGACACCCACATATGTATATATAAATATGCATAGATGGACACTATCATTAAATCGGCTGATGAACCTGTCACATTTTTCATCTCTAAACTAGCGGATTAAATGTTTCGTGAACCAGACGGTACCGATGAATAAAAAAAATATGTATAATTGCCACTTAATAAAATGTGTATGTATGTATGCATATATATATATATATATATATATATATATATATATATAGTCATCCGCATACAGACTGATTTGCTATAGATATATAGATAGATATATTAACGGAGTAATATATATATATATATATATATATATATATATATATACATATATATTTATATATATGCATTTTGACTGACGATTTCCAGCGAAGATGAAACATAGATGCGTCTGTGTAGCTTAATTGTCATTTTCATACTTTACCGCTAACCTTTACTTTCGTATTGAGCACTGTTGAAGTAAATACTTAAAATCTATACACGGTACTGTATTTATAGCATAATCATCTTGACTCTCTCATGCCATCTTGCTTTATCCTGTTTTAAGACTTACCAGGTGTTATGAAGGATACAGTATATGACCTTATAATATTATACATGTATATATATATATACATACATACATATATATATATATATATATATATATATATATATATATATATATATATACATATATATATGTATATTCTGAAGACTGTAAACTAGTATATGTATATACACATATATATATATATATATATATATGTATATACATATATATATATATATATATATATATATATATATATATACATACATACATATATATATATATATATATATACATATATATATGTATATTCTGAAGACTGTAAACTAGTATATGTATATACACATATATATATATATATATATATATATATGTATATACATATATATATATATATATATATATATATATACATACATACATATATATATATATATATATACATATATATATGTATATTCTGAAGACTGTAAACTAGTATATGTATATACACATATATATATATATATATATATATATATATATGTATATACATATATATATATACATATATATATATATATATATATATATATATATATATATATATATATATACATATATATATATATATATATATAGTGTGTCAGGTTGTATATGAAAAGATATCAAACAAAGTGCTCGATCATATAAGAGAGCTAATATAATTTATTTAGGTACTGTATATTACATATTTCAGCAATGTACCGCGGTTTCATCCAAAAGGGCAGATTTACTAAAGATGTCTAAATCTGCCCTTTTGGATGAAACCGCGGTACAGTGCTGAATTATGTAATATACAGTATCTAAATAAATTATATATATATATTAACGGCGAGGAATACGGGCGTTTGGGAAATTTTGGGGAGGGTAGAATTAAATTAAACAAGTATAAAAACGAGGGGAAACGATTAAAAAAAAATTAATCGTTTCCCCTCGTTTTTATACTTGTTTAATTTAATTCTACCCTCCCCAAAATGTCCCAAACGCCCGTATTCTTCGCCGTTATCTAATTTTGTACCACGAAATATTTATTTATATATATATATATATATATATATATATATATATATATATGTGTATTCTGAAGACGTTCGCCAACATGAACGAAACCGGTCAAATCTCTTGTTTTTGTTTTTCTTCTGCACTTTAACCTGTTTTCTGTTTGTCATTTTTCCACACATTTTGTCCACCACGGCATTTCATTTTCATGAATTATCGTGTACCTAACCCCATATATATGTAATGTTAATGTAATTGGAAAATACTTTTAAAATAAACAAACTTTATCGCGTATTACTTTTTTCATACCTCTTTGCGGGCAATATTTTGTGTTGATGAAGATTTTTAAATACAATTTACATTTCAGAGCAAAAGTCAGTTATATGGATTTCAGTGTTCGAACTTACTTCCTTAACTTGGCTGTCATGTTCACAACGTTTAGGTCGGTCTGCCCTTTCGGCCCTCATCAGGTGTCCCGTATCGAATTTGGAAACCGTCTGTCTGGACTCTCAAAACCAATCCCTTTATTTTCACGGGTGTACAACGCTTGGATTCCATTTTTTTTTTTTTGGGGGGGGGGGTCTGGAACACACTCGTTAATTCTCCGTTGCTTTCAGTTCGGCTGCTGCTACTGCTGCTTATCGCTTATTCAAAGATGAAGAAGTCAGTCGCAACACTGACATCCAAGATGAAAACACCTCATCTCAGAAGTACAGACAAAAGTTAGTCTGTTTAACCGAAAACTTGTTGACCCGTTTCTTTATTAAACGCAAGGTCAGTAAAAGTAATTCAGACGCCGCAGATCTACTACAAAATATCGATCTCAAACAGGTTTCCCCATCAACTCTTCAGTTGCTTTTTCAATATGTCCATTATTTTGAAAGGTTTTGACCAGAACAGGTTAGTTGTTATGGGAAGGGAGCAACCATGAATATAAATAAAATAAAATAGGACTTACAGTCATTAGTGTGTTATCAAAGTTAGATCTATTAATGTGAGACTTTTGGAGACATATCACTCGAAATGAATAAGGAAATATAATTATCATGATATAAATGATACAAAATAATGTTTACAAAAATAATTGAAGAAATCTGAGCTCTTCAGGTGAATAGAACTAAAAACTTGACCAGCAAATATTTAATTAAAAGAAAAGAGAAAAACTGACACTCGATGTTTGTTTCGTTATCCTATGCTTGTCTTCTGCTGTCGCTGATTTTTTTGTCGTTATTTTTGGTTTTTATACGCGTTGAACTTGATTTCAAGAGATTAGTGCCTCAGGAGTATCTGGTTTGTCCGAAGTTCACTTGTTTACAGGTATTCGTTTACATGTAGGATTGAAGGTGTTCACTTCCAACACCGAGAGCAGACAGGCTGAGCGGTTGCAGACGAAGTCCGGGAAGGTTTGTTAAAAACACATTCAAAAGAATAACGCACAAGCAGCATTGCAACTTTTACTCCATTGATGTTCGGTTCCGCACCTGACACGTTTCTGCTTGGTACACGCAGAAGCAGAGACGACAAATCCTGATTTCGACCTCTGGATTTTCACCAGAGCCGGGTAGGTCTGACACTAACACGGTGAGGAATAGTTGGACTTTAAAGAGGCGCTGTCGGTGATTGATACACGTTGTCTGACCATGGCGGTGGTTGGACAAACCTGGGAATGATAGGGATACGGAGATGACTAATTTCGTACAAACGCTTGTGTGTGTTGGGGGAAACTAGGTATGTTTTAGCTATCAAAATCAAGGAAGTGAAAATTTAATGTAAAGGAAAAGCACTGACAACAAACATTAAGACCACCAGCTTAGAATAATAATAAACGAATTATAAGTCGTCTGTTATCATTGATATTTTCGCCTAGTGTTTTCTTTTTATGTTACCCAGGGGTCGAGTCGCAGATAAGTTGTTATCTCAGAAAATGGAGTTAAAATATAAAAATGAACATCTGGTTTCGTCGCCGACGATAAAAGAAATAATAAGTAGTCGAAATAATTGTTGATCGGAATTAGGAGACAAAGAAGCGTTGATAACCAAATTATCAAAATGGCGATCGTTCACATTAAATGATTAGAATTATTGTGTAGGCGTGTTGGAGGTGCAGCCTAATAGAATCCCCGAAGAGGAGCTAATTAATGGGCATCAACTAGTTAGAGAAAGATCCTGTCCATTATCTATGGATGAGATGAAAAAATAACAAATTAAGATGAAGTTGTTGACCAATGAGGACGGGTGAAGCCGCAATTGTTCAGTAGAATAATAAATAAAGGGTCCATTGGAGCCAATTTCGATATAAGCAAGAGGTTTTTTTGTCTCTCTTTGAAATAGATTTATTCACTGCCAAGTAAAGAAGACTGCATTGAGGAGACTTCTTCAGCTCGGACTCTGAACGAAAAACGTTACAATAATTGATCATCTGACAAGCAAAACACTTTTTTGGAACGCTCACCCAGACAAAAAGCAGAATATATACGCGTGTGTGTGTGTAAGGTTAGTTGGAGAGAACCCCAGCAGAACCTCAATTATGAGGAAGAAATCCCAAAATAAGAGCGTCATCTTTATCTATATATCTAATTACAGAAGATTACAACAACATCGGTACCATCGATTTCAAATCCAAACAAAGTGGACGTATACTTGGTCTCCATATATATATATATATATATATGTATATATATATATATATATATATATATATATATATATATATATATATATATCAAGTTAATCCAACAAACGATATAAGAGGCAACTAATATATTTTAATTAGTGAAACATTCGGATAAAGACTGAAGCTCAATATACTGGATAGAGCATTAATAGCATGATATGCAATGAAATAATAAAATAAGGTGCGAATCAAATTTTATTAGAGTTTATTGGATTTTATAACTTTAACAAATAAGTATGTTTTTGGCTTGATATATTTGATGTGTTATGTAATCTTATGTATTTTTGTATATATTTTTACATATTTTCAAAGTGTAATTTTATCACTTGCAGTAACGTTACTGCGGTAATGGTCGTCAGAGGAGAAGAATTATCTTTGAAAACTCATGAGTTAAGGACGTTGAGATATTTTTCCTGAACTTTAAACTCTAATAAATCTGTATGTACCTAGAAGCGGACACAAAAAGAAGACTAGTCGAGAGTGTTCGACGAACGTATTCGGAACTTTGTATCATATATATATACATATATATATATATATATATATATATATATATATATATATATATATATATAATGTTTGTTGAGATCAAAATAATTTGAACATTGTTGCAATAATTCAAAACCAACTACCATTCGGCGTACGATCTTTTCCAAGATTTTTGGAAAAAATTATTGTTCATTATTCATGATTATAATACCAGAACGTGTCTTTGTCAGCGCCGTTTATCACATTACATGTAGAGGTCACTTGAAAAAATATCAGATTTTTATACAAAAATTCAACACGAGTGAAAGGATTTTAAGAGCAGGAGAAGGACAGCGAATTTATAAATTAATTAAAAACATCTAAAACATTCAGAGCATTAATTATTGAAACAATCGAAGAGGGGAAATTACATGAAAGAAAAAATACATGAGTGAAAAATACATTAATGACCAAATAGTGATGTAACAATGGTAGCATGAAACATTATTAGGAGCGAACGAGAAAATGTTTTTGTAATAACAACAATGTAAGGATAGTATAAAAGGAAATAGTATATAATAAAGTGAAAATTAGATAAGGTATACAATAAAGTAAAATTGGTGAATAGGATAATAAAACAATAATGATTGATAGATAAAAAATAATATGAATCGATTGAAATAATATAAATAGATGGGGAAAGAAATTAAATAAAAATGTTTGTTAAAAATGAATAAAGAAGGAAAATTAAATAAATAAATTAATAAAAAAAGAGTTAAATTCGTTTAATTAATACTGTAGATATCGACAAAACTATTGCATATATAGAGAACAAATAGGAAAATCAAATTACGAATGAATAATACCAAACATTAATGTGAGCATGCATGGCTCTGTCTTGGGACCTTTCGTCTCTATAATACATAGACTATTTACAAATACTAAGATGTATTATTGATTTAAATTATAGTAACCCGTTTTTATGTTAATATAATAAACGAAAATCCATTTTGTATTTATTCATTTAGATATTTTATTAGTAAATATTAAAATGCACTTGACCTTAACATCTAACTGAAGTTTCACGGTTTCACCTATCATCAACATTGAGTCATTTTGCTATCAAACAATACGAGACCAGAAAGGTAATCGTAAACTTTATACATATTTAAATTACCTACTGGAGAGTTTGAATTACCTACTAGACATCATCCTCGTGTATCTTCTGTCACTCTGTACACACGTTTGTCCGGACAACGTTACATGAGGATACTTCACCCTACTAGTAAACTCTGACCAAATATTTAAAATAACATAGTATTCGAAGCACAAATAAGATTCGCTTAACACGTTATACACTGGCTTATACAAAAAATGGTGTACCTTCTCGTACTGATGTTTCCTCAAGTAAAAGCACTTAGCTGGATACTCCACCAGACTAGATGAATTCGGTAAGACCACGAAAGCACAAGAAATATATAATATAACATAGTAAACTCGTCAATTGGGGCGAGCAAAAATTACTGTTCTTTACACTGAAGAAAAATTGAGAAAAATGACTGAGACTTTACACTGAAGAAAAATTGAGAAAAATGACTGAGACTTTACACTGAAGAAAAATGGAGAAAAAACTGAGACTGTACACTGAAGAAAAATTGAGAAAAAACTGAGACTTTACACTGAAGAAAAATTGAGAAAAATGACTGAGGCTTTACACTGAAGAAAAATTGAGAAAAATGACTGAGACTTTACACTGAAGAAAAATTGAGAAAAAACTGAGACTTTACACTGAAGAAAAATTGAGAAAAATGACTGAGACTTTACACTGAAGAAAAATTGAGAAAAATGACTGAGACTTTACACTGAAGAAAAATTGAGAAAAATGACTGAGACTTTACACTGAAGAAAAATTGAGAAAAATGACTGAGACTTTACACTGAAGAAAAATTGAGAAAAAACTGAGACTTTACACTGAAGAAAAATTGAGAAAAATGACTGAGACTTTACACTGAAGAAAATTTGAGAAAAATGACTGAGACTTTACACTGAAGAAAAATTGAGAAAAATGACTGAGACTTTACACTGAAGAAAAATTGAGAAAAATGACTGAGACTTTACACTGAAGAAAAATTGAGAAAAAACTGAGACTTTACACTGAAGAAAAATTGAGAAAAATGACTGAGACTTTACACTGAAGAAAATTTGAGAAAAATGACTGAGACTTTACACTGAAGAAAAATTGAGAAAAATGACTGAGACTTTACACTGAAGAAAAATTGAGAAAAAACTGAGACTTTACACTGAAGAAAAATTGAGAAAAATGACTGAGACTTTACACTGAAGAAAAATTGAGAAAAAACTGAGACTTTACACTGAAGAAAAATTGAGAAAAATGACTGAGACTTTACACTGAAGAAAAATTGAGAAAAAACTGAGACTTTACACTGAAGAAAAATTGAGAAAAATGACTGAGACTTTACACTGAAGAAAATTTGAGAAAAATGACTGAGACTTTACACTGAAGAAAAATTGAGAAAAATGACTGAGACTTTACACTGAAGAAAAATTGAGAAAAAACTGAGACTTTACACTGAAGAAAAATTGAGAAAAATGACTGAGACTTTACACTGAAGAAAAATTGAGAAAAAACTGAGACTTTACACTGAAGAAAAATTGAGAAAAATGACTGAGACTTTACACTAGAGAAAAATTGAGAAAAAACTGAGACTTTACACTGAAGAAAAATTGAGAAAAATGACTGAGACTTTACACTGAAGAAAAATTGAGAAAAATGACTGAGACTTTACACTGAAGAAAAATTGAGAAAAAACTGAGACTTTACACTGAAGAAAAATTGAGAAAAATGACTGAGACTTTACACTGAAGAAAATTTGAGAAAAATGACTGAGACTTTACACTGAAGAAAAATTGAGAAAAATGACTGAGACTTTACACTGAAGAAAAATTGAGAAAAAACTGAGACTTTACACTGAAGAAAAATTGAGAAAAATGACTGAGACTTTACACTGAAGAAAATTTGAGAAAAATGACTGAGACTTTACACTGAAGAAAAATTGAGAAAAAACTGAGACTTTACACTGAAGAAAAATTGAGAAAAATGACTGAGACTTTACACTGAAGAAAAATTGAGAAAAAACTGAGGCTTTACACTGAAGAAAAATTGAGAAAAATGACTGAGACTTTACACTGAAGAAAAATTGAGAAAAATGACTGAGACTTTACACTGAAGAAAAATTGAGAAAAATGACTGAGACTTTACACTGAAGAAAAATTGAGAAAAATGACTGAGACTTTACACTGAAGAAAAATTGAGAAAAAACTGAGACTTTACACTGAAGAAAAATTGAGAAAAATGACTGAGACTTTACACTGAAGAAAAATTGAGAAAAAACTGAGACTTTACACTGAAGAAAAATTAAGAAAAATGACTGAGACTTTACACTGAAGAAAAATTGAGAAAAATGACTGAGACTTTACACTGAAAGAAAAATTGAGAAAAATGATTGAGACTTTACACTGAAGAAAAATTGAGAAAAATGACTGAGACTTTACACTGAAGAAAAATTGAGAAAAAACTGAGACTTTACACTGAAGAAAAATTGAGAAAAATGACTGAGACTTTACACTGAAGAAAAATTGAGAAAAAACTGAGACTTTACACTGAAGAAAAATTGAGAAAAAACTGAGACTTTACACTGAAGAAAAATTGAGAAAAATGACTGAGACTTTACACTGAAGAAAAATTGAGAAAAACTGAGACTTTACACTGAAGAAAAATTGAGAAAAATGACTGAGACTTTACACTGAAGAACAATTGAGAAAAAACTGAGACTGTACACTGAAGAAAAATGGAGAAAAAAATCTGAGACTGTACATTGAAGTTAAATGGAGAAACATAACTGAGACTGTACATTGAAGTAAAATGGAGAACAATTACTGAGACTGTACATCGAAATAATATGGGAAAAAACATAGATTTATGTAGACGTATGTGTACTCGATAACATATGACAATGCACGTGTGCCCCAGCGACGCAAATTACTTTTGCTTTTTCGGAAAATCATTTAAAATTTATTTATTTATTTGTTTGTTAATAATGACTCTTTTGGATATCTTTTAATTGTTTTCGTTATTTAACCTCTTTTTTTCAATTTAAATTTACACTTTTAATGCAATACGGTTATAAGGATCAATCTGTGTTAAATATGCTATCCGATAGCTCCTAACAATGCTGTTAAAGATTTTGTGCCATTCATATCGAATGTACTTAAATCGAGCTTCAATTGTTCTACTGGCAACTAAAGAAGTACGGACGGTTAGAACGGACACACGATCACGCAGACACCGAATCGATGAACATGTTCGATCGGTTAAATAGCTACACATATTTGCAATGCATTTTCATACAAGGACTAGCCGAAGTAATTGTCTACAAGATATTTCAGGTCAACCCACGGATCTATATTGGTAGCTCTGTCTGTCGGTCGTCTGTCACGTTTCGATTTTAAATAGCATTTTACGTTGACTCTGTTACGATTTTAATCACAAGAACGATAGATGGAATTCACGCAATCTTTTTTTTTTTAAACATGGTTCACCCCAAACAAGGCAGGTCGCCACTGTAGACGTAAGGGGCTACTATTACATCTGTTTCATCTATTAAATCTAGATAAAGAATTGAAGATTGAATCTCATTATGGCTATTGGAACAAACGGAAATGTGGAGCGAGCGGTTGTAAGCCTGTTTCGACGTCTCTTTTACTGAAACAACTTAGAACTGAATACAGATCTTCGTGAAAACAGCAGAGAAAGCATCTGATTGGCTATGGCTGAAGAGAGATAACACAAAGAAGGAGATGTGAATTTTTGACGGCAAAAGAAGGGAGGTGAAGGAGATAGTGTTGATGTTACATGCAGTGCAATGCCATGATGTCAGTTAGTATGTTTATTTACTCCTCGCGGAGTTAGGCACAAGGCCAGTTTTATCTTACTCCCACAAGTAAGATGTGACCCAAGATCGGGTCGAGCAAGTGGGGTTAAAAGCCAGTGCTCGAGAGGTGAGCACTCTGGCCATTTAAAAATTGCCTGGGCAGCCCCGTCGGCATTCCCCGGTAGGGGCGCCTCAGACAGTAAGCAATAAACTTACTCCTCCCCAAAGAGGGGAGGCGAAGCCTGGGAGGGTGGACCTCCTAGAACTGCACAGGACAGGCGTGCAGTATCCATCGGAACAGATACTACACTTTGATCTTAGCCAAAAGGCTACAATGCCATCAGAAATCAGTTGCTGATGTTGATAGTAGTTTAAGGAGGTTTGATAGCATTTATGAGCAGATTGCACCAGTTCTACATAACCACTTCCTGGCGATGGAACCGAACCACTTCAGAAAAGCAGTCGAGAAATAGGCACCGACACTGCGAAGTGGTTCCTCTTAATGATCGTGTAGTGTTGAAGCTGTCAGCTGCGAAATAAAATTAAAAAAAGAAAAGATCGTGTCATTCAGACCCTAAAACAGCCAAATCAAATGTAATACAACCATTTAATTGGTAGTGTAATTATATACCAGGAATGTTATTGTTACTGTTTGTTTGATTGTTAGTGTGTGTGTTTCTTTGTTTTGTGACTATATCCTCGTTAGATTTTAGAGATAAACCTCCACACCTACAGACATTCTGAAACTACATTACCCAGAATACTTGAATAAGTATATTGCATTCTATTGAATAGAACACGTGTGGACGTACGCGTACCCACTAACAAACTGACGACGAACGTTTGCCACAAGGACACCAACTACTTTAGGTCTGTTTGTCCGTCATCTGTGATGTTTCAATATGAAATAGCATTTCCGTTGGCTCTGTCACCCGTTTAATACGAAGCGATTGAATTCACGCCATTTCAGATGCGAAGTAACGTCCATTTAAGCTTTCAAACATCCGATTACAAAAGTAATAAAAAACGATTCAATTCCACGTATAATGGTAGACAAGAAAAGTTGTAGTTTATGACTGTTTTTTCTATGCTTGTTTGTCTGTTTGTTTGTTTGTAGACGTGTTTGTCTGTTTGTTAGTAGATTTGTGTGTGTGTATGTTTGTTTGTATGTTTGTATGTTTGTCTGTATGTTTGTTTGTACGTTTGTTTGTATGTTTGTATGTATGCTTGTATGTGTGTATATATGTTTTCTTTTACATAAGTTTGTGGGTTTGTATGTTTGTATGTTTGTTTGTTTGTATGTGTGTATGTTTGTTTGTATGTCTGTATGTATGTTTGTTTGTATATTTGTATGTTTGTTTGTATGTCTGTATGTGTGTTTGTATATTTGTATGTTTGTGTGTTTGTATGTTTGTGTGTATGTTTGCCTTTATATAAGTGTGTGTGTGTTGTATCCTTGTTTGTGTGTATGTTTGTTTGTATATTTGTATGTTTGTTTGTTTGTCAGTATGTATGTGTTGTGTGTACGTTTGTTTGTATGCTTGTTTGTATGTTTGTATGTATGTTTGTTTGTATGTGGGTATATTTGTGTGTATGTTTGTATGTATGTTTGTTTGTATATTTGTATGTTTGTATGTTTGCCTGTATGTGTGTATGTTTGTTTGTACGCTTGTTTGTATGTTTGTATATATGTTTGCTTTTATATAAGTGTGTATGTGTGTATGTTTGTTTGTATGTCTGTGTTTGTATATTTGTATGTTTGTTTGTATGTCTGTATGTATGTTTAATTGCATATGTGTATGTTTGTGTGTTTGTATGTGTGTATGTATGTTTGCTTTTATATAAGTTTGGGTGTGTTGTATCCTTGTGTGTATGTATGTTTGTTTGTATATTTGTATGTTTGTTTGTTTGTCTGTATGTGTGTATGTTTTGTGTGTACGTTTGTTTGTATGTTTGTGTGTCTGTGGGTATGTTTGTATGTATGTTTGTTTGCATATTTGTATGTTTTTCTGTATGTGTATATGTTTGTGTGTACGTTTTTTGTATGTTTGTTTGTATGTGTGTATGTTTGTTTGTATGTATGCTTATATGTTTGTATGTTTGTCTGTGTGTATGTTTGTTTCTATATGTTTTATGTTTATATGTTTGTCTGTATGTGTGTGTGTGTTTGTTGGTATGTTTGTATGTTTGTTTGTATGTGTGTATACGTGGTTGTATGTATGCTTGTACGTTAGTATTTTTGTATGTATGTTTGCTTTTATATTTGTTTGTATGTTTGCATTTATTCTTGTATGTTTGTTTTTCATCCGTCCATGTTTGTTTGTGTGTTTGTATATTTGTTTGTATGTTTGTATATTTTTTTGCATGTCTGTTTGTATTTATATTTTTTCGTATGTTTTTTATATGTTGTTGGTATATCTGTATGTGTGTTTGTATGTTTATTTCTTTGATGTGTGTGTATGTTTGCATAGATATTCTGAAACTACATAACTCACGGTATTTGAATAAGTATATTTCATTTTAATCGAAGCGAGTACAGAATTATCCTGGGTATGTAAAAGACGGACGTCTACATTTTGAAATGTGACGATTGAAACAGTTCTTCGTTTATTTATTAATTTTATTTATTATTCTTATCGTTATTTTTTACAATTTTAATTTAATTTTCAAAATGTAGACGTCCGTCTTTTACGTGAACGGTTTTCCGGCGTATTTTTAAAGAAATTCCATTCTTTCACTCGCTTTTTATTCATTTTTGCCATTAAAGACCTGAAGATGATTCCGGAGAGAATCGAAAACGTTACTCAAACACACGGATCCTACATTAATTCATTCCATTTCAACGTATAAAAGATCATTCGACGAATGGAAAAAATAAAAAAAGGAATCACTAAACAGAAGAGTTATGTCGTTTTCGACAACACACACACATATATATATATATATATATGATAATTTTATTTACACAGACATGTACAAAATCTGCGACACTGGCATGTCGATGTTATCGATCAACAGTTACTATAAACTGAGATCTCATCAGGCAGAGTTAGAATCCGATCTTAACCTCAGATCATATCATAGTTTATAGTAACTGTTGATCGATAGCATCGACATGCCAGTGTCGCAGATTTTGTACATGTCTGTGTAAATAAAATTATCATATATAAAGCTCTATTTTGATATTGAGCACTTTTTATTAACCCGGTTAAAATTCTCTGGATTACCACCCTGTGGATATTTTTCACCTGGATTATTACCATTATTATTATTATATATATATATATATATATATATATATATATATATATATATATATATATATATATATATATAAAATTAATAATTGCAAAAGCGTGTTCTATTTATCCTGACTATATTAAAGTGAACACCGATTAGGCTAATTTTATTTTAATGATACGATAACTTGAAATACCGTATATATAGTCATCTGAAAACTCACTCAAACAAGTATCGATATTGCTCATTTACATATTTATTATTTAGTTCAGTTTCTAATAAATTAATATTCGCTAATATACTTTTGCGATTTGTATTGCCTAATTTTCTACTATAGAAGCAAGTGTTTCATCGATAGTACTATTACCATAATTCTTAATATAATTAAACAAAGAGATTTTATTAAAAACATTAGTAGAATTTCATATTAAAGGGAGATCATTTCCTTCCGGCATAAGTAAAACGTCAAATGTCGGTGTGATGTGTAGAACCGATACTACACTTTGATCTTCGCCAAGGAACCATAAAAAACATTTTTATTTTAAATCATAAGAAAAACACTCGATTTCATTGGAATATCTTTTTATGGTATGGGTAGTATAGTATCGGTTCAGTTGTTATAAGACTGTCCTCCGAGGAATTGCCTCCTCCGTTTGAAGGGGTTGTGCAAGGAATACTCCCAGAATAAAAAAAATAACTTGATTTTATCAGAATGTATTGTTATGGTGTGGGTAGTGTAATATTGACTGTTGTCATAAGACTGTCTACGCAGAAATTATCTCTCCGTTTTGGGGGAGGGGGGTCGTTCGTCATGATATTATTTTATAAGTCAGAGGGCTAGTGTATATGTACGTTTACCATAATACTAACTAAGAAAGAACGATAACTGAAGTTAATAAACATATATTTCCTAACTAGAAAATAATGAAAGAAGTTATCGTTTTTCCTTAGCTAGCACATTTATCCTTGTTTATATAGGTGGTGATTATTTTATTCCGGCCAATTTTCATTTACGCGTTTTACATGGACAATGAAACTTGATGTTGTTTTTAATGTTATCTAAATGAGAAAGTTATTATTCCACCTATCCTAACTATATTAACATTAGAACGGTTGATGCATATTTAATTCTCTCTTTAGTATATATTCATTCGTCATTATACATTCCACCCAAGCTTTACTTCCCCCTTTTGTTGGTCGAGGCAGTATAGGATACATTCGTTCCTCACGATACAATCCTGCCAGGATTACCTTCTCTTTTTTTTGTGGAAGGGGTAGTGTACTATCTATTCTGTTTTCATGATATCATACTCCCAGCATTGACTCATACTTTATTGATGCGTCATGATATCATCCTCTCGCTCATTCCCTACTCATTTAGGGTCAGTGTATATAGTTCGTTCATCATGGTATCATCCTCACAACCTAGCAAAACCTTTTATTCACTTATATGCTAGCAGGAAGACCCGACGTTGCTCGGGATTGAATGAGAATCACTTCTATCTAATTATTTCACTATGCTCATTACACTATATTATTTGTTCTTGTTTTTACCGCTCCCTCATTCCGTTCGGCCTCTAATATTGTCGGAAGAAGAAACAGTATAAGTTCAGGCGATCTTGTTCTACTGCGCATATCATAAGGGCTATCACTGAACGAAAATACCACACACTGAATAAGGAAGGCGAAGCTACGGCGGGCGTACTAAATATCCCCAAAATCTTTTACAAAGTATAGCATAAAGGTCTTCTGGAGAAAATAAATAAATCTGCACGACATTACTGGACGGAATTCTTCGAAAATTGAGTAGAATCAGGCCACAAATAGATGGTCACACAGTATCAATACAAAAATCCTGTCCTTTAACAACTATCAGAAACATTTCTAACAACCGATTGTCATTATCAATAGCACGCTTCTCGAGAGTCCAGCATTTCATACCCCCAGCCTGAAATTCACAGGTTATAAGTAATAAAATAAGATTATAGATTCTGTCAAGGTTGACGCATAAAAGGTAGGCTCTGTCTACCGAGAAGAAAACTGCTCACACCAGCAGCATCCTATATTTCTACAAAGCCATGCAGTACTGTCTCTACATACGGGCATCACTCACACGTACGGATATACATTAGAAATTTTTTTACAAACTTAACAGAAGCACGTATGGATAAAAATTAGACATTTTCTTACGGACTAAACTGACACACACGTATGGATATGAATTAGATATTTTCTTACGGACTTAACTGACACACACGTATGGATATAAATTAGAAATCTTCTTACGGACGTAACTGACACACACGTATGGATATGAATTTGAAATCTTCTTACAGACTTAACTGACACACACGTATGGATATGAATTAGAAATCTTCTTACGGACTTAACTGACACACTCGTATGGATATAAATTAGACATTTTCTTATGGACTTAACTGACACACACTTATGGATATAAATTAGACATTTTTTTATGGACTTAACTGACAAACACGTATGGATATAAATTAGACATTTTCTTACGGACTTAACTGACACACACGTATGGATATGAATTAGACATTTTCTTACGGACTTAACTGACACACACGTATAGATATGAATTAGACATTTTCTTACGGATTTAACTGACACACACTTATGGATATAAATTAGACATTTTCTTATGGACTTAACTGACACACACGTATAGATATGAATTAGACATTTTCTTACGGATTTAACTGACACACTCGTATGGATATAAATTAGACATTTTCTTATGGACTTAACTGACACACACGTATAGATATAAATTAGACATTTTCTTACGGATTTAACTGACACACACTTATGGATATAAATTAGACATTTTCTTACGGACTTAACTGACACACACGTATAGATATGAATTAGACATTTTCTTACGGACTTAACTGACACACTCGTATGGATATAAATTAGACATTTTCTTACGGATTTAACTGACACACACGTATGGATATGAATTAGACATTTTCTTACGGACGTAACTGACACACACGTATGGATATGAATTTGAAATCTTCTTACAGACTTAACTGACACACACGTATAGATATGAATTAGACATTTTCTTACGGACTTAACTGACACACTCGTATGGATATAAATTAGACATTTTCTTACGGATTTAACTGACACACACGTATGGATATAAATTAGACATTTTCTTACGGACTTAACTGACACACACGTATGGATATGAATTTGAAATCTTCTTGCGGACTTAACAGACATACACGTATGAATATAAGCTAGCAATCTTCTTGCGGACTTAACAGACATACACGTATGAATATAAGTTAGCAATTTTCTTGCGGACTTAACAGACATACACGTATGAATATAAGTTAGCAATCTTCTTGCGGACTTAACAGACATACACGTATGAATATAAGTTAGCAATCTTCTTGCGGACTTAACAGACATACACGTATGAATATAAGTTAGCAATCTTCTTGCGGACTTAACAGACATACACGTATGAATATAAGTTAGCAATCTTCTTGCGGACTTAACAGACATACACGTATGAATATAAGCTAGCAATCTTCTTGCGGACTTAACAGACATACACGTATGAATATAAGTTAGCAATCTTCTTGCGGACTTAACAGACATACACGTATTAATATAAGTTAGCAATCTTCTTTCGGACTTAACAGACATATACGTATGAATATAAGCTAGCAATCTTCTTTCGGACTTAACAAACACAAACGTATGGATATGAATTAAGAAGTTTCTTTCGGAATTAATCCCCACACACATACGGATATAAATTATAATTTTCATTACAGACTTTACATACACACACGTATAGATGTGCCTTAAAATGTGTTTTACAGACGTAACAGACACACACGTATGGATATAAATTAGAAGGGAGAGCTTGAGTGCTTACTAGACACAATCCTCGAGTGGCTTAGGTCTCTCAGTACAAGGATTTTCCAGGACAACCTGACATGTCGATACTTCACCCTACAAATAAACCATGACCAAATATTTAAAATAACATAGTATTTCGAAGCACAAATAAAATCCCCTCGACACGGGTACCTTACACTAGCTTATGCAAGTAATGGTGCCCCTTCTCGAAGTAATGTTACTTCAAGTAACAGCACTAAGCTGGATACTCCACCAGACTAGATGAATTCTTGCCCTGGATCCGGTAAGACCAAGAGACCACAAGGAAGACATCCTATAACATAGTTAACTGGTCAATTGGGGAGATGAAAATACATTTTCTTAGCTTCTTTATAAACTCAACGTTTGAGAGGAAAAGGAGAACATTATTGAATATTCGAATATGTATATATTTCATATAGAGATCAAGTGACTAAAATGAGACACACGTAGGAATAAAATTAGAAAATTTCTTGCAAATTTAACACAAACATAAGTGCGGATTTAGACATAAACACACGTTTGGTCATAAATTAGCTTAAGACATATACGTATGGATATAAATTAAATTTTCTTGCGGACTGAACAGATGCATATTAATGGATATAAATTAAGTATTTTCTTACGGACTTAACAGACTCACACGTACGGATAGGAATTAGTAAAATTTTCTTGCGGACTTTACACATGTATGGATATCAGTTAGAAATGTTCTCACAGAAAAACTAGGATGTTTATGAAATAGAAATGTTATTGCTGACTTAAAAGACGCACATACGGATATACATAACACTGGTTGTCGGAAATCATTTCATGGTTAATATTTTTTATCTCTTTACAAACTCTACGTTTGAGAAGAATTATAGATCTTTGGTTGAACACTCGAATATCTATGAATCGCATACAGAGATGAAGCGTTAGCACTGGGAAAGGGGCCTACTTGATTTCTGAGAGTTTACACTGAAGTAAACTAAAAAGAAAATTATAAATTTGATTGCCGACTTTACAGATACACGCGTATGGTTTTAAATCGGAAATCTTTGTACGGTCTTAATAGACAACCACGTATGGATATAAAATAGGAGAGTTTGAATTACCTACTAGACACCATTATCGACTATCTTCGGTCTCTCTGTACAAGGGTGTGTCAGGACAACCTAGCATGAAGATACTTCAACCTACAAGTCACCTCTGACCAAATATTCAAAATAACATAGTATTCGCAGCACAAATAATCAGCACGGCTATACACTTGCTCATACCATGAATAGTGCACCTTCTCCTAGTAATGTTATCTCAAGTAACAGTACTTTGCTCGATACTCCACCAGACTGGGTGAATTATTGTCTTTGAATCTGGTAAGACAACGAGACCACAAGATACATACACTGTAACATAGTTAACTGATCAATTGGGGAAAGGGAAATTACTGTTCTTAACTTCTTTCCTACCTCAACGTTTGTAAAATAAAGAACTTTAATAGAATATTCGAATATCTATGTATCTAATATAGAGATCAAGTGTTAGCCCCAGGAAGAGGCCCCTTGATTTCTGAGAACTTCGACTGAAGTAAAATGAAACAAAAAAAAAGAGAATAGAAATTATCTTGTTGACTAAACACACACACGTACGGATATACATTAGGACTTATGGATATCAATTTGAAATCTTCTTACGGACTTAGCTGAAGAAAAAAAAAAGCAAGCCCGTAAAAATGATGGATTTAAGTCCGCATCACATTTGGAAATAATCGACGAGAAACGAATTGCCATTGGCATCATCATTAAAGCGAATCCGTTTTGTTTAAGCATCATTTTTTAAACGGTCTCCTTCCTAAAAATGCTTGCGTACACCAACGGCGTCCACCCTATCTTGTATCGCTTGTTGACATCGAATGGCGTCATTGTACGTGACGTAACTAATTTGATTTAAGTGGCGCCATCTTGCGGGAATAAGCAGGGTCCGGACACAGCGTTCGCACCATTAACTAACGATTTAGGCGCGAAAGCATAACGTAATTGATTCGTTCGTCCAATGGATGGTTGACACGAGCCGTCGAATCACCGATATCAGCCGACAGGATGGCTATCAAGACGATAAACAATTTAAGTATTTCGGGAAGCATTTGTCTTGTTTAAAATCGTGCGCTCTTCCTCCTATTATTTCAGTGCCTATATATATATATATATATATATATATATATATATATATATGTGTGTGTGTTTGGTTTTCAAATCTTTTATTTATTGTTATTCTTTTAGATGAGTCCTTCTATTTATATAAACGACTCTGTACGTCGGTAATTACGTATGTCACGCTTCATTTTGAAATGCTAAATGTGAAGATGGGATTGACGCAGTTTGTTTGAAACACGTCTTTGCATCTCTGTCGTTTGTCTGTCACGTATTAAGTTTGACATATTTTCTCGTTTGTCTGTCACGCTTAAGTATAAAAATAGAATTTTAGTTGTTAGCTTATGCTTAAATTTGTAATAGATTAGTGTCTGTCTGTCACGCTTAAGTTTGAAATATTTTTGTTGTTTGTCTGTCACGCTTAAGTTTGACATATCTTCTCGTTTGTCTGTCACGCTTAAGTTAAAATAGAATGTTAGTTGTTAGCTTATGCTTAAATTTGTAATGGATTAGTGTCTGCCTGTCACGCTTAAGTCTGAACGATTTTTGTTGTTTGTCTGTCAGGATTAAGTTTGACATATTTTCTCGTTTGTCTGTCACGCTTAAGTTAAAAATAGAATTTTAGTTGTTAGCTTATTCTTTAATTTGTAATAGATTAGTGTATGTCTGTCTGTCACGCTTAAGTTTGAACGATTTTTGTTGTTTGTCTGTCACGTATTAAGTTTGACATATTTTCTCGTTTGTCTGTCACGCTTAAGTATAAAATAGAATTTTAGTTGTTAGCTTATGCTTAAATTTGTAATAGATTAGTGTCTGTCTGTCACGCTTAAGTCTGAACGATTTTTGTTCTTTGTCTGTCACGCTTAAGTTTGACATATTTTCCCGTTTATATGTCACGCTTAAGTTAAAAATAGAATTTTAGTTGTTAGCTTATTCTTTAATTTGTAATGGATTCGTGTCTGTCTGTCACGCTTAGGTTTAAACGATTTTTGTTCTTTGTCTGTCACGCTTAGGTTTAAACGATTTTTGTTCTTTGCCTGTCACGCTTAAGTTTGACATATTTTCTCGTTTGTCTGTCACGCTTAAGTTTTAAATATCTTTCTTGATTGTCTGTCACGCTTTAATCTGAAATAAAATTTCCGTCGTTAAAACACGCTTCAGTTAGAAATAGTTTGTCGTTTGTCTGTCACGCTTAAGTTTCAAAAGAGGAATTTTCTAATGCGTACCCACGATTTAATTTGAAATAGATTGTTGTTTCGTTGGTTTGTCACGCTCAAGTTGTGCGATGTCATTTTAATTGTCAAACGCAAAGACTAAGTGGACGCATGTTAAGAATATAGTTTCTGTTTTAATATTAAAAAAACCAAAAAAAACATTACTCATTCTTTCATCTTTCCCGCGACATTTTTCATATTTTCTACGCGGCGCTTCTGACAACGACACAAAACAGCTTACGGTAAAATGAGAGAGCGATAATTATCGGGAACGATTCTTTCGAGTTCTGTATGCGCATTACCTTTCTCTGAAAATGTACATTTGGCGCGCTTCTATTCCAATCCTGACGTCATGTGAAGACGCATTTAGTTGTCCTAGAAATAATTTAGTAAATATGGGATTTAAACAGAAAATAACAGTTATATTATTCAAACTATGACAATTCGAATGAATTTAGTGTGTATTTGATATGACAATTTTATTGAGCTTAGTGTTTATATAAATTGGCAAGGTTATCGAGTTTAGTGTTAACCTAAATTGACAATACTATAGAAGTTACTGTTGACCTAAATTGACAATACTATAGAAGTTAGTGTTGACCTAAATTGACAATACTATAGAAGTTAGTGTTGACCTAAATTGACAATACTATTGAAGTTAGTGTTGACCTAAATTGACAATACTATTGAAGTTAGTGTTGACCTAAATTGACAATACTATAGAAGTTAGTGTTTAACTAAATTGACAATACTATAGAAGTTAGTGTTAACCTAAATTGACAATACTATTGAAGTTAGTGTTTAACTAAATTGACAATACTATAGAAGTTAGTGTTAACCTAAATTGACAATACTATAGAAGTTAGTGTTGACCTAAATTGACAATACTATTGAAGTTAGTGTTTAACTAAATTGACAATACTATTGAAGTTAGTGTTTAACTAAATTGACAATACTATTGAAGTTAGTGTTGACCTAAATTGACAATACTATTGAAGTTAGTGTTTAACTAAATTGACAATCTCATTGAATTAAGTGTTCGTTTTAATTGACAATGCAATTGAGCTTCGTGATTATCTTAATTGATAATGTTAATTCGTTTAGCGTTTATCTAAAATGACAATGTTGTGTAGCTTAGTGTTCATATAAATCGATAACACTATAGAGTTTAATGTCTGTTTAATATTACAATGCTACCGAGCTTAGTTTTATTTAAATTTCCAATGCTATTGAGTTTAGTGTTCGTCTAACATGGCAGTGCTATCGAGTTCAGTGTTTATCTTAAATGACATTTCTATACATCTTAATGTTGATCTGAATGTATACTGATATTTAGCTTAGTGTTTATCAAAAATAACAATTCTGTTGGTCTGTTTTTTAGCTTCGTGTTAATTGATATTGCTATTCCCGTGATCTTGATTATTTGCCATTCCTGCCAGTAATACTCAATATCATATAAGGTCACTAACTTTCAATCAGCCTCTACAGTGGGAAGTTATGCTCACGATCGGAAACATGCTGCATATGTCTTCAATGTAGCGAATATTAACCACTTCATCCCTTGTCTCACTATCTTGAGATTCGCATATATATATGTGTGTGGACTGACTACTTTTAGACAATAAGAATTATTAACTTAAATGTTGCTAGTTTTAATGCACTACATATGTAGATTGTCGTAATTGTGTCATATTCTTAAGATGTATAGTAAAGTTATTTTCCCCCTATTTCCTTTACAACTGTAGATTTTTATCCAAAAGTTATGCATATATAACGTGACCCCCGGAAGTGCATGAAACACAATTTACCTCAGATTTTAATAAAATTTAAACCGTAGTTTGATCATCATATATTATTTTGATTCTTAAACTTTGAAAAAAGTTTAATCATTTCAGGGCCCTCTAATGATGGCCTCATACCTGTTATATCGACGTTATCTTCCACACAATTGTCTAAATGTATTTGGAATGAATTAGATTTTGTTTTATTTGATTAATCGGACTGTCATAGAACTTATTCTTGTAAAGTGGTAGATAATTGAATAAAAGAGGAGAAAAATAACAGCCTTTTCTCACAGAAGAAGGGTAGCTAGTCTTTCTCTACTCTATAATTATTTCCATTGTAGATGTTCGACTGAGCCCCAACCAATGGGTTCCTCTGTAAAACATTCGTCTATCTACAATCACTGTTAACAATTTCATTTATTCTTCTGTGTCACCGGAACTTTCATGAGCAAAATTTATTTCCTAGAACAACCCGTCTGTGGAACACGATACTACGGGGATGCTTTCCAGCTAACTACATCATAGTCATTTCAAGTAAATATTAACAATTTTTTATTGAGTCGTCTTCTTAAATATAAAAAAAAACTTCGTAGTTTCAAGCGTTTTTACCAATCCTCAAGGTGTTGCCCATCATCTACATACTCATTGACACTTATCCTCGAGTGGCCTTTGGGCCTTGGTAAGCTGATTTGGAAAAAAAGTAAACAAGGAGTTAGGACGATTTTGAAAATTGTGTTTCTTAAAACTCGAATATGTATTTTACAACAGTATATATAATAATGAAAAAAAAACCCACAAAATATGCGCTTGACTAATATTTTCAACTGGCTTACTTGATCGCCTGTAAGTAGACACCTATCCAAACAAGCACCTGAGGATATTGTTGCAGGATTAAATCGTTAAAATTATTCTACAAAGTTGAATTTATCAAATGTATGTCGCCAGATACAAGTAAAAGAAGAATGCTCCGCATTATTGTTCATCAATACTCATGAGGGCTCATAAAAATGTTATCGTCTACTGTTTGGCGTCAAAGTCGCGTCTACTCATTTCCAACAAATTATAAAAACTGATTGTAATTTGGGGCAATGGTGCATTATAGTTTATAAAGAAAATAAAGCCGACAATCAGCCCAAACTCACCCATTCACTGTGGAGGACCCTTATATGCCGAAGAGCCTTCTACTGCAATAGCTTCTTTCTTCGTTCTGACGGCCTCTAGAAATCTCTTCCGCCTCCCTGTTTCCTCGACTGTACTGACATGCATAACTTTAAAACTAATGTAAACAAACATCTCGCTGGACAGCTCCTAACTTAGGATGACCCCAAAAACCTACACCCTATTTCTAAGTAGCCCCTTACGGCTACAGTGGCTGCCTGCCTTGTTTTTGGATGAACTATGTTTAAAAAAAGACAAAATTGTGAAAAGCAAATATTCAACAAATACCTGTAAACAAAAAGCAATAAAAGTTACTTTTCTACGATATTTTTTTGTGTTTGAAAATGTTTTAAAGCGTTTTTTTTTTAATTTCATTTTAAGATTTCGTTTAAATCGGAAATCGTTAGAGTTACATTTCGCAATGGCAGACGGACAGCTGTCCGGAAATCGCCGAAGTTTGATTGATAGATATTTCGTTGGGATGGGGGGGGGGGCGCTGAGAAAAACAAATATATGATAAAACTGTTCCAAACGTAATACAATTTTCTTTTCTGCCTAATTGAAAGGGGAAAAATGACGAAAAACATAAATAATCAGACTTCGGTGATTTCTACAAAAGCCGGTGCAGCCATTTGTGATTCTGACTGTAATGATTTCTGATTTGAATGAAAATTTAAATTGAAATTAAAAACGTTTTAAAATACTTTAAAACACAAAGAAATCAAGCAGCTAGGTGGAAAAGTAACTTGTATTGCTTTTGGTAACAGTTATATTTGAATTTGTTTCACCCTTTTTTCCTTGTTAACTATAATGTCCCATTGCCAATTTTTGTACTTGTATAACATGAAGATGTGTTGATAAAGATTGAAAATCGAAAGCTACATTGTGATAACAGAAAACGTTTTCTAAATATTGAAAGGCTACTTGTTAAAACTCATCCGAAGAAATGTGATTTTTGTGTTCTATACGACAAAGTATTGAGTCAAAGAAAGAAAGAACGAAGTCTTTTTAGAGCAGAGGCATTAAGTGCATTACAAATCCCAAAAAAACTGTGACTACATTAGAAGCTTTCCTATGCTTTGCCAATTACTATGGCGTGTGATATATACACAAGTTAAGTCCAACTCTATAAAATAGCAATGGTCTATGGAAGGCCAGTTTGTTTTTTTGACAAAATAAATAGTCTCATCGTTGACTTAGCATTAATGCATTTTGATTCTGAATACGAGATTGTTATGACCGGATGCAAGGTCTGTGATCATTTATAAATTTGAAGCCAGTGGCAAACGGTTCAAGAACAAAGATCCAGAAAAAATTACGTCGAGATACAAAAAGAAAGTTTACCAATAAAATTACTGTATAGAAAAAAAAGGTCTAGTCATGTACAGATCACCGTCTTGTATTGTCCATACGCTGACTGAAGAAAGTTATTTCTACTCAAATAGCCAGCAGTGGGGAACATTATCATTGAATTATGATGGATTTTTACCATAACTAATTTAGATATGTAGATGGTGTGTTGGGATTGATCTCAAGTTTTCAGAACCACTGAATGATGCAGGAACTCTTTGAACCAGTCCACTTTGTTTGGACTAATCAATTTCGCTTGTTATAAGTTCCAAGTTTTTAAATAATTATTCTTAAATTAATCTTTGCTGAAAATTGAGCTAAGTTTTATTTATAATATAGTACTGTTTAGTCTTTCGCTTTTGCTATTTATTATTTTTAAATGGCAAGAATGTGCTCTGAAAGTCATAGTCGCTCTCAAAACTTAGATTTGGTTG
>OY744533.1:96367077-96369577 GCA_963556195.1 Sepiola atlantica
AAAATTTATAATAATCGGTTCATTAAAAATTTTTTAAAAATATTTTCTTAATAAATATGAACACCTAAATGTTACCATTAAAACTTATATTGTCCCTATGTTACTCACTTCATTTTCTAAAATATATATTCACAAATTCATAATGATACGTTTATTAGTTTAGAAGATTAAACATCTTTTTATTTATAAAGTTAGGTATGTATATGTATTTATACATGCACATATATATATATATATATATATATATATATATATATATGTAGAGTGTAATCTCATATCTGGGGGATGTTAAAAATACACTGTCAAAAAGCTCTAATACAAAGTACCGATACGTTTGTCGAACACTCTCGACTAGTCTTCTATCTGTGCCCGCTTCTAGGTAAATATAGATCTGAATTTCCCTTAATTACGTGACAGTATCCGGTGCTCAGTGGATATGGCGACTGCTTGCTGATTCTAGGTTGACTCTGTGAACTCGGTCCGCGCCTCCCGACTGTTTGAAATTGTTACTTTCCTGCATTGATGAGAGCAATGAGCTTTAAACGCTAGCGTCTGAATGTATAAATAATTTGATATTTATTTATAAATCTTATATATATATATATATATATATATATATATATTTGTCGAGAAGATTTGTCTGATACTAGCGCCATAGCCCAACACTTAACTAACGGGCACTCCTGCTCCCGATCGGAATTCAGAAAACTCTTAGTAGAAAATACCAAAATCTTAGAATTTAGTACTAACAAACAAAAACTCCATATATTAGAAGGCCTATATATAAAAAAAAACCAAAAAACTAATTAATAGAATTAACTTTAATATCAGTAATAATATACTAAAATGTCTATAGTTGTAAATATAGTTTCGTACTTATTACATAATTCCCGCCAAAACCTTCTATAATACTAACACATGGTCTGTACCTGATTAACCTCATTCACCCGAAGATGGACCCGGATGGGTCTAAAAGTACTTGGGAGACAAATCCAAACTATTGCAAATTCATCAGCTTATTCCCCTCCGAAACTAAGATCATGATTCGGACTATTGAAAGGATCTACCAAAGGATATCTAGACATGGGTTGCCTCTTATATTAAACAATACATGCCTGCAAGAGAAGATGCTGCCTATATATATATATATATATATATATATATATATATATATATATATTCCATGAAAATTGCCAGTATACTGAAATCATATGCCCTTAATAGAGTTAAGATGACAATTCATATACACTAAATGTACAAAAGCAAGGAAATTCGCAATTTTTTACACTTTTATTGTCATTAAGGGTATGCAAGCACAACAGGCCTATGGATTATACTGGTAGGGATTTTTCTTCAGCGCACCTCACACACTTCATTCACTCATGCAAAGAGATTTATACTGTAGTGATGTGATAATGAAATTGTTTGGTTGATATGTAGTCATACCCTTAATGACATATATTATACATATATATAGATTTATTTATTTTGTGTATAGAAAAATTAGTACAACATTCGTACCGTCGGTTTCAAGCAAAGAAGGACTTAGCCATCCGGCTCTCTTCAGCTTCTGTTGACATGTTTCAGAAATGTGAAGGCACGTGTCACTCTCGTTATATAATGAATAATAATAACCGAAATTGTTACATATTCAACGACGTTTCTTATTTATTTACAGACTTTCTCAAAATAACTTAAAAATAGGGGTGAGACGTAATGGGTGAAAAGTGCAGATTCATGCGAGTAGTATTTTTTTGTGTTCATTTATACATAAATAACACTAAACAATCAAACATTTTGAGAATTTTGCAACATTCAGAAGGTGCAGGCCAAACATAGGCGTTAGGGCTCCACGGGACTCAAAATCCATCAGTTTTCGGTGAAAAAGTGGTTTCATGCGACATTGCAGGTCCTAAAACATCCTCAAAAATTATGAATAAATATAGATGGCTGAATCTGATATAGTACTTTTATTTAGGACCATTTTTCAGGTTGTGAAATTGTTTTCATCAATGTAGAATAGCCAAAAACTAGTGAAAAATAGCCAAAATTATCCAAAATTTCCCAAAATCCTCTGTTAAGCTACCTAATTGGTTCCCAAGCCTCTACAATGTTTATGCATAGCTGTAGATGGTTTGGTTAAGCTTTTGTGATGTTGTTAGTGTTGTTTGAATTTCTTAGGTAATTTAACTTTATAAAGAGTTTCAGTGTTTAATTTATTTATCTGATGTATTACTTTCTAATCAGTCATCTCGAGTAATAAAGTATGTAAATAAAGACAAAGCGTCGATAAACATATACACATATCGGTTATATTTTTATTCCATAACTGTCATATATATATATATATATATATATATATATATATATATATATATACATATATATATACATATATATATACATATATATATACATAATATACATATATATATATATATAAATATATATATACATATTTACATATACATATATACATATATATATATACATATATTCA
>OY744533.1:96372077-96394577 GCA_963556195.1 Sepiola atlantica
ATGTGCGATAGTTTCGTAATTTAAAAAATGGCGTTTATTGCGTTTTGCATTTAAACTCTATGTTTGTATTCAAACTTTATGCATATATATATATATATATATATATATATATATACATACATATATATATATTAATATATATATATATATATAAAATATTATTTATATCGATATATATATATATATATATATATATATATATATATATACATATATATCTCTCTCTATATATATATATACTCAGGAAAGATGTTGCGTAACCCTTGCAATTACAATTTCACGCGCGGGCAGCCCCTGGTGGGGCACTCATACATCGAAATCGACGGAAGAATCCATCATATATATATATATATATATATATATATATATATATATATATATATATATATATATATATATATATATATATACTCCGGAGAGGTGTTGCGTAACGAATTTTTCTGTTCATTATTTTCTACCCAGCTCCCCACATCTCTCTCGGTCTATCTCTCTATCTATCCTCATCTCTTTGGTTATTCACCTGTTTTTGCTTCAGGGGCCGTTGTCTTTTACGGAGTGCATTACCACTTGTCTTCTTCCAGTTTATTTACCTCGACCCCAAATCCGACCGGAGAACTGACCCTTGAGGTGTGCGTCTGCCTAAAGGATTCTCCCGCCTGCTAGCCATAAGATAAGACTTGCCCTTTGAAAGGTCACCTTGCCCCCGAAAACATTTGGGAAAATCTACAGTTACATAATCAATGTTTATTCATATTTTTATTTATTGTGCGGACCTTTAAATCCGTCATCCATCACGGTCCGTCAACACTGATACAACGAAAAGAGGAATTTCTATCAGAAACTCAAAATACATTTCAGCCAAGAAATGTTTCAGCGTGTTTTACCTTCAATTAGTGAAAAGTGATGAATCATAAGCCATGCCCAATTTCAGAGGAGAAATAAATACGCATGCCCGGAGATGATCAAACAAGATTGAACCCTCAATATTTTTTTCCATTTTCTAAGGAGCCACCCGTATTGCTTTTTAATATATATATTGGCCAATCTATAATATGCATAGATATTCCCTTTCGGTGTTTTTTTTTTAGATTTTTAGTTGAACGTGGCTTCCGGTTAAATTGAGCGCGTAACCTCCACTACGGATGACCATGAATGAAAAAAAAACGTTGTTGTTAGACTTTCTTGTTTATGCGATTCATAAGTACTTTTCCTTCGAATTATGGTTTAATAATAACAATACATTTGTTTAATTATTTTATTTTTAGTTTAATGTAGTAATAAACAAATAATATTTCCATTGAAAATACACATTTTCTTATTAATGTAAACTAGCGGGACCCGTGTAAATTACACGGAATTTTTGAATTTTAAAATTTTAATTTTTACTTACACCGTGTTGTGTTCGTTTTTTTTATTATTTCTTGAAAATAAAACTGAAGAAGTTGACGAAGTTATCGTCTGCCACACTGACCCTAACTCTAACGACGGTGTCAAAGTTAGCGCGGGTCCTAATGTAACAAAGCACCCTCTATTTGTTAGTTACACTTGCTTTATTATGAGCCCCCGCCCCCTTCTAGATGAGAGTGAAATAATTTTTTTAAATGGTAACTCGTGTACGATGGACACTGCGCTTATCTACTAAAAAAGGTTGATATGCCATTCGTTCAAAAAAAAAACAACAACAAAATAAATAAAATAATACTGGCCCTCTCTACAACCAAAAGAAAACGTAATTAAATAGACAATGCCCTTAAAAACGCCAAAATAAAAACAAAAAATAGGTTTAAGTTTAAAGCAACACAAAAAAGTACTTTTAACCAGGTGAGTAGCATACAAAGATTCGGAAGGTCGTTGCTTTCGATGTAAGCATGACACACAAAAATCACACACGCTATTGTATTAATATGTGTCTTCCCGGTCGTCCCCTCCCTACCTCTGTTCCCCTTCCCCACCTCTGTCCCCTTTCCCTTTAAAATGTAGAGAAAAAACAATCTTAGAGGTTGGTTGGGATCGAACTATAAACCAGTCGGGCCGAAGTCAAAAATACTACGTCGCTAACCGTTACGACAGAGGGAAATACTTAAACTGTTATGAAAATAAAGCGACTTGACTGATTTTTAAAATCTAGGTGCGGCACGCATGCGCAGAGCTTTTGCCGGAAACGTGACACACGAACACACGCGCTATCGTATTAATATATAGATGTTTGAAATGAATAAAAACATATGCTACAATAATTAAACATTTTATTGAATTACTTTTACCAAACAAATTATCAACCGAAAGTTTGCTTTTTAATATTTGACAAAAAATAACATTTTATCAACCGAAAGTTATTTTTTCTATTTGACATAAAATGACGTTATTTTTTATTATAATTCATAACATTTTCTTATCTCATATAAAATGTTGCCTAAAAAAATGTTCTTCGTTCGCCGCCGCCAAATCAGGTAATTATTAATTAGCAATGAAAAAAGGAAGCGGAAGTCGAAATTTAAAAAAAAAAAATTGTTTCATAATTTGTTTATTAAAATTAATTCAATATTATTATTAAACTATAATTTGAAGGAACAATACTAACAAAAAAATCGCATGAAGAAAACTAATTTATGAAAATCGCATAAACAAAAACTAATTATTAAGGAGCGACAAATATGAAAAATATTTGTTGTTGTTTATTATCTACGGACGTATACGTTTCGTCTCTTTTCAATCAAGACTCTTCGGCGTAGAAGTATGACTATTCACTACCGGTCACTCGGTTCGAAACCCTGGATTATAAGTATTTTTCAACTTTAATCCAACGTCTTAAACCTCGCGGCCATATATATATATATATATATATACATTACGAGACACACCCGGCATTGCCTAGAAATAGATCAGCCTAGAATCACATATTACCATTTTTATTCTTATTTGAAATATTTTGAAATACACGAAAACATTGTCTTAGAAATTATATTATGTTTCTGATTTATTTAGATAAAGATTGATAATCTGTGTCATTTGGATTATTTTGACCACTGTTCTCATCTTGGATGTTATTCTCACAACGTTTCGGCCGATGTAACCTCAGGCCCTGTCGCCCTTTTTTCTGACACGCCAAATATATATATATATATATATATATATATATATATATTTATTTATATATATATATATATATATATATATATTTATATATATATATGATGGACTCTCCCGTCGATTTCGACGTATAAGTGCCCCGCCAGGGGCTGCCCGCGCGTGAATTTGTAATTGAAAGGGTTGCGCAATCCTCAACAACCGCTCTCCTGGGTCGGCACTGCTTGATTCCAATGGCAAGTAGTCATACAAGACGACTGGAAACAATGCCGTGATAAGCAGAGAGCACATACAGCACCTGGTATTCCCAAATGGTCACCCATTTAGTACTGGCCAGGCTCGACACCGCTTAACCTCAGTGATCTAACGGGAACCGATGTGTCATATATATATATATATATATATATATATATATATATATATATATATATATAGTATACATTTTATTTATGCAAACATTATTGTTTACATATGTGCATACATGTTTCGGTTGTACTCTTCACAGAGAGTCCACCCCTTTAGACCTCTTCTTTGGTCTTAAGAGGTAGACTCTCTGTGAAAAGTACAACCGAAATATGTATGCACATATGGAACCAAGAATGTCTGTATGAATAAAAAATGTATTCTATAGAAAAGGCCTACTTGTTATTGAGCACTTTTTATAAACAGTGGAGTTTCAACGGATTTAAATTCACAGAAACTAATGCAATACATGTACTATATATATATATATATATATATATATATATATATATATATATATATATATATATATACTTGGATTTTTTACAATTATATTGTGAGATCTGCATTAGCGTCAAGTCACGGCTAGGAACGTGAAAAAAAAACACCATTCGTTCCTCCCTGGACCACAAAGGCATTACATTGTTACACACTAGAGATAAGCTTGTGTAGATACTTCCACAACTAACCCTAACCTGCTGCAATTAAAGATGGCATGCTCAAGCGTTTCTTTTCCGACATCCGTGCAGCGCAGGCAAAAAGGGTTGACACTTGTTTTAGCTTTGAAAAGTCCGTCGTAAAGGGGTTGCGAACCTCGGACCAATTGCCAGGTCAGAGAAAACCTAGAGTTATTTAGGTGACTCTGACCTCGCGCCTAACTCCACTGAGAGCGGATCTTCTCCTACGACGATCCCAGCCGCTCTCCGTGCGAATCCGAAACAGCCCCCGCCACTACCGCTCGATATAGCGTATTTCTAGACCGTGCCAGGTCACTGGACCTTGGCAGTTTTCTGAGCGCAGCTCGGCATTTGTAGAGGAATTGTGATTGACCCATTGGTTTGTCTATCTTTCGCCAAGTGATTGGGATAAGTTTGATGAAAACCTTCTTCAACCTCAGAACTCCACGCAGACGGTTCTATCAAGGTTTTGCTCAGGAATGACAGTCTCTCGGCATGTCGATAACTTACGAAGTCAGGCATCTCCAAAACAACCCTCGCTCGGAAGTGCAGACATGTATACCGGAAAAGGCCGAGGAGAGATAAATGACAAAAGATAGATTACATTTCATGTATCAAGTTTTACAATATGTTTGTCTTTTCGATTTTTAGTTAAGTAATTTATCGGTATTTTTTTGTTTTTTCATTGTTCACAAACGTACGAGCTTGATGACATACTTTTTCTATTTTTAAGTACTTATTGCTTTTTATTTTACAATCGCCATAGCAATGCATCCGTACTCAGGGCAATAGCGTAACCAGAAAAACACAGAACATACACGTCTAGATAAGCCCAACTTGTGGTCCATTGTCTCTTCATTACACAGCGTTATAGGATTACTTGTGTTGCATCGTGGTAAAATGAAGAGGGGCCCATGAAATGTATCCAGAAGCAAATGAAAACGGTGATGAAAACGATCGATATCTCGCAATGTAAAGACTGCGATATAAACAATATTAAAAGTCTCCCTGTTATCGGAAATTCAAAATAAAGACCCTGTCACATATTTCACATAGTTTGGTTTTATTTGTCACAATTGAACGATAGAAATATAGATAAAATGCTAAAAAGCAAAACGGGTGGCTCCTGAGAAATAAAAAAAAGATTATGGAAAATAATATTGAGGGTCTAATCTTGTTTGATCATCTCCGGGCATGCGTATTTATTTCTCCTCTGAAATTGGGCATGGCTTATGATTCATCACTTTTCATTAATTGAAGGTAAAACACGATGGAACATTTCTTGGCTTAAAATGTATTTAGAGTTTTTGATATAAAATCTTCTTTGCGTTGTATCAGTGTTGACGGACCGTGATGAATGCCGGATCCAAAGGTCTGAGCAATTAATAAACATATGAATAAACATTGATTATGTAACTTTGAGACTCACAAGGAAAGGGCGAGATGAAGAAAATGAGAGAGACTAAAAAGTCTTCCTTCTCGATCATCCCCTTCATTTTATACTCTTTAATTTTATTCATCGCTTCGACCTACCTCCCCAATCTCCTCTTTGGTTAGAAAATATATTTGAAATCCAAAACTGACATGTTCTTTTTTTTACCTCATTTACATTCGAAACTTTATTACTCATTTTAATTTTATTTTATTATGTATCTGTTATTATTTCTATCCTCGACAATAGTCTAATAAAAAAAAAATACTAGTCCGCTTAATCGGAAATATTTTCAGGGATTAATATGAAATGACTACATCAGATTTTTTGAATCGTTACCACTGTCTATGTAGGAAAGTGACGGTGGTTAAGTGGATAACGGCACAGACTGGATACCTGGGTGTTCCAAGTTCGAATCCAGTCGGTTCCACAGTACCACTTTAACTTAGGGGTGTTGCCAACCTTCTCGTGGTCCTTCCCGTAAGGACCCGATGTCTTTCCAGAAAGTGTTCTAACTAGAAAAGCATCGGGGAAACTAATGCCAACACTAGAATCATCTCATTAACACGAAAGAAGAAAACTAACATGTCCGCGGCTTGCAACTTGTTCAATAAGTGGTATTTGATCAATGGGTCGCCTGGTAAAATGGTATGATGCCGAGAGACCCAAAAGCCATCCTGTGTTCAGAGTTTGAACTTTTGTATGTATTTCATGAACTGAATTTCAAAATATTTAATTAATCTCCTGTCGTAAGGATAAAAAATACGATCTTCATTGTAGCTCTTGTGTAGGAGTGCTTAACAATGTATTTAATAGAATTGTGTCCAATATTTTTTGAAGTTTTGTAACAACATCAGTTTGTTAACTAGGAGTATTATTAGCGACATATATCGATTGTTCCCTGTTAAGGTACTGGCTTGATTAAGATGAATTACTTAAATAAATCGCCATGCCCTTTTTTTAAGTACAGAATTAGAAATTCTTGATTGTGACAGTTCAACCTTTTTCATTTGAATGTTCGTTCCCTGCAGATATGCCACGTGGTAAAAGGAGTATTTTTAGTGAGGTGAAATAATACAATAATAGAACGTGGTCTGAGATTAATTGTTGTAATTTTACCTGATAAGAATAGATTATATTTGTATTGATTAGGACAGAGTCGTGATCAAAATTATTTGGATTGGTGTATTAGATAAGTTATATATAGTATATGTTCTTGATTGATAGTTTTGCAGTTTTAACGTTGAAGTGTTTCGCTAATATATAGATGTGTGTAGTTAACGTTCTCTCATGTGTTCAGAAGCGTCCTCTCATTACACCGAGAGGCTTTGTCGGTCACGCTTCAATTTTAAATAGCATTTTCATCGATCAGACACGCATCAATTTTAAATAGCATTTTCATCGAGCAGACACGCAACAGTTTGAAATAGCATTTTCATCGATCAGACACGCATCAGTTTTAGATAGCATTTTCATCGAGCAGACACGCATCAGTTTGAAATAGCATTTTCATCGATCAGACACGCATCAGTTTGAAATAGCATTTTCATCGATCAGACACGCATCAATTTTAAATAGCATTTTCATCGATCAGACACGCATCAGTTTGAAATAGCATTTTCATCGATCAGACACGCATCAGTTTGAAATAGCATTTTCATCGATCAGACACGCATCAGTTTGAAATAGCATTTTCATCGATCAGACACGCATCAGTTTGAAATAGCATTTTCATCGATCAGACACGCATCAGTTTGAAATAGCATTTTCATCGAGCAGACACGCATCAGTTTGAAATAGCATTTTCATCGATCAGACACGCATCAATTTTAAATAGCATTTTCATCGATCAGACACGCATCAGTTTGAAATAGCATTTTCATCGATCAGACACGCATCAGTTTGAAATAGCATTTTCATCGATCAGACACGCATCAGTTTGAAATAGCATTTTAATCGAGCAGACACGCATCAGTTTGAAATAGCATTTTCATCGGTCGGTCACGGTTAGGGTCAGGGTTATTATTCTTCTCGGTCAGTCATGGTTAAGTTATAAATATCATGTTCGTCTGTCGGTCACGGTTAAGATATAAATAGCATTTTCATTCGACGGTAACGGTCAAAATATAAATAGCATTTTAATCGGCTGATCATGGTAAGTTATCAATAGCATCTTCGTCGGTCGGTTACGGTTAAGTTATACATAGCATTTTCGTTTGTCGGTCACGGTTAAGTTATCAGTAACGTATTTGTTGGTCGGTCACAGTGAAGTCGGTCGGCCACGATTGAGTTATAAATAGCATTTTTGTCGGTCAGTCACGGTTTATTTATAAATAGCATTTTAGTTGGTCGGTCAGGGTTAAGTTATAAATAGCATTTTCGTCGGAGTCGATTATAATTATGTTTTAAATAGTATTTCAGTCGGTCGGTAACGCTAAAATTATAAATAATATTTTCGTCTGTCGGTCACGCTTCAGTTTGACATAGCATTTTCATCGCTAAACGCGCAAATTTAATGGACGCATCTCGCAAGACCCTCGGTCCGTCGATCGATCTTAAGTTTCAAATAGAATTTCCCTGTGTGTCAAGCATAAGTTTGAAATGCCATTTCCATTGCTAAACGCGTAGATTGAATGGGCGTATCTTATTTGAAATGTATCTCTGAAAAAGGCTCAGTTCGTCGGTTCCTCTCACCTCCAGAAGTTTAGTTTTGTCACGCTTGAGTTCGAATAGCACATTTACATGTGTCTACGCATATCGATAAGCGGTGCTGTCTGTGGGTAGTGTATCGTTTATGTTTCGAACACGATTTTCGTCTGTCTCAAACGCTAAAATCGGAAATAGCAGTTTCAAATCCGCAGACGTATCTTACGAATATCCGTTTTTAAAACTTGTCTTTCATTTTTTTTTATTACCAAAAATACGACGGAGAATAATTGACTGAAATCTGCCGATTGGAAAGAAAAACTACAAAAATAAACATGAGAAAGGGGAGGGAAAAGGAAATGGAACGTGAACATTGTATGCGAAGAAGACGACGAGGCGAAATTATAGTACAAATTTAGACAAGTCAAAAGTAACCGTGAACGGATGTCGACCATTCACGAAACCAGTGTAACTTTCGACAGCGTTTGGAGTGCAAAGGGTGACCTGCCTTTAAGGTCTTTCGAGGGGAGAAAATAAAATTAAGAGTGTTTTTATTCAGTCCGGATTTAGATTCGGCGTTGTTAAATAGAGTACACGGATTCAGTATTTATATATATATATATATATATATATATATATATATATATATATATATATATATATATATATATATATATATATATATACATATGTGTGTGTGTGTGTGTGTGTGTGTTGATATGTAACATTGTGTGTGTGTGTTGATAATTAACATTGTGTGTGTTGATATGTAACATTGTGTGTGTGTGTGTTGATATGTAACATTGTGTGTGTGTGTGTTGATATAACATTGTGGGTGGGTGTTGATATGTAACATTGTGTGTGTGTGTGGTGTGTTGATATGTAACATTGTGTGTGTGTGTGTTGTGTTGATATGTAACATTGTTTTGTTTCTGCTGTGTTTTTGGCATACTGAGAGTTATTGTTTATTACACATTTTAATGTTTTCAATTTGTTTATAATAAATAATGTGTCTTATGTTATTATTACATCTGATTAGGTATATATATATTAATGTATTATATTTTTAGGGCTTTATTATCCAATTTAAATTATGGATGCCTTTGGTTACAATAGAATAAATTAAAATAGTGGGAACTATTTTGGGTGATTTTTATTATTATTGTCTAATTTCTAATCGTGAATTTAATTTGTTCATCCACAACATAATTGGAACATTGATTTTTAATTAGAACTTGTTTTTTTTAATTCGTTAAAGAATACTATTCCGGTTGAGATTAGTTTTGCGAGGTTTAATACATTTAATATTATTGCTATTTTATATCGATTGGAACATTAACTTTTATAATTTAGGATACATGAGTTTATAGAGGTATGTTTTATAAAGAAAATGTAATGCATCGATATTAGAATCAATGAATAGATCCAAAAAATGGAATTTTCTTATATACGTTAATCACATAAGTGAGTTAAATTATGAAGTTATTGAAAAAAAACGTTTTATAGTTTTTGTTTTGTCTGCTAAAATAAGAAATAGCATCAACGTAACGTGCATAAATGGAAGGTTTAGTAATTATGTGAAATATTTGATGTTCGAGGTTAGCGATGTTAAAATTGCTGAAGTCAGTCCAAAAATTGACCCCATGGATACGCTACCAATTATTATGATCAGAGAACGGGACTTCAATTGTGTAGGTTAATACTAACCGTTTAAATATTTTAGGATTAATTTTAAGTAAAGGATGGTATTATATTTATCTTCTTTCCACGGGGTTATACACAAGGTCATGTGTGGGTGTTGATGAAGATGTTTTTTGTAGAACGATTCGTCGAATTAAAAAAATAATACTGGAAGCTATCTACAACACAACAACCTAAAAGTAACACATGTGAAACCAGTGGTAACATTTAAAAACGTAATGCGATTTTGTTCTGTGATACAATCCAGCGTTGCTGAATTTAAATCATAAACGACTTCCTGGAACAACGCAAGAAAACGTTATTTGCACGTTTCTTCTGCCGTCTTTTTAAAATCCTCTTCTTTCTCCAGCTTTTTAGTTAATTTGCTTTTGACACCTAAGGATAGTTCGACAAAGAATCGAAAACGTTCGTGAAACCTGTGAACATTTTTTTTGTATCTTAATACAAAAAAAACTATCAGAAAATAAACAAGGTATAATTAAATAGACGAATTCTGTTATTTTTAGCATATATATATATATATATATATATATATATATATATATATATACATATATATAAATCGACCGTGTGTATATTTTTACACGTGTACAACGTGCATTAGGACATGCTGACCTGGGCTATGAACATGATCGATCACGTAATCTGAACATAGGAACTTTAAAACGAAATATATTCTAAATGGCAAAGAAAGGGATGAGGAGAAAGAGAAAGAAGAGGATGAGACATGAATTAGAAAAAGGAGATAGACGAAAATGTCGCCAAAAAGTGGAAGTACTATGCTATGAATACGAAGCATCTGCTCGTTCGATTTTATACGTATATATTATAATTGGTGAGTCTTTGATTTTAATCGATACTCACTTCTTTTTTCACTTTAAAACTCATCTCACTGAATAGATAGTATGAATAATACAGAGAAAAATCTTCTTAATATTTCACTTAATAAACTCCAAACATCTTGTAAATTCACTATTTTTTTTAACATACAGAGTTCACCCCAAACCAGTCAGGCGACCACTGTAGATGTAAGGGGCTACTGGGAAAAAAGTGAAAGTTTTTTTTTTGAAGTGTCAACCTAAATCGGGAGCTTTGCAGCGAGATGTCTGTCTACATGAGTTTTAAATTTCTGCATGTCAGTACCGTCAGGAAAACAAGGGGCAGGTAGGGAGTTCCAGATTCCAACAGCACGAGAAAAGAAGCTTTTGGAATAGAAAGCTCTTCGTCATCTGGGGACCTCCACAGTGAATGGATGGGATTTGGCAGATAATCGGGTTGGTCTAGTGAATTTACGTCGTGGGGGCACCAGAGCAGTTAGTTCATCGGAGCACATTCCATTGAAGTACTTGTAAAACAAGCACAAGGAAGCAACATTGCGGCGATGGAACAGAGGCTGGAGCTTGGTGGATAGTAGGGACCTATTAAATTGACGACTCTGTTTTGGACCTTGTCTATAAGGGAGAGACTAGGTGATGATGCACCAGCCTAGATTGGGCGACAATACTCCATGCATGGGCAGATAGTGGCTTTGTAGAGATATAAGATAATATCAGGTGTGAGAAGTTTACTAGCACGGTAGAGGGACCCCACCTTCTTTACAGAAGCCTTGGTAATTTCGTCAATGTATTTATTCCAATTCATATACTCAAGTTAGGTCAAGGAGTTTGAATGAGTAACTCTCAGGGTTGAGGTGTTATTTGCCATGACAATCGGCTGTTTAAGAGGTTTATTGTAGTTATTGAAGGAATTTTTTCCTAAGTTCCGAGTTCACTCTTAAAATGATTTATAATAAAGCTGGTTCTAACTAATCGGATGCAAATAGGACAACAAATTGAGGCGTCTAAGATTTTTAAATTTACAGAATAGCAAGGAAAAGGCGAACAAAATGTGATATATGATTAAAGACAATGAAAGCTGACAACGGAGTTCGAACGTGTATCTCTAGACAACACAATAGACGACCGCCATTTCCCAGCAAAATCGTGATACTAAAAAAGTGTGTTCATTATGACTTTAAATATTGTGATGAACCGGTTATTTTAGACCAGTACCACCCAGATGTTTTTGGTACAATAAGTACTACTTAGTAAATTGACGCAGAACGTTTATTACTTGACAAGTAACGACTAAGGTCTTAATATCCTGACTGCATTTAGTAATGAAATACTTAATATTCTACACTAGAGTTCCATTTTTCACTATTTTGCAACTTCACGGAAAGAAAAGTGGAAATTTATGAACGTGTACGGAAATAGACAGTAATACACGAGAATAAAAAAAATCGATTTCGTTGCAACCAGAATAATTAAAATATCCGTGCAAAATAAATAGGTTGCTGAAAGAATTGAGCAAACTTATTATGAATAGAATCTAGTTTACATAGGCAAAAATAAATAAGTATATATATATATATATATATATATATATATATAGTAAGCTATGAAAATATATTTATGAGAATTAAGCTACACAGAGGCTCCCGCGTTTCATCCCCGCGGGAAATCTTCAGGAATTTTAGCCTGAAGATTCCCCCCCCCCCCGGGAATGAAACGCGGGAGCCTCTGTGTAGCTTAATTCCCATGAATATATTTTCATAGCTTACTACTTAGCTCTACTTACGTGTCGAGCACTGTTGAAGTAAATACTGAAAATTGATACATAAAAAAGTATATCTCTTTATAAAACTTTATGTGGATACATGAAATAGTAATGTATGTATATATATATATATATATATATATATATATATATATATATATATAACACTTAAATAAAAATACATTAAATATTTAGGTGACAAACATCGTACAATGGTAAGACGCTGAACTATAGACATCAATATCGAAGATTCTATCCTTGTCTAAGTTAGCCATGCTGATGATGGCTGTGAGCCAAAAAAACACGTGTCCATAGATGTATTTTATGTGCGTAATACGTCTTATAAAGTTAAGGGCGACTAATAATGAAATTTTCGGCATCTTAATCATTTAGGAAGTGAAAGAATCGAAATAGTTGTAAGCAAAAAAACAACGAACGCTGCAATCACCAATAAAAAAACAATTACATAAAAATACATTATATATATATAAATATATATATATATATATAAATATATAGTTAAACCGTCTGTTGTACGAGAAAATGCCGAAATCTTCGATTTTTATGATTTTTTTATAATAGGTATTTAACATAAATTAATAAATATTCTCTAAATTTCAGTTTCTTTGGAGTATTTCAACGGAACCTTAAGGAGGAATGATATGAGCCAAAACTTTCATTTTAAATTTCATATTCATCAGATGTGCATTCAATTTGATCGTTTATAAAGCGAGAGCAATATTGCCTGAATTTTAATTTCTTCAGAAAGGCCCATAAGCTTAAATCTTGAATTTTCAACATTTTTCTAGAAAAAAAATCCTGCAAAATCTTTTGATAATAAATTGGAACAAAGATTCTAAACATAATTCTTAGTATAATTATGTCCTGTTTATAATCTTCGTGCGGGGACATAAAAGTGGTGCAAAACTGTTTTATTCGATTCATTAATTTTACCTGTCCCAGTACAGGTAATCTTCTAATAAATATGCACATGTATATATATATTTTTTCTCTCCACTTCATTCTCTCCAAATATGATCTGAGGTTAAGATCGGATTCCAACTCTACCTGATGAGATCTCAGTTTATAATAACTGTTGATCGATAACATCGACATGCCAGTGTCGCAGATTTTGTACATGTCTGTGTAAATAAAAATTATCATATATATATATATATATATATATATATATATATATATATATATATATATATTTAGATTTTTCACTTATAAAATAGATCATTCAATGAAGACCGGGGTTGTGCAAAAAAAAAAACAAGCTCGATGATACTCGATTACAGAGTACAGAGCATTTATATGCGATTTTATGAAGGCTTACCAAAGCATTCCTTTCAGGACACCAATGATCACCATTAAAGATGTTTTCTTACAAATATTATTTATTCAAATTAAATGTTTTTCCTACACATGTTTTACTACCAAGCAGGTACTTGCTTGGCAGATCATCAGGAAAATTAAATGTCTGGAATAAGGGTTTCAACTACCGACAGTACACAATGTGGCGTTGCAATAGGTGAGATCACTTGAGAAGAGAAGAGGAAAAAAATAAAAAATAAAAGTTAAAATTAAAATACAATAAAGAACAAAGATAAAAAAAGGCCTAGAAAATGTCTTAGAAAAGTAGCTCGTGCATTATTTCTGCCACCAAGCCAACAAGCAAATAATCGGTCCGAAATGCATTAAAAAAACAAAAAAAAAAACGGAACAATGTGCGATAATACACTTTCACGTCGGGCGGCACAATGATGAAAAAATTCCCCGCCCCCCCTAAAAAAAAACCTAAAACATTCCAGTTACCATTCCAATCCAATTATAGTATGGGAATATATATATATATATATATATATATATATATATATATATATATACATATATATATTAACTTCTTTTATCTCATAATTCGCTTGATACAACAAGCCTCGTCAGAGCTTTAGACAAAAAATGTATTAACCATATTTTTTTCGTAACAATCCTTCCGGGTCTTGTAGAAGTGACGTCCGATGTTGTGTGGACTTAACGGTGTAAATGTGTCTTTTAAATTTGAACTTAAATCGTGCATGGTCGCTGGTATGTATAAATTTGGGAAAGTTTATTTTTTTAAGCATCTTTAAAATTTTAAACTTCAAGAAAAAGACAAAATGCTTTCAGAAACCCATGTGTTAGATGCAGATATTTTTATTAAACAAATAAAAAAATAAAAACAATATTTTCTTTTCCTTTCGTCATCTTGACTTTTTTTATATATATATCTCTGTGTGTATATATATATATATATATATATATATATATATATATATATATATATATATATATATATGTGTGTGTGTGTGTGTGTATATATGTATATATATATACGTATGTATATATGTATATATGTATATATATATATATGTTTATATATATATATATATATATATATATATATATATATATATATATGTAGCGAAGAAAATAACACCAAATGAAAGGATTACTACAAATTCTACGAATACATAAACGCGTCATATAGAACAAAATCTATTGGTTACTTGTCAAGAGTTGCAAGATGATGTGTTATTACAAAAGGGACTATAAGAAATGGAATTCATGAGAACACGTTACAGTGAATGTTGGGGGACGGTGACACGCCCCCTGCAAAACGTCGTTAAAAGAACATTTCCCCTGAGCAGGGGACCCATTCTACTGGGGACCACTTTTCATATTAATATTCTCTAGAAAACCCAACTCACCAAGCGTAAGTACCCCACTATGACAGGAGGACTTTCTTTTTAAGAAGGAGTCGCGCCTTATCAAGTCCCGTGGGCCACTCGAGGATAAGGATTACAGTTTGACTAGAGAACCGGAGAAAACGGGTGGAAATAAAACAGAATATTACTTAAGAGAAATTGATGATCCGTACGGACGGCTAAACAAGCAATTTTTTACATTAGACATGTAGCTGTAGTCGGTTGGGAAGCAGACTGGTGGTATCTTGTTCCACAGATGAGATGCTCTAGGAAGTAAATTTTGTTCATGGAAGTTCCGCTTTGTGGTTGGTTAAGAGACAGAGAAAGGGGATTGTTTTTGCTGCGGTTGCAGCTAGAGGAGTTCTTGTTTAGGATATTTTACAGAAGAGACTAGGGTTCGGAGCTCAGTCAAGCACCTACCACGAAAATACCGATGCAGTAGAAAGATGCTATCATTAACTCTTCTGTGTAAAAGAGTCTGTAGGGACAAGAAGAGGTAATTCCTCACTAGATTACGAAGAGTGCCCTGTCCCCCCCAATGTGACTACAGAACTCAATTTTAGGACGTATCTGGCCTAGATAGAGGATTGTGGCAGGAGTGAGGTACTGTCTAAAACGGTAAACTTATCCAACCATTTTACCAGTAACCTTTGCAACTGATTTGATGTAAGTGTTCCATTTCAGGTATTGTGTGGGAGTCAGTCCTAGAAGTTTATCGAACAAGAGGGCTTCTTCGAGGAGAGAACAATTCATTTCGACTGGCGATAAATAAGGATCCCAGCGTGTGTGGTGAACGAGGGAAGCTTTGTTTTAGACACGTTAAATTAACAAGCCACTTTTTTTCTCAAATTGCACCACGTGCTCCAACCGAAAGAAAGAGAGAGAGAGAGAGAGAGGGGGGAGAAGGAGGGATGGAGATAGAGAGACGGTCATAACGATCTTGATCATCAATGCTCTTCGAAGTGCTGCCATAAATAATGATCTCAGAATATGGTTTGGAAGATCATTCATGATGATCAGGAAGGGGGGTGAGCCCAGAATCGACTACTTGAGACACGTCAGCATTGATGGTATATGCTTCGGCATTTTGTCCGTTTACAACTACATCAATAGACATAACAAAAAAGGGATCAAAGGGTTTAGAGAACCTTTCTATATATTTTATAGTTAACACGTTGTAGCATACACTTTTGAGCCAGACTCTAGAAACGAAGCCCCTGTCGATAGATTTACCGATTTTCTGCGGTATCACAATCAGCATGTAAGCTGTAGATTTCGCAGGACGAAATCCATATTGCTTGTCACTAAGAATATTTTTTCGTTGAGGCGGTTGACAGCGTCTTGATTTATTACAGATTCAAACTATTTACTCATGATGCACTGTTCAGTCTGTACTGGGATGCAGATGACCAATCTCTAATATTTTTAAATACAAGGAAGACCTGATTTTTATCACTGGGTCTATTGACCAAGTCATTGTTGATATCATTATTTATAGAACAGTTATGCAGAGTTATCGTTTATTTATCTCACTTCTGTACTATCGTTTTGTCCGTAATTAAATGACTGATAATTACTGTACATTTATATTTTTTTTACGTTTTCAAATTGTATGAACCAATAATTATGACCTTATTTTTGTTTTAAAATTAGCGAACACCACTGAATCGCGTGACATAAATATTTGCATGGATACGTGACATGGAAGTTCCTATAAACCGTTGTGCTTAGATGTTTTCCCCGGATTTACTTGTCTGTAATCAACGGTTCCTATTAGTGATTACTTTCTAGATTAAGTTAATTTGTAAAGTGGGAACATCAAAAGAAAAGTCAGAACGGGTAATGAAGAAACACACGTTTATTTATCACATCTTATGAGATCGTTCATGTCACGTGGATTCTTATGACACGCGATGCAGGAGAGTTCATTACTTCAATACGGTAATATTTTAATTCATCAGCTTATAAAACTGGAGTCCGTTAAAAACATCACCGTTCACAAATAGGCAACATACATGATATTTAAAATACGGACAAAAATATCATTGTACAACAATGAGGAGTACACATAAAGAAGGCCAAAGAGCACATCGGTTAAAACGTATACATATTAATATCAACGATTATGATTCTAGTAGTCCGAAAAACACAACAATTGAAGTAATAATAACGTATAATTAGTGAAACATCAAGAATACATCATGTATTTGTCTGTACGCAATCACTTTACAAACGCCTCTATATTTCGGATAAATAATCACACATAAAATATCACTTGTTCCTATTTACTACCCCGCTCACGATGTTCAAACATTACTCCTATTTATCTACGTCCCACAAAGTAGAATGTGACACAAGGTCGGAAGGTGGGAATTTGAACTCGAGAGGAAGAGTACGGAGTTTCTTAAAAAATTGCCTGGGCAGGGCGCCTCAGACAGTAAGCAATAAACTTACTCCTCCCCAAAGAGGGGAGGCAAAGCCTGGGAGGGGGTCAACCTCCCATAACTGCACAGGACAGTGGGAACAGATACTACACTTTGATCTTAGCCAAAAGACCAAGGAAGCGTTTATTTAACGCCCACCCACAATGGGAGTATGTGACACAAGGTCGGAAAGTGGGATTTGAAAAGCCAGCGCCCGAGAAGGTGAGCGCTCTGGCCATTAAAAATTTCCTGGGCAGCCCCGTCGGCATTCCCCGGTAGGGGCGCCTCAGGCAGTAAGCAATAAACTTACTCCTCCCCAAAGAGGGGAGGCGAAGCCTGGGAGGGTGGACCTCCTAGAACTGCACAGGACAGACCCATAGACCGGCGTAAATCAAGCCCCGAAGATCAAGACAATACCGATCTATGAAGTGCAGTATCCATCGGAACAGATACTACACTTTGATCATTAGCCAAAGGCCAACGAAGCGTCCGAAACTCAAAAAAAAAAAAATGTTCAAACATTACTAGACCAGGTCAACTCTATCCGTCCATTTATACAGTTCACGATAGAAAAGGAACATAATAACAAATTATCCTTTCCTAAATGTGCTGATAACTCGCACGGATCAGGAAGTTAGGTCATCTGTATATCGAAATTGGATAGTATCTAAATTCCAACTCCCAAAATCTATATAATCTAAAGAAAGGAATCGTCCGCTGCCTACAACATCTAGCAAAGACGATATGTAGTAACATCAATACATATTAAGAGGAGATGGACATCTTGAGAGTAATCTTCCACCGAAACAACCATCCAGGAAGCATGACATCAGTTCCTAGAAATCTAGACCAAAACTCACCACAGTTTGCATACCGTATATGAAGGGCTTGTCTGAAAAAAATCCAAAGAATGTGTAATCCATATGATATCAGGATAGAATTCAGGGGGAACTCAACTCTCCGAAAGCATTTTATGAGAGTCAAACTCCCACGGAAAAATCTATGACTAAGAACTGTGTGTATGCGATCCCATGTAAGTGTGAGAAAATATACAGAGGTGAATCATGTCGCCCACTAAAAGTAAGGCTATCAGAACACCGAAAAGCCATAATACGTAAAGATATTAAAAAAAGTCGGGTATGGCTGACCATATATAGAGGGCGGCAAAAGGGAACCCATCTACCCTTATAGGACGAAGTAAAAATGATAGACAAAAAAGAACGGTGGAGAGTAAGACGACTTAAAGAAGCAGCGCATATGTTGGTCAATAATGACTTACTAAGCAGACCTAGTATAGAATTTAATACAATATCGGAACCATTACTTATAAATAATGAAATTATAATATATATATATATATATATATATATATATATATATATATATATATATATATACAGTGATATGTAGTATTAAAAGTAGTGATATATAGTGATAAGAAGGAATACTACACATCAAAACAAGAATAGGTTTAAGGCTTCCAAAATGCATACTAGTATTGTCCGCAAAGACCCGTGACGCAGTGGATATAGTACTAAGTAAAATTCAGTTCTAAGTGATGGTTATCTGAAGGTTAAGAAAATCAATCCTTGGTTCGATCGATAGGAAGAATTGCGAATTACTGACGGAGCCAGAACATCTTACCCCCGTGGATTAAATAAAGAGTTCCGTTCGAAATTTCGTCCAGATTCCCGAGTTTGACAGCAATCTTCCCGAGTTCGAAAAGATGCGCGTGAAGATGGCCGAAGGTTACTGCGACCGAAACGTTGTGAGAATAAAACAGTGGTCCGAATAATAAAGAAAGTATACAAGTTATCAATCCTCATCTACAAAACTTCAGAAACATACAGAAACAGATTTAATGACTGAGATTTTATTTTAGACGGAAGCCTAACAGCCCGATGATAAAAGCTTGATAGACTGACGGACGAACCGACGAATGAAGCATTTTATTAATTATTAATTAAGATGCTATTTCAGACTTAAGCGTCCGAAGGACGAACTAACGAAGGGTGCCTCTTATGAAGATACATGGCTTTACGTTGAAGAGCTATTTCAAACTTAAGCGTCACAGACCATGGATGAAAGTGTGATAGGCTGAAGGACGAACTAACGAAGGGTTCCTCTTATGAAGATACATGATTTTACGTTGAAGAGCTATTTCAGACTTAAGCGTCACAGACCATGGATGAAAGTGTGATAGGCCGAAGGACGAATACACGAAGGGTGCCTCTTATGAAGATACATGGCTTTGCGTTGAAGAGCTATTTCAGACTTAAGCGTCACAGACCATGGATGAAAGTGTGATAGGCCGAAGGACGAATACACGAAGGGTGCCTCTTATGAAGATACATGGCTTTACGTTGAAGAGCTATTTCAGACTTAAGCGTCACAGACCATGGATGAAAGTGTGATAGGCCGAAGGACGAACTAACGAAGGGTTCCTCTTATGAAGATACATGACTTTACGTTGAAGAGCTATTTCAGACTTAAGCGTCACAGACCATGGATGAAAGTGTGATAGGCTGAAGGACGAACTAACGAAGGGTTCCTCTTATGAAGATACATGGATTTGCGTTGAAGATGCTATTTCAGACTTAAGCGTCACAGACTATGGATGAAAGTGTGATAGGCTGAAGGACGAACTAACGAAGGGTTCCTCTTATGAAGATACATGATTTTACGTTGAAGAGCTATTTCAGACTTAAGCGTCACAGACCATGGATGAAAGTGTGATAGGCCGAAGGACGAATACACGAAGGGTGCCTCTTATGAAGATACATGGCTTTGCGTTGAAGAGCTATTTCAGACTTAAGCGTCACAGACCATGGATGAAAGTGTGATAGGCCGAAGGACGAATACACGAAGGGTGCCTCTTATGAAGATACATGACTTTACGTTGAAGAGCTATTTCAGACTTAAGCGTCACAGACCATGGATGAAAGTGTGATAGGCTGAAGGACGAACTAACGAAGGGTTCCTCTTATGAAGATACATGGATTTGCGTTGAAGATGCTATTTCAGACTTAAGCGTCACAGACTATGGATGAAAGTGTGATAGGCCGAAGGACGAACAAACGAAGGGTGCCTCTTATGAAGATACATGATTTTACGTTGAAGAGCTATTTCAGACTTAAGCGTCACAGACCATGGATGAAAGTGTGATAGGCCGAAGGACGAATACACGAAGGGTGCCTCTTATGAAGATACATGGCTTTGCGTTGAAGAGCTATTTCAGACTTAAGCGTCACAGACCATGGATGAAAGTGTGATAGGCCGACGGGCGAACAGACGAAAGGAGCCTCGTATGCACATACATAGTTCTGTTTACTGACGAATATGCTATTTAAGACTTAAGAGTCACAATCTAACGGTACGACGCCATGCTATTTTAAACTAAATCGTGACAGACCGTCGTACAAACTGACAAATAAATCGACTGACATAGTAAAGTGGGAAACCATCTAAAAATTAAAACGCGTTAACGATGAAAATTATATCTCGGACTTAAGCGTCACAGACCGACTGATGAATGTGTGCTAGATTGAAAGACTACAATTGGACGCAACTGCTTATGGAGACACATGGACGGGTTTAGCGGTGAAGATTATATTTTAAACTTAAGCGTTACCGCCGACGAACCGCCAACATTTTATTTAAAACTAAAATGTGACAGACCGACAGATCTTAAAAATAAAAAAAATTACAATATTAAAAATTGGAGCGTGATAGATGAAACGAACGGACACAAAAAACTAAAGTAAGTTTAGCTATTAAAATAAGTTTCAGACGGATAGAGCCTCTTATAGGGAGACACGGACGCCTTTAGTGGCGAAAATGATATTTCAGACTTAGCTGTCATATACCGACGGACAAATCTTCGAATAAAACTCCTTAGTGCTGAAAATAATATTTCAGGTTTTAGTGTGACAGACAACAGACCAAAAAAATACTATTTAAAATAAAAGTGTGACAGACGAACCAAACGACTCGACGTAAGATTCTCTTATAGAGACGTTTCTAAAAATGTTACATGTTTAGCGATTAAAATGATATTTTAGACTTAAACGTAGCGGACCAACGGACCGACAAAATGATATTTGAAACGTAACATATCGACACGCAAACCGACAGATGTACCTACGGACAGTTCTTATAGTGAGGTATGAACGCATCTAAGAATAAAACGCGATTAAATCGTGACAGACTTGCAAAATGTTATTTCTAAAACCGAAACATCACGGACGAACCGACGTACACAGCTAAAGAGATATGCCAATAATGTCTTGATGCCGATTTTTCTAAAAAATCTGACATAATAGTTAAGAAATGAAAGGTAGCCGTAGAAAGTGCAGAGAAACCGAAGCGAATCACCGTAACGAGAAGAAAAGAAAGGGAATAGAGTTTTTGGAATGTGCGAAGGTTGCAAAGATGGAACGGAAGGTGGAAACAATGGAGTAGGGTCCACTGCAGTTCGCAGGCTCGGTCTCCATGACATTGGTGAACGAGAACTTCAAGTTTATCGAGTCAGTCGAACTCGTGTTTGACCTTGGTCGGTAGCGTCGGGCCAGGTTCAGGGTCGAAATGTTGCCGAGTGGCATATAAACTAGAGAGAGTGAGAGAGAGAGAGAGACAGAAGGAAGAAAGAGAAAGAGAGAGAGAAAGAGAGAGAGAGAGAAAGAGAGAGAGAGAGAGAAGGTTATGGCGGCAGTCGATTCACGCGGGAAATCCGACGTCATAGAACACCGAAAACGAGGCTGGATGTTACAGTTGGGATGAGGGTGGTCGGAGAGGCAAATGGTATTTGTACACTGTGGCGCTATGACGTGGGTTGGCCAGTTCGCACGTTTATCTTTCTTTGAACCGTGTTTATGTTCCGTCCATCTCTACTACTACTACTACCACCACTACTTCTACCACACCTACTACGACCACATCTACTACTA
>OY744533.1:96399577-96432077 GCA_963556195.1 Sepiola atlantica
ATTACTTTTTGTCCATTGCTCTTGTTTAAATATTAGCACTGTATTTCTACATTTTCTAATGATATTGATTTCGTTTTCAGAAATATCAGAAGTGGGATTAAAATCAATAACATGTTCAATATATATATATATATATATATATATATATATATATATGTATATATAAATAAGTATGTATATATATATCCTATATATATATATGTTTATATATAAATCAATATATGTATATAAATATATATATATATGCATATATTTGTTATTAATTATCAGACTTATATATATAGATGCATATATATATATATATATATATATATATATATATATATATATATATATATATGTATATATGTATATATTTATTATCAGGTGTTAGACTTTCAGAATTTAAGTTAAATAAATGCTATTTTTATAACTCCAGAACATGTATAATAAATAATGGAAAGTACGATTCCAGTAAACATATCTTTATAATTTCTGATGAGCCCATGGAAAAAAATCCAGGACTGACATAAGAATATAGGTTGTTCTTCTGTTGAACGAAATGGAATCGTAATTGTACATAGGTGTTTGTTTCAAAAAGAAATATTGGTAAGATGAATGAAATCTTTGTCTTCAGAATGTAGCTAAATGTTGTATATATTTTTATATATATATATATACATATATATATACATATATATATATATATATATATATATATATATATATATATGTGTGTGTGTGTGTGTGTGTGTACAAACGAAAATAACTGAGTGTATATTAATAATTCCTGTAAAGAGAAACTGACACCCAACATAATAAATAGAAATAAAACGACTTAAATCAATAACCATTAGTCCCCTTTCAGTGGACAGATTTCCAAATGTATCCGTCGACGAATATCGAATATACAAAAATATTTAGATATGTTACTTAGAAAAAAGAAGACTCACATATCAAAGATCTGGATTAAAATGTTTGGAGGTTTAGATGTACGTATCTCTATTCGCTTTCTGGGGTTTACAAGGAGATCATATTTGCTGAATTTCAAGTATTGCAATCACAACTGAGACATCATGAACAAACGTCGAATGATGATTTCCTTTAACACGAAGGAGAGGTTAGTTGAACTGACACATAAATTCTCAGGAAATTAATTGGGACCAAATGCATCATCAGATTGCGAAATTACTATAGATTAATACAAATATTCATATAACTAAGCTAGATAAGGGTGCCGGTGTGGTTTTTCTTAACACCAATGATGCCACTAATTAAATGTCGGATATTTTGAGTGACAATTATTACTTTAAAAAGTTTGTAGACATATTAACTGATAACAAAATTAGTTCTGAAGTAAAACTACAAAAACGTTTTCTACAACTCCATAAAATGGCATTTCTAAGCAAAGACATTCACGACAGAATCCGTCCTCTGGGTGTCCAATTGTCTTCGAATGTATTGGCTACTCATACTCTTGGCCTTTTGGCTAAGATCAAAGTGTAGTATCTGTTCCGATGGATACTGCACCCCATACTGGTATTAAGCCGGTCAATGGGTCTGTCCTGTGCAGTTCTAGGAGGTCCACCCTCCCAGGCTTTGCCTCGCCTCTTTGGGGAGGAGTAAGTTTATTGCTTACTGTCTGAGGCGCCCCTACCTAGGAATGCCGACGGGGCTGCCCAGGCAATTTTTAAATGGCCAGAGTGCTCACCTCTCGGGCGCTGGCTTTTCAAACCCCACTTTCCCGACCCGACCTTGGGTCACATCTTACTTGTGGGAGTAGGATAAAAACTGGCCTTGTGCCTAACTCCCGGAGAGGAGTAAATCAATACTCAATAGCCATAAAGACGGTGTCCTCGGGAGATTCTCCACAACACAAGCTGGACAAATTGCTTGATTCTAAAATAGTTATTTTCATTCAATTGTTCTTCTGATTCTTTTCGTTTCATGTCATTTAATCACGAACTGGATAGTAATTGCAACAAGAATAACTATGTTCTTTTGGTGTCCCAAGCCTGTTCGCTAATGAACCTCTTAACGTGACCATCACAATGTGTGCTGACATGCTTAATCGCAGTACATTATCCTCTTCTTTTTAGAGACCATTTTCCTGGAGCTTATAGATTTGCCCACTAAAGCTCTCTGTTTTAGTTTTAATAACAAAATGTACCAGCAGATCGATGGAATGGCGATGGTCACCGGGTGTCATTTTGGCGAATATTTTCAATTGTTTTCAGGTGTCCTTTCTGTTCAATCACACTCCTAGACTCTTTTTTATTGACGCTATGGTAATGATTCTTATGCTATATTCAAGTCTCGACATGAAGCAAGCGATGTTTTTAAGTTAAAAATGCTTTATCCTGCATTAAGATTTACATTCATATACATAAAAAACAACATGATGCCTCTCTACCACTTTTGGGTGTTTTGACTGAAAGAACGGGTAAAGTCAATTTCTTGTATACGATATTAATTATATCGTATACAAGAAATGGACTTTTACGAGCTTTTACGAGAGTTGGGTTTTCTTTGCATGAATATTAGTTTGATCAATACCCTTGTACATCGCGCTTTTATTATTTTCACTTAAATCAAACTTACAAATGAAAGACAAAAGATCATTGCAATTCTCATTGCTCGTAGTTTTCCCAAGAACATTGTATCAAAATGCATTCAGTCAAGAAATTGCCAAGTTTTATACTCACACATTTTTTGGTTCGCATAAATAACCCAGAATTTAGAGTGAGCGATCAGTTTCATATATATTTAACGTAAAATGATCCTCCATCTCCAGACGATTCTAACTTGTTAGAGGAATCTATCAATTTCTTTAACCACTAACCCTAAATCCGAGTGGCAATATCACTAAACTACATGTAAAGTAGACCATGAAAAAACGCTACGGATTTAGCTCCTATAAAAGAAAAAAAGAATTTAGTTAAATGCTCTAAAACGCTAGAATGGTCCGGAAATGAGGAGATAATTTTGAATTAAATTTATGTACAGAACTGATCCCTACTCGAAATTCTAAAATAAGCGTTTTTCTCTTCTCTCTACCAAGTCTTTAAGGGTGCTTATACGTAATCGCCTAAAAAGGAAGAATTGTTTTCGTTTCGTCAATCCTGACCATGTACAAGTGTTAATTAATTATGAAATTATCTTAGTTATTATCCCCTGTCGTAAGGATTGCACTTTTAATCCCCAGAAGACTTTTACTTACAACTGGGGCACGTGGGACAACGGATAAAGGCGTTGATTAACAATCAGTTCTAAGTGTCAGTCTTCGGAAAGTTTTCAGGTTCAACCCTTACTACAGGCGATAATATCTAAGAATAACTTTACATTGTTACCCGGTTATGGCTGACGAAACAAGAACAATCTAGCCCCGTGGATTAAATAAAAGGTTCAACTTGAGATTCCGCATAGGTTCTTGAGTTCGGTATAAAGATTATCATGTCCGAAAAAGTACACATGAAGAATGTCGATTTCATTGGCCGAAATGTTGTGAAAATAACGATCAAGATGAGAACAGTAGTCCGAATAATCCAAATAACACAAATAATCAATCCTAATCTTTAAAAAATGCTGAAAATATATTACTTAAACTAAGAATAAATAGTTTTATATGTTTTTAATTTTATGGGAATAAGATTTTACTTTTTTATGATTAGATAAGTTTATAGGAAAATAGCGCTTGTTTTTTAATCTCCCTCCCACTGCGCTAAGATGTGCCACAAGGGATTGAAAAGACAGCGCCCTAGAGGATGAGCACTCTGGCCTACAAAAAATGCCTGGGCAGCCCCGTCGGCATTCTACGGTAGGGGCGCCTCAAGCGATTAGATATAAACTAACCTCTTCTAAAAGGGTGGGAAGGCAAAGCCTGGGTGGGTGGACGTCCTAGAAATGCACAGGACAAACCCTAAGACCGGCTGAATCAAGGTCACACTGTCAAGCCGGTACCGGTCTAAAGGGGAGTAGCATCAATCGGAACAGATACTACACTTCATCTCATCCAAAAGGTCAAGTGCTTGATTTGGGATTTATCTACATCCCACAACGGTCAGATGTGGCGCAAGGTCGGGAAAGTGGGATTTTAAAAGCCAGCGCCCTAGATGAAGAAGAGCTCTCTGACCGTCAAAACATGCCTGGCTAGCCCTTGTCGGCATTCCTCGATAGGGGCGCTTCAGGCTATTAGCAATAAACTTACCCTTTCTTAAAGGGTGAGAAGGGAAAGCGGAATCAAAGCCCGAAAGCAAAGACGGCACTGGTCGACAGAGCGCAGCATCCATCGGAACAGATACTACACTTTCATCGCAGCCAAAAGGCCGAGCGCTTGATTTAAATTAGGTTAAAAGCGACTTTTATTCATGTCACAGCTAAGTTAACTATACACTACTTAACATGGCGCTTTCATACCTGTATCATTTTGGCTAATTCATAAGTCGACGTAATAAGCAAAAATGATACTTTAACTCGCGTTGCCGATTCCGTAGTCCGTGTCGCTAAAAATTATTCAACTCTCACCCCCACTGCCCTGAGAAAGTTTTATTTAGTATGTGTTCTTTTTCGAGTCGGAGGTCATAAGCTACGTGACACTTTCTGACTGTTCAGGGGAATGAATCAAAGTGACTTGCGATTTTTTTAAAATTTTAATGTTCGCGAATCTTCGCTATTTCGTTAAAATAAATAATTAATAAAGATTGAAATTGGTTTACAATTATATTAATTATTTGAATTAATTGCAATTCGATTTTAGAAAAAGAGTGAATTATAATTAGAGCGAGATGTTTAAGGTGATTTTTTGCAGGTCAGTGCGGTGATCGAGGTATTTTGAACGGGGATGATAAACACGCGCTCGTTTGATATCTTCTTAGAAAAATGGTCATATTCTAACAAGATTGTTTACGCATCTCCTATCGAATGTTCAATTGGCTTGTGCCGGACTAGGCTGTTCTGAATATCGAATATTTTAAATGTTTAAGTAAAACTCCTGTAAACCAAAAACAGCTGATTTCAGATGAGTAATTAGTAATTAGTCTACATTATAAACCCTAACGCCTAGCAGGTGTCTTCCAAAATGCTTAATGATCAATCTATTAGTTTACCAGTGAATCCTGAACATATAAATATACAAACAATATACACATAACTAAAATTATATATATATATATATATATATATATATATATATATATATATATATATATATATATATTAATCGAAATCTTTCCTGATAACTTAACACTAACATTGAATCGATGCTTCTTATTTCGTCTTAGTAGCTCTATAAGATGTTCTCCACATCTCTGTCACGCTTAAGAATAAAAAGCATTTTCGTCGAATTGCCTTTCTTGAGCTTGAAATAGCAGTTTCATTGATTTTGTCACGCTTAAGAATAAAAAACATTTTCGTCGAATTGTCATTTTGAGTTTGAAATAGTATTTTCATTGATTTTGTCACGCTTAAGAATGAAAAGCATTTTCGTCGAATTGTCCTTCTTGAGCTTTGAATAGCATTTTCATTGATTTTGTCACGCTTATGAATAAAAAACATTTTCGTCGAATTGTCATTTTGAGTTTGAAATAGTATTTTCATTGATTTTGTCACGCTTAAGAATGAAAAGCATTTTCGTCGAATTGTCCTTCTTAAGCTTGAAATAGCATTTTCATTGATTTTGTCACGCTTAAGAATAAAAAACATTTTCGTCGAATTTTCCTTCTTGAGCTTGGAATAGCATTTTCATTGATTTTGTCACGCTTAAGAATAAAAAACATTTTCGTCGAATTGTCCTTCTTGAGCTTGGAATAGCATTTTCATTGATTTTGTCACGCTTAAGAATAATAAAACATTTTCGTCGAATTGTCCTTCTTGAGCTTTGAATGGCATTTTCATTGATTTTGTCACGCTTAAGAATAAAAAACATTTTCGTCGAATTGTCCTTCTTGAGCTTGGAATAGCATTTTCATTGATTTTGTCACGCTTAAGAATAAAAAAACATTTTCGTCGAATTGTCCTTCTTGAGCTTTGAATGGCATTTTCATTGATTTTGTCACGCTTAAGAATACAAAACATTTTCGTCGAATTGTCCTTCTTGAGCTTTGAATGGCATTTTCATTGATTTTGTCACGCTTAAGAATAAAAAAACATTTTCGTCGAATTGTACTTCTTGAGCTTTGAATGGCATTTTCATTGATTTTGTCACGCTTAAGAATAAAAAACATTTTCGTCGAATTGTCCTTCTTGAGCTTGGAATAGCATTTTCATTGATTTTGTCACGCTTAAGAATAATAAAACATTTTCGTCGAATTGTCCTTCTTGAGCTTTGAATGGCATTTTCATTGATTTTGTCACGCTTAAGAATAAAAAACATTTTCGTCGAATTGTCCTTCTTGAGCTTGGAATAGCATTTTCATTGATTTTGTCACGCTTAAGAATAAAAAAAACATTTTCGTCGAATTGTCCTTCTTGAGCTTTGAATGGCATTTTCATTGATTTTGTCACGCTTAAGAATACAAAACATTTTCGTCGAATTGTCCTTCTTGAGCTTTGAATGGCATTTTCATTGATTTTGTCACGCTTAAGAATAAAAAAACATTTTCGTCGAATTGTACTTCTTGAGCTTTGAATGGCATTTTCATTGATTTTGTCACGCTTAAGAATAAAAAACATTTTCGTCGAATTGTCCTTCTTGAGCTTTGAATGGCATTTTCATTGATTTTGTCACGCTTAAGAATAAAATACATTTTCGTCGAATTGCCATTCTTGAGCTTGAAATAGCATTTTTATTTATTTTGTCACGCTTAAGAATAAAAAAACATTTTCGTCGAATTGTCCTTCTTGAGCTTTGAATGGCATTTTCATTGATTTTGTCACGCTTAAGAATAAAAAAACATTTTCGTCGAATTGTACTTCTTGAGCTTTGAATGGCATTTTCATTGATTTTGTCACGCTTAAGAATAAAAAACATTTTCGTCGAATTGTCCTTCTTGAGCTTTGAATGGCATTTTCATTGATTTTGTCACGCTTAAGAATAAAAAACATTTTCGTCGAATTGTCCTTCTTGAGCTTTGAATGGCATTTTCATTGATTTTGTCACGCTTAAGAATAAAAAACATTTTCGTCGAATTGTCCTTCTTGAGCTTTGAATGGCATTTTCATTGATTTTGTCACGCTTAAGAATAAAAAACATTTTCGTCGAATTGTCATTCTTGAGCTTGGAAAACATCTAAACATTGAAATACCTCTGATTATTATACGTAGCAGGTATGAAAAAAACAAATCCATTTGAAAGTTTCAATATCTATGATTTGTGTAAAATTCGAACAACAAATATCAAACACAAATTCAGAATGATTCTCAACATTTAAATGCTGAGACTAACTAGGGTATGGAATACTTAAGCCCGAAAACATTACCACGAATAACATTTGAAAAATGAAGCATGTTTGACTTTTACTAAATTTGAATCATGGCTATTAGACATAAATTAATAATTATTCTTAAATGTTCAGTTCTTTTGACGCATTTCAAAAGATTATTAAGGTCACATACCTCATTTGAAAAGTCATTTGCATAAAATTTGAACTGATATTCGAAAATAATTCAGCAAGATTCTCCAAATATAATCTTTTTGATAATGTTAATATATTGAAAAAGGAATCGCTTGCTTCAGTCCCAAATTTAAACATACATCCACACTTTCTAAATTCAAATATATCTGATATGTATGCAATTTTAACCAATGGTATTAGCCATCAATTATGAAATATTCCCAGAATTTCATTTTCTTTTTCAGAATTTTAATTCACACTAATGGGCCATAAGCCTTCTCACTTTAACCCACCACATTCGAAACTTTAAATATTTACAATTTTCATAGAATTTGAACCGTATGTATCAGATACTAATTAATAAATACTTTAAAAAATTTAATATCATCTAAGTATTTAAAGAAACATAAAAGTGACACAACCCCTAATTAAAAAGTCAAATATTTTTGATTTTCATGAATTCTAATCATGTAAATTACACACAAATCACTGAAGAGTTAGTGACATAGGTTGTATATATATTTATTTTGATATTCGTAATAAGACATAAAAACGGTGCTAAACTCTTCTGCCCGGTGATTAAATTTCAATATTAATTAAAATGTTTCTGAAACTTAACGATACACATTGTTATTCAACGTTATAATAATGCGTAGTAGACTGTAAATACAAATACAAAAAATAAAATCATACGAATATACAGAGAAAATAAAAATAAAAGGCAGCAACAGAAATGGTGTATTTCCTGTAATTCATTGTTTTCCTATATTTAGTTGTGTACGTCTTAATATTTCGATGGTTGAACACTTCATCAAAAATTAGAATTAGTCACTGAGATGTTTTGTAGGTAAACCGGACATTTCTGTTGGCATACACGTCGATAGTAACTGCCAGTGGTATCATTGAGACTCACGTTCAATATATTGCCACTGCTATTAAACTCTAAATAAAGAAATTACATACAAATATCTAATAATATAATAGACGAATATGTGTGTGTATCTGTGTATCCGCTATGTTGAGGCTATTAGATGTACGAACCTGAAATTTGATAAGAAAAATTTCCCTACCAATATATGTTATGATTTTAGTAATGTATTCATTCATTTCGTATGAATTAGATGATTGTATTTTTGGCATAGGTTTTCCCGATATTTTTCTAGTTTTGTTTCTGATTTTTTGAGATGAGGATTGATAATTTGCATGATTTCGATTCTTCGGACTACTGTTCTCATCTTTAGTGTTATCATCACAACGTTTCGGCCGTTGTAACCCCCGGCCTTCTTCAGGTGTGTCTTTTCGAACTCGGGAATATTTCTGTCGAATTCTGGAATCTGGACGGAATTTCGAACAGAACCCTTTATTTAATTCACGGGCAGCATGCAAGCTGGGTACAACGTTTTCAAGGCCAATGTTAAAAACAATATTTGCTGACCACTTTTATAATTAAAGCTGATCATTTCTGATCATTTAACTCACCGTTTCAAAGTGTTTCTCGTCGCCAACTGACAATCACATTAACCTTCATCCTCGAGTAGTTTTCGGCCCTGACAGGCGGTGACGTGTTAGTATAGACTCATGTAGATTGTGGAAACTTTAGCAACTGTTCGTTATGGGGTGTGCAATAACCTTTTGGTTACTATTATTTCCAAGTCGATTCTGATGATCTTTCAAATCATTTTAAATTTCTCAGCTCAAAACTTACGTCATGCAAGTCCTGTTTCCACACGGGTTTCTACGTATTTGTATGATTCTGTTTTCTTTGTACTACATTAGACGTTGTGAATTCGACCCTAACGTCATCATCATCATCATCATCATCATCATCATCATCATCATCATCATCATCATCATCATCATCATCATCATCATCGTCGTCATCATCATCATCAAGAAGAAGAAGAAGAAGAAGAAGAAGAAGAAGAAGAAGAAGAAGAAGAAGAAGAAGAAGAAGAAGAAGAAGAAGAAGAAGAAGCTGATTATTTGTTGAATAAGGCCACAATTAATCCTCTGGTGAGAGTGGGTCCTGATTGTCTAGTCTCGATCTAAGTTTTCCTCTCCATTCTTGCCTTTCGGTTAGGCCCGATGGACTTCATACCCATGGCTTTACTATTACGTTTGACCACACGTCCTCCCAAGACAACTTAGGTCTGCCTGTGGTGATCTTCTCTGCTGACACATTTAACTGTCGGACTTTAGCAATCCAGCCATTGCTGCGCTTAACGTGCCCCAACCAACGCAGTCTACTCTTCTGCATGATGTCCGCAAGGCTTTTCATGTTGACTTGTGTGAGTAGAGATTCAAAAGGTATGCCCCGGTCGAGACCTCACCAAACAGATCAACCTGACCATTTCCTTTTTCATTACGATGCAGTTTCTTTAGTGTGTTGACAAAGACAGTCCACGTTTGGCAGCCATATAGTAGCACACTTCTGACACATAAGGAGAATGCACGACTGTACTAAATGTACCTAATAAAAGTTGTATAAATGACTCCGCATTTAATCCGCTTTCTATGCCTCCCGCTGTAAAAAAAATCACAACAATACTCGTCTAGCTACAAGTTTCCTTTCTCCTTCTGTGTACATATGACTAAACGAAGCTTCCATTGGCAGAGTTTCTTTCCTAGATCTACCCGTCTGTGGAGAATAATACAGTGGAACTGCTTCTCCGCTCACTAAAGCATGGTCATTTTCAAGTCCAATGTAAACAGATTTTTGTTGAGCCTTCCTCTTGAATTTTCAAATTCTACCGAATTTTAACAATCGTTAGCAACCCTTAAAGTTTTGTCTCACCTTCCAGCTGACAAATTCATTAACTCTTTATCCTCGAGAGGCTTTTGAGCCTTGATAAACGATTACGCTTCAGTAAAAAGGAAAAAGAAAACAATGTACGGGTATCTCAACTAGTTATAAATACACTTGGCATGAATTGAAATAAAGATAACTTCAGTCGAGGGAAAAAAGATGTCCTTGGTTTGTTCGTGTTCGACAAACAACAAATATAAAATTAAAAAGTTCTTGTAAAACGACTAATTTCCCCCCCCCCCCCATTAAAGTTCGAATGTGAAACGAGCGAGGGGACTTAGTTAAAAGTAGAAGGTTGAAGATTTCAATATAATATGAGTGCAAATTTTGAATAATTAACCCTTCTTATTATCGGCGAATTCATCGCCCGATAATTTCCCAAATGTCAGCAATATTTTTTTAAGGAAATTAAAATATTAAAACAAAAAGTGAAATTCTTTTTCTCTTTCTCTTCTCAAACTAGTATCACATATTTCGTTTTCATTATTGTTGAATATTATTTTATTTCTAATTTTATTTTAATCAAGTGTTTTTTTTCTTTGTTTGCTTGTTTTTTTTTTGTCATTGTAGTTTAATTATTCTATTCTTTCTATCGTTATGAATTTTTCGCTTGTTTATAAATTCTGTGATTATTTTTCGATTCTTTCTTCTTTTTCTTCGACCGCTTTCTCCTGCTCCTTTAGTATATGTTGTTCCTCCCCCTCCACCCCTCCCCTCCATTCTTCTTCTTCTTCTTCTTCTTCTTCTTCTTCTTCTTCTTCTTCTTGTTCCCCTACTTTTTATTCTACAGCTTTCCTCTGCTCCTTTGTTATTGTTCTTACTGCTCCTCTTCTTAACCCCTCTTTTTTCTCCTCCTCGTCTCCTCTCATCTTCTTCTTTTTCTTCTTCTTTCTCTATCTCCCCCTCCACTTCTTACAATCCTTTGTTGTTCTTGCCGTTGTTCCTTTACTTCGTCCTCCGTTTTCTCCTACATCTTCTTCATTTGTTGTTACAGTTCTTCTTCTTCTTCTTCTTCTTCTTCTTCTTCTTCTTCTTCTTCTTCGTCTTCTTTGTTTATTTTTTCTTCTTTTTCTTTTGTTCATTCCAAAGAAAGCATAGCAACACTGAAGCGTAAGAGGCTACTCTAACAGGGGATATATTTATAGGGTGCAACCTGTGTACAGAACTGAGAAGCAAGATGTTTGTTCACATTACATTTACATTTCTGCATGTTGGTACGGTCGGGGAAGTAAGAAATAGGGAGAGAATTCAAAAGACAAGCAGTCCAAGGAAATAAGCTATTAATTTACGGACTCTTCCGGTATCTAGGAACCTCTACAGTGGAGGTAGAGTACTTTGCTACTAGTCGGATCAGTCGGCCGTATTTACGTTGCGAGGGTACAAGTGCAATACGTTTGTAAAAGAACATTACGTGGGAGTACTTGTAAAACAGGAACTGGTTTGCAACACTGCGGCGATGCGACGTGTGTTCAGGCTTGGCAGCCAGTGCGGGACCTATTAGGTTACAAGTCTTTTTTGTACTCTGTACAAAAGGATGATACTAGTGGTTGGTGCACTAGCCTTAATCTAGCAACAATATTCGATGCACGGGCGGATGGTCGCTTTATAGACATATTGGCAGGTTTGAGAAGTTTTCTATCCCGGTAAAGGGAGATTATTTCTATATGGCAGACTTGGCAGTCTTTTTTATGTACTTATTTCACTTCATGTTGCCTGAAAATAGCATGCAGAGGTGTTTGAAGTCGAACTCTCGGGAACGGTGCTATTGGTCATGACAATCAGTGGTTAGAAAGGCTTCTTATAGTTGTTAAAAGAAAGGAGCTTTGTATTGCTAGCATTACGCGTGACTATTCATTTTGACCCCGCTCTGATAGAGGTCATTATTAAAAGATTGTCTTGCATGTGTGCGTATTCAATTAGCCGGGAATAGACTGTGCTGTCATAAGCAAATATACCCATTTCAGACTCGATTGCACAAGGGTGTAGTTTATGAAGATCAGAAATAATATAGGTCAGGTATCGATCCCAGGGGTACACCCGCATTGATATAGTGTTGTTTGGGTGTATGTCCATTTAGACCGACCGTCTTTTATTGGATCTTTTAGCTTTCCTCAATTTAATGTTCTCGCTGTATAAATAGTGCAATTGTCCTGTCGATAAAATAAAGAACCACCGAAGAAATAATACAAAACGTCATTAAACCATTTTCAGCACTTTTCGAACTACTACAATCTGAATACTTAAAATGTGAAGGGATTTTTGTCTACTTTCTAGTAGGGGTGGGGTGAGGACGCCAATGACACAATAGTAACCAGGGACTTCAAATCCCCGTGAATCTATTGTGCTCATTTACTTACTAAATTATTGCATTTCCCTGGGAATAAACATTTGTGTTGCTTTTTAATGTTTCAGACAAAATAAGTACCTGTTACAAATCTACATAGAAATGTGGCCGGTTTTCAGAAAGACACCAACATGTCCATTATACAAGCATACGCATTCCGTCAATAATGGCCACATTATCCAACGCAGAAGATATACAAACGATATTGACTGAAACACTAACGTCCTCTTACGACGCTAAAGCTAAGAATATGCGATTTTTTCTGAAGAGCATTATAAATGAAATCCTTTTTTTTAAGTAATAACTTGTTGAAAATTTTTTTTTTTAATTAATGATTTAAAATTCTTATTATAAACGAAATTTCATCGCTCATCAGACAATCGCAAAGACAATCCTGCAAGAAAAGAAAGGAGGAGCGGAAAAAAGTGATGGGATGGCAATACCCGAGATTGGGCAGGGCTGGCGCTGAGTAGCACACTCAGGTTAGCAACAGATGAGGCTTGGAAAAAGCGGGTTACGATGGTATCTTTGGTGCCTAAAAGGCCATCCAGACCGACAGATGATATGAAAAAGTTGAATAACAATTGAAAATGTAAAAAATCACAAACATTTATTGTATATATAGGTAACGTAATTTATAGCGATCTTATCAATAGCTTAAATGATATAATGGATATGATATTAGTATATGTTCGGATATAAAAAATGATCTAAAAGATATGATATGAGTATATTTGCGGATATTTAAAATGATCTAAAGGATATGATATAAGTATATTTTCGGATATTTAAAATGATCTAATGGATATGATATGAGTATATTTTCGGATATTTGAAATGATCTAATGGATATGATATGAGTATATTTTCGGATATTTAAAATTATCTAAAAGATATGATATGAGTATATTTTCGGATATTTAAAATGATCTAAAGGATATGATATGAGTATATTTTCGGATATTTAAAATGATCTAATGGATATGATATGAGTATATTTTCGGATATTTAAAATGATCTAATGGATATGATATGAGTATATTTTCGGATATTTGAAATGATCTAATGGATATGATATGAGTATATTTTCGGATATTTAAAATGATCTAATGGATATGATATGAGTATATTTTCGGATATTTAAAATGATCTAAAGGATATGATATGAGTATATTTTCGGATATTTAAAATTATCTAAAGGATATGATATGAGTATATTTTCGGATATTTAAAATGATCTAATGGATATGATATGAGTATATTTTCGGGTATTCATAAATATATCATTATATTCGGAATGTAGATAGGTTAAATAAAACAGTTCTATTTTACTGAGTAATTTGAAAGTGTTTCTTTATGCTTTTCACCTTTATTATAAACTAGCGGGGCTACCCGGCGTTGCTCGGGGTCATAAAAACATATAATTGAAGAAAAATCCCGTGTGTAACATCTATATATTTAAAATTCTATTTTTCTCTATAGCCGTCTCTTTATCCTGCTACCTTTCTCTTCCCTGGTCGCCCCATCTCACTACTACTTTCTATCCAAACTTGTTTTTCACTCTCCCCTACCCTGAGAAATATTTGAGTTCAAAAACAAAAAAAAACAAAAAAAATTTGGCCTGAACCCTAAAGAGTTCGGCCTGACCCTTTAAATTTTCCCCGACTCTTCAATCTCTCCAGCCCCACATCCCAACTAATTTTTCACTCTCCCCCAACCCTGAGAAATATTTTATGTTCAAAAAAAAAAAAAAAAAAATTTGGCCTAACCCTTAAAAAGTACGGCCTGGCCCCTAAAATTTTCCCCGACCCCTCAATCTCTCCAGCCCCACATCCCAACTAATTTGTGACTCTCACCCAACCTTGAGAAATATTTTCAGTTGAAAACAATAAAAAACAAAAAAATTTGGCTTGACTCCTAAATGTTCGGCCTGAACCCTAAAATTTTCCCCGACCCCTCAATCTCTCCCGCTTCCCATCCCAACTAATTGTTCACTCTCCCCCAACCATAGGAATTATTTTGAATTCTAAAACAAAAAACGACAAAAAATTTGGCCTGACACCTAAAAAGTTCGACTTAACCCCTAAAATTTTCCCCGACCTCTCAATCTCTCCAGCCCCCCATCCCAACTAATTTTTCACTCTCCCCCAACCCTGATAAATATTTTGAGTTCAACAAAAAAAAAAAATTGGCCTGACCCCTAAAAAGTTCGGCCTGACCCCTAAAATTTACCTAGACCCCTCAATCTCTCCAGCCCCCTAGCCTAACTAATTTTTCACTCTTCCCCAACCCTGAGAAATATTTTGAGTTAAAAACAAAAAAAACAAAAAAAAATGGCCTGACCCCTAAAAAGTTCGGCTGACCCCTAAAATTTTCCCCGACCCCTCAATCTCTCCCGCCCCCATCCCAACTAATTTTTCACTCTTCCCCTAAACCTGAGAAATATTTTGAGTTAAAAACAAAAAAAGACAAAAAAAAATTTGCCTGACCCCTAAAAGTTCGGCCTGACCCCTACAATTTTCTCCGACCCCTCAATCTCTCCAGACCCCATCCAAACTAATTTTTCACTCTCCCCCAACCCTGAGAAATATTTTGAGTTAAAAACAAAAAAAGACAAAAAAAAATTGGCCTGACCCCTAAAAGTTCGGCCTGACCCCTACAATTTTCCCCGACCCCTCAATCTCTCCAGACCCCCATCCAAACTAATTTTTCACTCTCCCCCAACCCTGAGAAATATTTTGTAGTTCAAAACAAATAAAAAACAAAAAATTTGGCCTGACCGCTAAAAAGTTCGGCCTGAGCTGTAAAATTTTCCGAGACTCCTCAATCTCTCCCGTCCCCCATCGCAACTAATTTTTCACTCCCCCCCAACCCTGAAAAATATTTTGAATTCAAAACAAAAAAAACAAAAAAAAATGGTCTGACCCCTAAAAAGTTCGGCCTGACCCCTAAAATTTTCCCCGATCCCTCAATCTACTACACGCACATCATTCACTCTTTTAACAAAGTCTGATTTTAGGATGACTGAAAAGGCACGATGTAGAGTGCAGGTTTACATCAGAGTTTCCGTCTTCTAGATATCCGGGTCCACCTCGCTTTATAGAGTAACCCCACGCGTGGGTACTATGCCATGTATTTCTACGTCCTTGTTTAAAAAAGAAATTGAAGATGCGTTCTCATTCTTGTGTCATTTAGTCAATGTTGTATCCAACTTCATGGCCCCGGCAAGTTGAATAAGTATGGACTAGTTTCAAGAGATAATTTGATAAAATAGCGTTCTTCCGAAACAGTGTTAACTATACACTGTAAGGTGTGTATTCTTCTACGTCGTTGTAATCATCGTCTTCGTCTTCATTTTTCTTTCTTCATCTTCTTCATAATTGTATCCTTTTTCTTCTTATTCGCCGTTTTCTCGTCGCCATCTCCTTCGTCGTCGTCATTGTCTGTGATTTTGTTGTATTCGTCTTCATCGTTGTCCTCGTCTTTTTTCCCGTTCTCCTTATATTCTTCGTTGTCGTCTTTGTGTTTGTGTGACATTTCCTTGGTAAATCTTGTAAATCGTCCATGTAACTGCCTCTTTTTCTATGTGGTTTCTATTGCTTTGCTTGTTCCCCGTTTCGCTGCTCCTCTTGTACATGTTTACAGTTTTTTGTGCCAGCAATGATATGTCTAACTGTATTTTGTTTTACATATTGTTTATAGTTTTTATCGCATGGATAACGGAGTCTTCCACATATTTTCAGTCTTTCTTTTCATTGTACGTAGAGTCGGTCAGTAACATCTTTCAGCCGCAATGCATTGTGCGTGGTCTTTTGTTTTCTGGTGTTTAGTTTATCCAGCCTATGAAGAGTCTAAATAATCTTACGAAGAATACTGAGCAAGCGTGTACTATTTTAATTAAGTTTCGACAATATACTTCACTTTAAAGAAGATTACTTGTTCTCGTCAGGTATTCATTGCTTAGATAAGTAATGAATACCTGACGAGAACGAGTCATACTTAGTTTCTATTTAAACTGTGTTGATTTACTTATTTAGTTATACTTAGTTTCTATTTAAACTGTGTTAATTTACTTATTTAGTTATACTTAGTTTCTATTTAATCTGTGTTGATTTACTTATTTAGTTATACTTAGTTTCTATTTAAACTGTGTTGATTTACTTATTTAGTTATACTTAGTTTCTATTTAAACTGTGTTAATTTACTTATTTAGTTATACTTAGTTTCTATTTAAACTGTGTTGATTTACTTATTTAGTTATACTTAGTTTCTATTAAAACTGTGTTGATTTACTTATTTAGTTATACTAAGTTTCTATTTAAACTGTGTTGATTTACTTATTTAGTTATACTTAGTTTCTATTTAAACTGTGTTGATTTACTTATTTAGTTATACTTAGTTTCTATTTAAACTGTGTTGATTTACTTATTTAGTTATACTTAGTTTCTATTTAAACTGTGTTAATTTACTTATTAAGTTATACTTAGTTTCTATTTAAACTGTGTTGATTTACTTATTTAGTTATACTTAGTTTCTATTAAACTGTGTTAATTTACTTATTTAGTTATACTTAGTTTCTATTTAATCTGTGTTGATTTACTTATTTAGTTATACTTAGTTTCTATTTAAACTGTGTTGATTTACTTATTTAGTTATACTTAGTTTCTATTTAAACTGTGTTAATTTACTTATTTAGTTATACTTAGTTTCTATTTAAACTGTGTTGATTTACTTATTTAGTTATACTTAGTTTCTATTAAAACTGTGTTGATTTACTTATTTAGTTATACTTAGTTTCTATTTAAACTGTGTTGATTTACTTATTTAGTTATACTTAGTTTCTATTTAAACTGTGTTGATTTACTTATTTAGTTATACTTAGTTTCTATTTAAACTGTGTTAATTTACTTATTTAGTTATACTTAGTTTCTATTTAAACTGTGTTAATTTACTTATTTAGTTATACTTAGTTTCTATTAAAACTGTGTTGATTTACTTATTTAGTTATACTTAGTTTCTATTTAAACTGTGTTGATTTACTTATTTAGTTATACTTAGTTTCTATTTAAACTGTGTTGATTTACTTATTTAGTTATACTTAGTTTCTATTTAAACTGTGTTGATTTACTTATTTAGTTATACTTAGTTTCTATTTAAACTGTGTTAATTTACTTATTAAGTTATACTTAGTTTCTATTTAAACTGTGTTGATTTACTTATTTAGTTATACTTAGTTTCTATTTAAACTGTGTTAATTTACTTATTTAGTTATACTTAGTTTCTATTTAATCTGTGTTGATTTACTTATTTAGTTATACTTAGTTTCTATTTAAACTGTGTTGATTTACTTATTTAGTTATACTTAGTTTCTATTTAAACTGTGTTAATTTACTTATTTAGTTATACTTAGTTTCTATTTAAACTGTGTTGATTTACTTATTTAGTTATACTTAGTTTCTATTAAAACTGTGTTGATTTACTTATTTAGTTATACTTAGTTTCTATTTAAACTGTGTTGATTTACTTATTTAGTTATACTTAGTTTCTATTTAAACTGTGTTGATTTACTTATTTAGTTATACTTAGTTTCTATTTAAACTGTGTTAATTTACTTATTTAGTTATACTTAGTTTCTATTTAAACTGTGTTAATTTACTTATTTAGTTATACTTAGTTTCTATTTAAACTGTGTTGATTTACTTATTTAGTTATACTTAGTTTCTATTTAAACTGTGTTGATTTACTTATTTAGTTATACTTAGTTTCTATTTAAACTGTGTTGATTTACTTATTTAGTTATACTTAGTTTCTATTAAAACTGTGTTGATTTACTTATTTAGTTATACTTAGTTTCTATTTAAACTGTGTTGATTTACTTATTTAGTTATACTTAGTTTCTATTTAAACTGTGTTGATTTACTTATTTAGTTATACTTAGTTTCTATTTAAACTGTGTTGATTTACTTATTTAGTTATACTTAGTTTCTATTTAAACTGTGTTGATTTACTTATTTAGTTATACTTAGTTTCTATTTAAACTGTGTTAATTTACTTATTTAGTTATACTTAGTTTCTATTTAAACTGTGTTAATTTACTTATTTAGTTATACTTAGTTTCTATTTAATCTGTGTTGATTTACTTATTTAGTTATACTTAGTTTCTATTTAAACTGTGTTAATTTACTTATTTAGTTATACTTAGTTTCTATTTAAACTGTGTTGATTTACTTATTTAGTTATACTTAGTTTCTATTTAAACTGTGTTGATTTACTTATTTAGTTATACTTAGTTTCTATTTAAACTGTGTTGATTTACTTATTTAGTTATACTTAGTTTCTATTAAAACTGTGTTGATTTACTTATTTAGTTATACTTAGTTTCTATTTAAACTGTGTTGATTTACTTATTTAGTTATACTTAGTTTCTATTTAAACTGTGTTAATTTGATAGCCTCTGATTATAGAAATGCTAGATACTTTAGTTAACGTGTTTGTCAACGCACCCGAATGACTTATATACGAGACACCCTTAACCTCTCGAGTTTCACATTTTTCTATTCCAAATTCCATTTAAATATCCTTTCTTAAATATTTTGAGTTCAACAAAAAAAAAAAAATTGGCCTGACCCCTAAAAAGTTCGGCCTGACCCCTAAAATTTACATAGACCCCTCAATCTCTCCAGCCCCCTAGCCTTACTAATTTTTCACTCTTCCCCAACCCTGAGAAATATTTTGAGTTAAAAACAAAAAAAACAAAAAAAAATGGCCTGACCCCTAAAAAGTTCGGCTGACCCCTAAAATTTTCCCCGACCCCTCAATCTCTCCCGCCCCCATCCCAACTAATTTTTCACTCTTCCCCTAAACCTGAGAAATATTTTGAGTTAAAAACAAAAAAAGACAAAAAAAAATTTGCCTGACCCCTAAAAGTTCGGCCTGACCCCTACAATTTTCTCCGACCCCTCAATCTCTCCAGACCCCATCCAAACTAATTTTTCACTCTCCCCCAACCCTGAGAAATATTTTGAGTTAAAAACAAAAATTTGATAGCCTCTGATTATAGAAATGCTAGATACTTTAGTTAACGTGTTTGTCAACGCACCTGAATGACTTATATACGAGACACCCTTAACCTCTCGAGTTTCACATTTTTCTATTCCAAATTCCATTTAAATATCCTTTCTTAAGTTTCCGCTTGTGTTTCTTATTGTTGCAACTGATTTTCGCTTTTGTAAGTAACCCAAGGTCATCCATATACATGATGTGGTGTATTCCTTTTCTTTTGTTTATATGGATGGGCAACCGGAATTGCAGATTCTGAATATGCTGCTGAGTGGAATGGAATGGAAAAATGTCTGTATATTTTTTTTCCAAGCCGTCCGGCCATTCGATGAAACTTCCTGGTGCGTGCATGTTGGTTTTGAAGAGGAACATTTTATTAATATATTTTAATTAATTCTCGTTTTGTTTTTTAAATTAATATTGAATAAATATATCTTCTTATTCTAATTTAAATTATTTTTTAAATATTTTTATTTTGTTTTATTACATGTAAAATTAAAGTTTCACACTACTTTTGTAATTAAATAATTTAATTTTATGCAACACAGGTTTAGGGTTAGGGTTGGGGTTAGCGTTAGGGTTAGGGTTAGCCATAGGTTTGTTATATCGATACTAAAATAAATATAAAAGTTATACCAAAGGTGCGCCAACTTTGACAGAAAAATAAAATAAATATATGAAAAGACCTCTTTTACTAGACATGTACCAAATTTTGTGCAAATTAGTTTTTTTCTTTTTCTTCTTCTTTTTCTACTTTTTTATGACTCACCTTTTCTATCCGTTGTACTTTGCTCTGTTCAATCTCGTCTCCATTTCTTTCTTTCTTGTTGCTTGTCCATGTTTTTTCACCCTTTTCATTTCTTTCATTTTTTTAATGTTGTTTCTTCTTCTTCTTCTTCTTCTTCTTCTTCTTCTTCTTCTTCTTCTTCTTCTTCTTCTTCTCCTTATCCTTCTTCTTCTTCTTCTTCTTCTTCTTCTTCTTCTCTTCCGTCGGCATAGTCTTAATTCCCTTCTCATTTCTCCTGATTCATTCCTTTCTTGACATTGTCTTTTCTTCTCAACTACCGCCCCCCCCATGTCGTTTACTATACTGTCTTCTCCTTTTTCGAGGACGGCGTGCCTTTTTCGATTGTCCATATACTTGTTGTCCTCTTCTTTTTAGACAGAAACAAACGTAATTAAAATATAACCAACAAGTAAAACAGTAGAGAGAAATATACATAAAGAGAGAGAGGGAGAGACAAAGAGGGAGACCGAGAGAGAGAGAGAGAGAGAGAGAGAGAGAGAGAATGAGTAAAACAACAATGCCGGCATCACGAAGCATTATTTAACCCCGTAAAGCTAACGTAGAACAAAATATCGGGAAACTATTAACTAACAAGCAACGCCGATCAAGTGGTGCCCTCTGCTGGGAATTATGACATCATGTTAAAGGAAGCGCAAAAAGAGCACATAAACCGTGGAGATGGCTGAGAATGAATAAGAGGAGGAGGGAGGGATGAGGGCAGTGGAATAAAAATGTAAGAAAAAAGAGCACGTGGCGATTCAAGATGAAAGCGGAGATTCAAATAGATGTCGCGGGGTGGTGCATAGGGTGATGAATAGACAAACCAACGATCCTAACCACCACCACCACCATGTCCTGAACGTCAGAGTAATCGTGCGGATAAAGACGGGCCGATAATTGGGGCTCTTTTTGGTAAAAGTGTTCCATAGTTGCGAAGGTTTAATCGGGCATGACATATCCGTGAATGATCAGGTATAAATCTGCGCAGGTATGGATGCGGGCTTGCGTGTGTATGTACGCGTGTGTATATGTTTGTATACAAGAATATATGTGTGTACACCTGCCTGTATGTGTGTGTAAAGAAAATAGCGTAGGTCGAGTGATTACCAGCACGAAAAGTAGCCTGAACGTGCTAGCTTCGCGTTCTGTCGGGTCTCTAGCATCAGTTTCGCTAAAACTCTTGGCAAAGGTATGTGTCCCTCCACAAGTGGATGAAATAGTAGATTATATATATATATATATATATATATATATATATATATATATATATATATATATATATATATATATTAGTACTTCATGTATCCACATAAAATATTATAAGGGGATATAATTTTTTATGTATCAGTTTTCAGTATTTACTTCAACAGTGCTCGATACGTAAGTAGAGCTAGGTAGTAAGCAATGAAAATATATATGGCAATCAAGCTACACAGAGGCTCCCGTGTTTCATCCCCAGGGGGAATCGTCAGGCTAAATGTATATATATATATATATATATATATATACATATATATATATATATATATATATATATATATATATATATATATACATATATATATATATATATATATATATATATATATATATATATACAACTACACATATGACGAGGTAGGTACATGTCGGGTGTCACAAGTTGTGAGTCCTGGCAGTTCGCGTTATTAGATATATTTTGGATAGCGAAATATTATTTAAGAGAGCAATCCGTAAATAAAATATTAGATTTTAAAGATCAAATTAATTATACTAAAAACGTGTTAAAAATATTATAAAATCATAAAACCACGAAACGTGTTCTCTACTTACACAACGGTGATATAGAAAAATATATTTTAAAAGTCAAAATTTAAAGATGAAATATATTTGATTCAACATTTGAGTCTTAATCAAAAATATAAGTTTGTTGAAAATTAAACAAAAATAATTTTGCAACGTTATTATGTTCATTTCATAACTTTTTAAACTATAAAAAATGGTTTATTCTGAAGTTTATAATACGCAAGTAATTCATTAAAGTTTAATATGGAAAGTATGTTGTATATGAAAGCAACATTGTTGATTTGAATTATGTAAAGAAAATATGTTTCTTTAATTCACTCATTTTTATATGAGTTCTGAAAATATTATCTATAAAATAAAGTATTTTTTGGCAAACTATTAGAAGACCACCATTTTAAACAAACATTGGTGTTCATTTTTACGTAGAGACATGTAGTATAAAAGATATATAACTTAATGTTGCTAATTAATCTGGTCTGTATGAACCGAACGAATAAATATTAATAAAGATATTATTTTTATAAAATATTTAGAAAACCTTGCACAACGCAGATTATTTGTTTTTGAAATAAATTATTTATTCATCTCAAAAACATTTTTTTTTCATAAACTGGAGTACTTTCGGTAAATCTACCATCTTCAGAAGAATATTTCTTCTTTTTCTTTTTTTCTTTTTTTCTCTTGGTTGAGACATTCTCGTGGCCAAGTTGAAAATCCGTCTAGGTGTTTTGACGAAGTGAAAAAAGTGTTGATATGGCTGTGTGTCACGTGGTCGACGTGGAAGGATACTTTGAAAAGTCACACAATTTGAAGCGTTGGGTGGGTGGCAATAATAAAGATATATTTTTTTATAAAATATTTAGAAAACCTTGCACAACGCAGATTATTTGTTTTTAAAATAAATTATTTATTCATCTCAAAAACATTTTTTTTTATAAACTTGAATAAATATTGTTTTAATCAGTCATTACTTTCATGATGAACCAATATTATGTTTGCCCACCGATTAATATATATATATATATATATATATATATATATATATATATATATATATATATATATATATATAGTAAGGTACATGTATTGTATTTGTGTCTGTAGATGTAAATCCGTTGAAACTCAAGTGTTTATAAAAAGTGTTCAATAACACATAGAGTTGTTCTTAAGTATAATTTTTATGTATACAAACATTATTGGTTACATATGTGCATACATGTTTCGGCTGTACTCTTCACAGAGAGTCAACCTTTTCAGACCAAAGAAGACACACTGTCATCTTTGCTCTGAAGAAGTTGACTCTCTATGAAGTGTACAACCGAAACATGTATGCACATATGTAACATATATATATATATATATATATATATATATATATATATATATATCATGATAGCACTTACACTGACACATACTTACTCACACAAACACAGACATACACATAAATAATGCAAAGTTAAATCTTTCCCTATTTGCTTGACTAGTGTAGCTTCATAAACTAAAGATATATAGATATGGAATTCGGCTTCATATGCGCGTTAGACCGATTACTTCAAAGAAAGATAACAACAAATTTTCTGTCGTTCGAATTGACTGATTTTCATATTTTATCCGCTTAGCATTCTCCTTTTGCTAATTAATTTCAGCGCAAGAGTAGGAGTTATTACCAGAACAAGCATTTATAATTCGACCGAAACACGATATTACCTACAGGTGAAATATAAGTATCGTGAATTTTTCGTATTACACCGTTTGTTCACTCATTGCATATTGATCACTATACTATCAACAATTAAGTGAATCAGAACAACACTTTTTAAAGTTATCTTTTAAGGTTACAAATAATACACAAATATCTACAATCTTCTTTCTCATGACATTATTAATATATACACTACAAAACGTCCCCTGCAAGTCTTTGTTTTCACCTCATACTTAATAAACAGTACGTATTATTTTCACTTTCGTTTGTTACGTACGAGTGTTTCCGGTTTTTATTTAATTACTAAAAAATTTTAAGTGTGCATATGAATCGTATTAGAGTGTGTCGGTTTGCACGTGATCGTTTCTGTCGCACGGCTTAAAGCAACAAATATCAGTGTTTACTAGTCAATTACCATCACAACTGGGTCTTACGTAATCGTTGCGTCGCGCGAGATCGTAGGTCAGTTACCATAGAAACATAGGTTGAATGGACAGTAGCCATTCTTAGTTATAACATGACGCAAAGATTTCAATGTACATATTTATCATGTATTTAAGTAGTGTTTCGATCACAATCCAAATCCAGAGCCGTTTTTTTCATAAAATATTCGAGCAATCTCCTACTTAAACGCTGATTGTTTATAAAAAATACTTTGATTTATTCACAAATATTTTATTTCTATGAAACAGTAACTTCCTGTCAGTGTTTGTATATACACATAATTATTTACAATTTCCTCCAATTTAAAAACAAAAAATGTACTCGCCTATACGTAAGTAGGTTGCAGCGAAGATTCTCTCTCTTAGTTATGAAAAATACGAACATTTAAATGGTTATTTGTATTTATACATATAATAATTAAAGAACACTATACTGGATATCATGATATCTTTGAAGTTTATATTTGGTCAATAATTAATGTATTTTCAAAATTCAAAGTGCATCATTTATTGGATTTTATTTGCGGAATATAGCTCACTTGTAAATACCACCACGAGCCTCCATTACGGTTTCTAGAACGCCTGGATATCACCTTGACACTCGGAATAAGCTCGTACTTGGCGTTGCAGGCGGTACGGTCGGTGTCTTTGTCTACGCCCACTAGTAGTAGCCGATGGGTATACAATCAGCCAGGTGAGAAGGCATCACCTTTTCTTAGATATTGCTATGTCTTTTTGCAGCTTCCCAACGAATTTTATTGGATGGACACAATTAGAATAGTTCCTTTGATCTTTCCTGCTAGCCACTGTTTCACATCTTCGTCGCAATTTTCCAATTGATATATCACCTCCAGGTATTCAAAGAGCACTGAGTTACATCTGTGATTTTCGATTGTTTTAATACGGCGTGAATGATCATGATGCAGGTGACCCACTTCCAATATGTCCCATGTTTTTCAGGCGTTGATCGTTTCTAGCTCTCTCACCCACCAATAATACACAGAAACAGCAATCCGTTGCACGTTACTGCTTATACATACTTCATAGTTTTATGAAATTAAAGAATGAAAAAAATTATCTCGAATACCCTCTTCTGGCCTTTTGGCTTAGATCAAAGTGTAGTATCTGTTAGGATGGATACTGCACCCCATAGACTGGCATTGTCTTGGCCTTCGGGGCTTGATTTACGCCGGTCTATGGGTCTGTCCTGTGCAGTTCTAGGAGGTCCACCCTCCCAGGCTTCGCCTCCCCTCTTTGGGAAGGAGTAAGTTTATTGCTTACTGCCTAAGGCGCCCCTACCGGGGAATGCCGACGGGGCTGCCCAGGCAATTTTTAAATGGCCAGAGTGCTCACCTCTCGAGCGCTGGCTTATCTAATCCCACTTTCCCGACCTTGTGTCACATCTTACCTTGTGGGAGGTAGATAAATAAATCTCGAATACCCTCTTCTGGCCTTTTGGCTAAGATCAAAGTGTAGTATCTGTTCCGATGAATACTTCACTTCATAGATCGGTATTGTCTTGGCCTTCGGGGCTTGATTTACGCCGGTCTATGGGTCCTATCTGTCCTGTGCAGTTCTAGGAGGTCCACCCTCCCAGGCTTTACCTCCCCTCTTTGGGGAGGAGTAAGTTAATTGCTTACTGCCTGAGGCGCCCTACCGGGAATGCCGACGGGGCTGCCCAGGCAATTTTTAAATTGTCAGAATACTCACCTCGAGCTCTGGCTTATCTAATCCCACTTTCCCGACCTTGTGTCACATTTTACCTTGTGGGAGGTAGATAAATAGTAGTTCTAGGAGATCCACCCTCCCAGGCTTCGCCTCCCCTCTTTGGGGAGGAGTAAGTTTATTGCTTACTGCCTGAGGCGCCCCTAACGGAGAATGCCGACGGGGCTGCTCAGGCAATTTTTAATGGCCAGAGTGCTCACCTTCTCGGGCGCTGGCTTTTCAAGTCCCACTTTCCCGACCCGACGTTGGGTCACATCTTACCTTGTGGGAGTAAGATAAAACTGGCTTTGTGCCTAACCTCCCGGAGAGGTAAATAACCCCCCTCCCCCACTCTTACTTTCTCCTTGGCTTTTGGGCTAGGAGCAAAGTGTAGTATCTGTTCTGATACTACATGTTCAGTATGACAGTAGGTTTTTGGTTGTCGGGCTGAGTATAATTCTAGTCAGTGTTAGGAGGTCAACCTTCAAAGCTGATCGTTCATCCTTGAAAAGGGTTAGTTTATTGCTAATCGCTCGAGGCGCCCTTTTCGGGGAATGCCGACGAGGTTGATCAGGCTTTTTTTAGGCCAGAGTGCACTTAGACTGACATTGTGTCTAAGCTCCTGCAGAAGAAATAAATAATACCATGTAATAAATAATTACAGATAGTTAGAGAAAATCGAGTTAAAATGATTTGAGCGTTTGTTGAGTATTGATTTACTCCTCTCAAGGAGTTAGGCACAAGGCCAGTTTTTATCTTACTCCCACAAGTAAGATGTGACCCTAGGTCGGGTCGAGAAAGTTTGGTGTAAAAATTGCCTGGTCAGCCCCGTCGGCATTCCCCGGTAGGGGCGCCTCAGGCAGTAAGCAATAAACTTACTCCTCCCCAAAAAGGGGAGGCGAAGCCTGGGAGGGTGGACCTCCTAGAACTGCACAGGACAGACCCATAGACCGGCGTGAATCAAGACCCGAAGGCCAAGACAATACCAGTCTATGGGGTGCAGTATCCATCGGAACAGATACTACACTTTGATCTTAGCCAAAAGGCCAAGAAAGGCAGAATGAGTAAAATTGTTGAGTAGCAAAGACCTGCAATTTATGTAACTCAAATATGTTACATACGTAACAAAACATGATTTTGTGGTTTAAATGATTATTATTTTAATTAATTTAGTTTTAAGTTACCTACTAACGTAAAAAAAAAGTTAAGAGTTAAAAATAAAAATAAAACATTTAACAGAAGATATAAGCATTTTAAGTTGCCATAAATATCAATTGTGAGTAAATAATGGGGTTCAATACCTTACTTCCTATGAATAAACAAGATGTCTGACCCTTATTACTTTACTTTAGTTTTAAGTTTATTCATGAGCGTTGGGGTAAGACAACAATACTAATACATCTATTGATTTTTTAGGTTAATAAACCTAAAAATCAATAGATATATTAGTATTTTTTTGGTATCCGAGGAAGTCGAATGTGTTACACAATCGACATCTCTGGGCACATACGCGTGGATAGGTTTGCAGTGCGATGCCGATTAACACATACAATTGGAATAGAAGCAATAACCATCTTGTTGTAGCCCTGTGGCATCGCATGCTCTAATTAAACCATTACACGACACTCTAGCTCACAATTTCCTGAGTGTGTGTTCACGTGCTGAGTCCTATTGTTTACCCATTGGACTAAGTCAATATCAGCGGGAATGCATTCAAATGAATTGTTTGACACTGTCTCTAGAGAAGTGCTGGTAATGTTGATGTATAGAAGTGTTGGTCATGGTTGATGTATAGAAGTGCTAGTAATGTTGATGTATAGAAGTGTTGGTAATGTTGATGTATAGAAGTGCTAGTAATGTTGATGTATAAAAGTGTTGGTAATGTTGATGTATAAAAGTGTTGGTAATGTTGATGTATAGAAGTGCTGGTAATGTTGATGTATAGAAGTGCTGGTAATGTTGATGTATAGAAGTGCTAGTAATGTTGATGTATAAAAGTGTTGGTAATGTTGATGTATAAAAGTGTTGGTAATGTTGATGTATAAAAGTGTTGGTAATGTTGATGTATAGAAGTGTTGGTAATGTTGATGTATAGAAGTGTTGGTAATGTTGATGTATAGAAGTGCTGGTAATGTTGATGTATAAAAGTGTTGGTAATGTTGATGTATAGAAGTGCTGGTAATGTTGATGTATAGAAGTGCTGGTAATGTTGATGTATAGAAGTGTTGGTAATGTTGATGTATAGAAGTGCTGGTAATGTTGATGTATAAAAGTGTTGGTAATGTTGATGTATAGAAGTGTTGGTAATGTTGATGTATATAAGTGTTGGTAATGTTGATGTATAGAAGTGTTGGTAATGTTGATGTATAGAAGTGCTGGTAATGTTGATGTAGAGAAGTGCTGGTAATGTTGATGTATAAAAGTGTTGGTAATGTTGATGTATAGAAGTGTTGGTAATGTTGATGTATAGAAGTGTTGGTAATGTTGATGTATAGAAGTGCTGGTAATGTTGATGTATAGAGGTGTTGGTAATGTTGATGTATAGAAGTGCTGGTAATGTTGATGTATAGAAGTGCTGGTAATGTTGATGTATAGAGGTGTTGGTAATGTTGATGTATAGAAGTGCTGGTAATGTTGATGTATAGAGGTGTTGGTAATGTTGATGTATAGAAGTGTTGGTAATGTTGATGTATAGAAGTGCTGGTATCGTTGATGTATAGAAGTGTTTGTAATGTTGATGTATAGAAGTGTTGGTCAAGGTTGAGATCAGATCAACATACACGTTCGTTAAATATATTCTATTTTCAGAATAAAACTGTTTTATTGATTCGTTTTTTATTCAGTATAATCAGACAAAATGATGAAGTTTAAAATAAAGTAAAAATAATATGATTTTTTTTTAAAGAAAGTTGGAATTTAAAATTAATTTTTAATATTTGTATGGGGAGGGTTCATTATTGTCATTTCCTTCTCTTTTCTCTCGTTTTTCAGAATTATATTTGTTTAATGCTTAAATATCGTTTTTCGATGCGTTAAGGATTAAACAATACAAATTATATCCTTATTTAATTTTCGCGCAATTTTTTTTGTTTTGGATTTTTTTAAATGAAGATTGAAAATTTGTATGATTTTGGATTATTCGGACGAAGATTCTCATCTTCGATGTTATTCTGACAATGTTTACACCTTCGTCGGGTGCGTCTTGTCAAACTCATAAATTTTTATGTCGGACTCGGGAATCTGTACGAAACCCTTTTATTTAATCCATAGGTCATGACCGGGTAGAAGTTTGAAGTAATTCGTAATTGTATTCTTAGTATCGCCTGCCCTGAGGATTGAACATTAAAGTCTGTCACTTTGAATTGATTATTACTTAGCATTTTGATCTGCTGCACCACAGGTTCTTATGGTAGAACTATTCAGGATGTGAACAGTAGTCCGAATGATCGAAATGATATGAATTTCTTTCTTCATTTATAGTATTGATTTACTCCTCTCCAGGAGTTAGGCACAAGGCCAGTTTTTATCCTACTCCCACAAGTAAGATGTGACCCAAGGTCGGGTCGGGAAAGTTGGGTTTGAAAAGCCAGCGCCCGAGAGGTGAGCACTCTGGCCATTTAAAAATTGCCTGGGCAGCCCCGTCAGCATTCCCCGGTAGGGGCGCCTCAGACAGTAAGCAACAAACCCACTCCTCCCCAAAGAGGGGCGGCAAAGCCTGGGAGGGTGGACCTCCTAGAACTGCATAGGACAGACCCATTGACCAATGTAAGTCAAGCCCCGAAGGACAAGACAATACCAGTATGGGGTGCAGTATCCATCGGAACAGATACTACACTTTGATCTTAGCCAAAAGGATGAGTGCCAGGTTTTATTTACTCCTCACCAGGAGTTAGGTACAAGGCCAGTTTTATCTTACTCCCACAAGTAAGATGTGACCCAAGATCGGGTCGAGAAAGTGGGGTTTGAAAAGCCAGCGCTCGAGAGGTGAGCACTCTGGCCATTTAAAAATTGCCTGGGCAGCCCCGTCAGCATTCCCCGGTAGGGGCGCCTCAGACAGTAAGCAATAAACTTACTCCTCCCCAAAGAGGGGAGGCAAAGCCTGGGAGGGTGGACCTCCTAGAACTGCACAGGACAGACCCATTGACTAATGTAAGTCAAGTCCCGAAGGACAAGACAATACCAGTATGGGGTGCAGTATCCATCGGAACAGATACTACACTTTGATCTTAGCAAAAAGGATGAGTGCCAGGTTGTATCTTTTAGATGAGATGTTTTCATTATAGATTCCAGTGTTCGGACTGACCTCCTTATCTATGCTGCCATGCTCACAACGTTTCGGTCGTTCTGCCCTCTGACCGTCATCAGGTGTCCTGTATCGAAATCGGGACTCTCGACCCCAATCCCTTTATTGTCACGGGGGTACCACGCTCAGATTCCATTTTTTTTGGCGTTACTTTCAGTTCTACTGCTGCTGCTACTGCAGCTGCTGCCACTGCTGCTTATCGATGTATTGCTGCTGTCGCTGAATGTTACTTTCCCTGCCTTCGTCCAGGATTGAACTTAGAACCTCCAGATAACTTACAACTTCCGAACCAACGGCATAGACCTCACGGCCATGTATCACTAGGACAAGGGATTGGGTTCGATAGTTCAGACAGACGGTTCCCGAGTTCGTAGCAACACGTCCATGCTTCTGATATGGCGACATGCGAGTTGTGGACCGGAGCGTTTTCCTGCAGAAGTAGGATACCTTTGCTGATCTTGCACCGCCTCTTGATTTTGATAGCTTCTCTTAATTTCATCAAAAATGAAGCGTAATAGGCTTCTTTAATTGTGGTACTTTTTGCCAGGAAATCTGTCATCACTACTCCGTCCTGGTTCCAGAAGACTGTGAGCATGACCTTGCCAGCGGAGGGCTGCACATTTGTCTTCTTTGGAGGGTGTGAGTCCAATCGCTTCCACTGCATTGACTGGGCTTAGGTCTCTGGATCATAGTGATGGACCCAAGTTTCATCTTGTGTAATCAGTCTTTTGAAAAACTTTGACTTATATTCTTGGCACATTTCCACATTTATATATATGTTAAAACATTATGTAATCCAGACCGGACAACTGAAATATGGAAATATTTTTAAATTATGACCGAAAAATCTAAATTAGCAAGAGGAATAACTTATATTTCTAATTGAAGATTATAAAACGAGTTGTCTCCCTTATAACTAAAATTGCATATTTTTCTGTATAAGGTTTAAAATTTGCAAACCAATAAAAATTCAAAGGTAATATATATATATATATATATATATATATATATATATATAGTGTTACCGACGATAAAGTCAATTTAACATGATACCGTACACCTTAATTATTTTTGTAGCTTTTCTTTTTTCTTTTTCAGCTAGTAAAATTTACGGGTTTTATTTAGTAAAATCATAAAAATATAAAATTACAAAATTAAATTAATGTAATTAATCGGCGATTGTGTTCAGATCTGAGTGTTTTTTTAAATCTTTTTACCCTTTCTCACACACTAAACACAACTCAAACGAAATACTCTTTTTTATTTTCATATAATTTTGAAACCTTACAATTTTATCATTTTTTTCTGAATAAAATCCACTAATTTTACTAATTTAAAGAGTAAAAAACACAAAAAACAACAAAAAGAGAAGTTGTTTTCAGAATAAAGGTGAATGTTTATCCAAACAACGCTTGAAATGCTCCTGGTTTTCAAACGGTACTTTACAAAGTGACCGATGAAAGCCGGTGAAATTCACCAACTAAAAAACTGACGGTATCATGTTAATTTGACTTGATTGTCTGTAAGACGATTAATGATAAATATTATGCTCTTATTATGAATTTTCGAATACTAGTAAATAATTTATTAATAATTGAGCACTGAGTTGGATTCTTTCTACCAATATAATCAATGACAATATATATATATATATATATATATATATATATATATATATATATATATATATGTATATATTTATTATTTATTATATATATTTATATATATATATATATATATATATTTATATATATATATATATATATATATATATATATGTGTGTGTGTATTTCTATTTACATTTTAAAATGTTGATATTTTAAATGTAAAGTTTTAACAACATAAAGTGTTTTTTATAGCTCAATAGTGCGAGGCTATAACTATGGTATAAACTATTTTTATTTAGTTCAAAACCACATCAACATATAGAGAATGGGCAAATTCACATTTTTTTTTAAATTGCTTTTTTTAATTTTTAGTATACAATTGTTTCGGCTCGGACCAGAAATTATAGAATATTAATAAAATACTCTTAAAA
>OY744533.1:96437077-96454577 GCA_963556195.1 Sepiola atlantica
ATATATATATATATATATATATATATATATATATATATATATATATATATATATATTCAAATATGGTACTTTTCAAGGAAACTAAAGAAATAAGGTTTTCTGTAGTGATTAAATAGATCAACATTATACATATATATACACGTATACACACGCACAAATATATATATATATATATATATATATATATATATATATATATATATATATATATATATATATGTATCGTACATGTATTGTATTAGTTTCTGTAAATGTAAATCCGTAGAAACTCAAGTGTTTATAAAAAGTGCTCAATAACAAGTAGAGCTGTTTATAAGTATACATTTTTAATTATACGAACATTATTGGTTACATATGTGCATACATGTTTCGGTTGCACTTTTCCCAGAAAAAAAAAATATATATATATATATATTTATATGTATATATATATATGCATACATTTATGATATATATATATATATATAAACTTAACACATTCATATGTAATTCTCTCATGTGTATATTTACTAGCTGATATATTAAATGTCTATCAAATAGTTTAATATAAATCTTCACTTCATATATATATATATATATATATATATATATATATATATATATATATATATATATATATATAGTTATTTTACAATCAGGCAACGTCGTTGCCAACACAAGCCATGAAAGTCACAGACCTGAAGTCTTAAACTCGAATTTCGCCCTCCTTTCGGTCTCATAAGTATAAAATATCTGAACTCAGAATTCGAAAACCGAATCACTTGCATGCGATGCGAGTACTTTGCTACCTGAACCACCACACAACATACAAGAAAGTCTTTTAACAAACACAAGTCTATTAAGCAAACGCCGCCGAGGCCGACTGTGAAAAAAAATTGTTTTTTTGTTTTGCTAATAAAGGCCTCCCTCCTAGTCAGCAATTATGGCTACTTCGCCAATATCATTAAAGTTTATTCTAATATGTGCATATATATCTATCTATATCTATCTATCCATCTATCTATCTATATATATATATATATATATATATATATATATATATATATATATATATATATATATGGTATTTTATGTATTCACATAAAATGTTATAAAGAGATGTAATCTTTTATGTATCGATTTTCAGTATTTACTTCAACAGTGTTCAATACGTGAGTAGAACTTGGTAGAAATTCATGAAAATATATTTATGGCAATTAAGCTACACAGAGGCTTCCACATTTCATCAACGTAGGGAATCGTGCGGCTAAAAGGCATGGAGTTTGTGTTGCTGGGTGTTTATATATGTACACGTGGTGTTTAGTCTAGCTACTAAACCAATCAGATTATTTTTTATTCCCTCCCACGAATATATATATATATATATATATATATATATATATATATAATATTCATAAATAAATATTCAATTATGTTTACCTACAGACCACGTTGTATAAAGCGTATCTTTGCATCAGTGCAGGGGAGTGATAATTTCATACGATAACAAGGCACGAACCCGGTTCACAGAGTCACCTTAGACTCTGCACACTTTCGCTCTATCCTCTCCGATATATATACAAATATCATATCTGTTCTATTTATAATATCATTGAACACTTTCAGACTTCGTACAGGCTATTTGCATATATATATATATATATATATATATATATATATATATATATATATATATGTATATATATATGTATATATATATTATATGTATCTACATACAATGTGATGATGTTATATAACTTTTATGTATCAATATTCAGTATTTTCTTCAACAATGCTCAATACATGAGTAAAGCTAGGCAGTAAGTTATGCAAATCTATTTATAGCAATTAAGCTACACAGAGGCTTCCACGTTACATCATCGTACGGAACAGTCAGGCTTTATATATATATATATATATATATATATATATATATATATATATATAATCATTTCACATCTATCTTTGCTTGCTCATATTTATCATATGTATATCTATTTATCTAATGCATCATTCTATATCACTCTCCTAGTCTATTCTTATTTATTCAACTTGATCGTACGCATCTCGGGTCTCAACCAGCTAACGAACTGCTTTCTTCTTCATATCCCTTTCTCTAATACCTTCTTCTAAACACCTTCCCCTGTTTCTCGCATCAATTAACAGCAACTAACAGGACATCCCATTCGATTAGATTTCTTTTTCTTCTCTCTCTTTTCATTTCCAAATGTGCCTGGTTTAGCCACGTATATACAACGTGTCAAAGTCCAAGAGCGCTTGTCAGTTCTTGAAAAGCTTGTAAGCACATCGCACCCTCACGTTGATCTTGGCCTTTTGGCTAAGATCAAAGTGTAGTATCTGTTCCGATGGATACTGCACGCCTGTCCTGTGCAGTTCTAGGAGGTCCACCCTCCCAGGCTTCGCCTCCCCTCTTTGGGGAGGAGTAAGTTTATTGCTTACTGTCTGAGGCGCCCCTACCGGGGAATGCCGACGGGGCTGCCCAGGCAATTTTTAAATGGCCAGAGTGCTCACCTCTCGAGCGCTGGCTTTTAACCCCACTTGCTCGACCCGATCTTGGGTCACATCTTACTTGTGGGAGTAAGATAAAACTGGCCTTGTGCCTAACTCCGCGAGGAGTAAATAAACATCGCACGCTCGGCCTTTTGGCTAAGATTAAAGTGTAGTATCTGTTCCGATGGATACTGCACGCCTGTCCGCGAGGAGTAAATAAACATCGCACGCTTTAGGATTTCATTCTGACCTTCCGTAATAGATAAAAAGCAAAACTCACTCGGTTTGATCTTTAGTAATCAGATTTATTTATTTTTGAGGGGGGAGGTGTTAATTATTTTATTGCAATAAATACATCAATATCAGCTTCCTGTGATCCTGTCAAAATAACACCCCAAATAAATCGCCTCGTGCTTATTCTCATATACCTGCCGTTGCTCGAAAATATTTAAACTTTCACTTTTGTTTCGCTCATTGCCTTCACCATTGTGCTTTCTCCGACTTAATTTCTGTTAATAAAATATGTGCATTGTTTATAAAGATGACTCAAACATAAAATATAATGTTTTTATTAAAAAGTCGATTTTATAATAAAATCAATCGACATTTTACGATGTATTGGAATTCAAATCTTATCATTTTAACGACTAAATTTATAAATTAACAACGCTATTCGGGAAAGTAGTGTAACCCAAAAACGTTCTGTCCCCAACCAGGAACTATTGAATCATTCTCACTTTACGGGTCAAAACAGCAACATCAAAATTAAAAAAAAAAAGAAACTTTATAAATGAACTTTGCAGAGCTTGGAAATAGAAACAAATTGATAGTTCTAGTGTTAGTATTATTATAAGTACAATCATTAATATTATTAAAATGAGAAGGAATGTTAGGCTAGAACAACACGGACACAGGATTCAAAGGATGTAAAGTGAGAAAGAGTTGACGCTTAGAAGGAGAATTTCTCTTCTTTCTTCTTTCATACCGATTCATCTGCAACGGTTTTCATTTAAAAATCAATTCGAAAAAATGTTTATTCAGGAAAAGATCTATTCCTTTATTTGTCTGTTTAGGAATCGATTTAGAAATTAAAAAAAAAACTACTCTAGGACTGAGGTAGACCCTTTATGCCATTTTATAACGCGTAGTTACGTTATATATTCGGTAAGTTACCATAACATTTCGGCGCTATTTTTAATTTATCCTTTGTAAGAAACGGTGAATCTCTATAAGTTTCTATTTCTCACATAGTCATTTGACTGGATAGAATATGTAAACGATACAAACGATTGCAATTTAAATGTTGGCGGCAAATAATAAATGATAAATGCGAAATATACTGCCTAGTTAGAATCAAACATCGATTTGATATCGATTTAGAAATAAGGTCTGACTTTTTTTTATAGATATTGATTCATAGGATCTTTTAAAAATTCGCTTATTCTTCTTCTTTTATTTTTATTTCAATAAATATTCGACTAATATTGAATAAAACATGTAATGTGTATTCATCAAATTAGTAGTATTATTACTTGCCCTACCAAAATATATTTACTGTAAGTATGTGAAATTTGATTGTAATTATGCAGCTTTGTAAGCTGTCAATTCTGAACTAATTTTTGGCTAGAATTAATGTTTATATACCAAGTCGAGTAGGTGTACTCTTAAACAAATGGTTATTCGAATTTGGTTTTGAAGCTTTTACACAATGAAAGTTATTACTTTATTTTATTTTGAATTGAAAATGAATAATTATGAACATTAAAAATTAGAATGAAAATTGTAATAAAATTGTTAGTTTTTAAATAAGATAAGAAAAATATTTAAAACATTAAATAATCTATAAAACGGCGAAGAGCAAATAGACGAAAAAATAAGACAAACCTGCTGATAACGTTTGAGTAATCGAAACGCTGGAGAGATGGCCGATGAAACAGTTCTTGGTGTCATAATGTTTAAAATAACACCTGAAATCAAAAAACTTGCTCGCCGTGTCGAGAGGCTAACAAGAAAAAGCAAAAAAAATAGAAACTTCCGTAGTCTTCAATGAGGGCTATATATATATATATATATATATATATATATATATATATGTTTGTAGGTAAATACACTTTAATATTAATTTAAAAAATATTCATAGTAATGGCCTCTTTTGAGATAAAAAAAACTCTTAATTGTCGAGTACTGTCTAAATTATAAACATCGTTAGGCTATGGAAGTAAAGCTTACACGCCAAGATGTTTAAGCACTCTTTGATATCGGTACGTTATAACCCTGCCGCTGGCTGTAAATGTATGTTAATTTCAGTAATGTATGTGGCGATTTCTGTTGATTTAATGGATTCGGGCGTAGGACTGTGATTCTCTTCTGAATCTACGGAACAGCGTTCCAACCCGTCTGACCGCTTGAATTCGCCACTTCCAGCACTGATGAGGACGTAGGTTAGAAACAACGTTGTTTGTATGGAAACACACTTTAATATTTAATTTTTAAAAATATTCATAGTATTTATATATATATATATATATATATATATATGATAATTTTATTTACACAGACAAAAAATCTAAAATCTAAAATCTGTAATATTGTAATATTACAGTTCACTTGAAAAAATACATTTATAAACTCGACTTTTTTTTTGACACTTGATTCGTGCATGTCTACCCACCCTCTTTCCCTCTCGATCTGATTCAACAGACGCCCTCTCTTTCTCCTTCTTTTCCTTTTGCGTGTCTACCTTCCCACCACCTCTCCCCTCAATATTTGTTCCTCTTTCCACCTTATATTTTTATTTATTTATTTATTTATTTGTTTATTTGCCCTGTTTGTTTCAGATTTTAGATTTTAGATTTTTTGTTTTTTGTTTTTAATTTTTGTAATTTTTAATTTTAATTTTTTAACGGCCATAATTTTTGAAATGTTAAATTTCTTTTCTTTTTCTTCTCTTTCTCTATTCTCTCATTCTCTCCAAATATGATCTGAGGTTAAGATCGGATTCTAACTCTGCCTGATGAGATCTCAGTTTATAGTAACTGTTGATCGATAACATCGACATGCCAGTGTCGCAGATTTTGTACATGTCTGTGTAAATAAAATTATCATATATAAAGCTCTATTTTGATATTGAGCACTTTTTATAAACCCGGTTAAAATTCTCTGGATTACCACCCTGTGGATATTTTTCACCTGGATTATTACCATTATTATATATATATATATATATATATATATACATATATATATATATATATATATATATATATATATATATATATATATATATATATATGTATATATATATATGTATATATATATATATATATATGTATATGTATATATATATATATATTAAAGAAAAAAGAAAATAACATATTTGTCCTTTTTCATTCTGACGAAACACCATGCACTACTACTGCCTCTCTACTTGACAAATTTTAGCGAAATTATTGCAAAACGTAAATACAAATATATAATATTCAAAATGAGAAAAACTCTGTCCTGATTTTTATTTTATTATTGTATTCTGCATCCTCTGTGCTTTTTGGCGTGTGCCTATATTTTATGCTATATATATATATATATATATATATATATATATATATATATTATAGTCTACATGTGGGCCTACATCTCTTATTTATTGGTCCCCCGTTTTATAAAATTGGGGGACCTATGTTTTGAGGATTTCCGTCCGTCCATCCGTCCGTCCGTCCGTCCGTCCGTCCGTCCGTCCGGATTTTTCTCCGCAACCATCCATTGAATTTCTCTGAAATTTTGCATGAAGTTGTAACTTTTGTCAGGTTAGAAAGTGACATTCTCTGATGTTTGAAAAAAAGATCGGTTAGCCCCCCCCAGGGGGTCAAAAGTCATCAAAATGGCAAAGAATTATATTTTTTGCCCCATAACTTTTCATCCATCATTCAATCTCTCTGAAACTTGACCAAAATATGGAGGCAATTGTTCCTAATAGAAAATAAGTATCGCTGACTTTGGAAAAAATCTGGTTCGCGCCCCTAGGGGCTCAAAAGTCCCCAAAATAGCAAGAAATTACCATTTTCTTCCATAACGTTTGATCCATCAATTCAATTTTTCTGAAACTTGACCAAAATGTAGAGGCAATTGTTCTGGATATAAAATGAGCATCATTGACCTCAGAAAAATTCTGGTTCGCGCCGCAAGGGGTACAATGGAGGTCAAAAATGCCCCAAATTGCCCAAATTTATTGCATTTTACACTCGCCACATCGAGTCACATACAGAGGGGGACCACGCATGCGCGGCTTGTTACATTTAGAGAGAGAGTGTGTACATGCAGGTAACGCAATTTTTTTTGTAACATAAATACAAAATGTGTCCTTATACCTTACTCCCCAACATGCAGTAAATGTCAAAAACTTCCAATGAGTTTTAGAATAACACCAGGCTTAAAATGTTAACGCACCCCCATAAAAGTCATAATCAACCATAATAGTAGGCGTTGTTCCCTTGTTTCAATATATACGTATAAATATGTGCTTAACACTTCGGGGAGGAGGTAATTCAGTATATATTCAAGCGAACTCATACTAAAATAATGTTGTGTAAACGTGTCATGCAACGCTTGGATTTAATATGCAAGTTTAATATATAAAATTATGTTACAATGGAATTATGAATAAAATAATTCAAATAAGTTTCTAGCAAATGTTAACATTTCGAGTGTTTCTCTTGCATTTCATTAATCATTGTTCCTATGTGTATCGTTTCGCCAAGCAATAACATAACATGCATCAGTAGCAGCTAACTTGCAGCATTAGTAGTATTGATAAAAATCACTAAAACTGTATTGTTGGATAATGGCCCTGTGAGGCGGACGCATGTTGAAGTAGACGTATGTGTTGGAAATCGTTTGGTTTGGCTTGCGCGATTTAGTGCGGGTGGACCCGTACAGTCGAGTGCAGAATAGGGCTGTTCTCACAGTCGGAGCTCACAGACGTTGACAGGGTCACAACGTTGACGAGACTTCAGATGAAGGGTCAATGTGCACCTGCGCATAGGGGTTCTGTGACGTCACGGGCTTTTGTGTGGGAAACAGAGTTTTGTCAGTCTGAGTTTTGGAAGCAAGCCGAACAGACGATTTCTCTATGTAGTCTTCAAATGATTAGTGGAATTAAATTCCCTAAGAGAATACAGGCATGCGATTTCTTCTTCCCCCCTCCTCGAATGGCTAAGGACTTGATTTAGGAATTAACTACGATAGAGTAGTAATTTAGTTCCTCCTCGACGTTAGCGAAGCATCTCCAGCGGCGACGGTAACTGACGCCTGAAATAAACAAATGAAAGTTTAAAAGGTGGTTTGTCCCGTGAATCGGTCACGAAGGTTTTGTTGCAGACACAGCGTGCGGCGACGTTCAGGGCAGAAAGAAAGAAGAAAGAATCCAACCAGTGGACGACATCGAGACGGCGCCCCCCCCCCCCCCATGCAACGACGAAGACGTAAAGGTACGAGAATGTAAAGGTGTGCAACATATTCCTTTTTGGTGTTAAACATGACCAGTTGTTAAAGCGAGAACTGCCACGGCCCATTCTGGGACGGGTTTACAAAGCGAGAACTGCCACGGCCCATTCCGGGCGGCTATGCAACACTATTTTTCAAGTGACTTTAATTCTACAAGTCTCTGCGATTTCTGATCCCACGTTTACACAAGTTATGCATAAAACAGTATTGTTCGGTTTTTTGATTCCGTATCAGTAAACACAATATAAAAGATGCTATTTTTGAGATTATAATTATAAACCTTAACTGAGGTCAACTGGAGTCTTCAGCAAGTACATTTGTTTCTATAACGAACTAACGAAATAGTGTAGTAACAATTCTAACATCAACACTATGTCCGCCTTAGGAATTTGTGTTGTTTATTGGTGTGTCTGAAGCGTATATAATCTCAGTATAAAACCTTGTGGCTGGAACCCACGCGTCTCGTCTTGCTCGGATTTGATCAAATCACAGAACACGGTCTTGTTTCTTAATAGTGCGTTTTATTCGCGTCATGAACGTACTCAAACATCATTTACATAGCATCCTCAGCCATGTTAAACCCCTAACAACATCTCAGGAAGAGACCAGACAACAGCTGTAGACCAGATGGCGAGAAGATAACCCCCTCCCGTCATAACGACATTGGAATCCCTGCTTCTGAGGAACTCCCTTCTGGTTTAGAGGCACCCTGGCTCCAGTGGGGAAAAATGATCGCCTAAGAACGGGTAGGGGGCGATCAAAAGTTGCTATGAGTAGATAGGGCTGCAAAACTGACCCAATAATCTATGAATATTGAGAGGAGAATCATACGATCCAACCACTGCCTGGTCCGTCCCCTACTGCCCAACCGGCTGCATAAAACATGTGGGAAACCGTCATATAACAACATGCTTCAAAGACACGCAAAAAGAAGATCATTTACGAAAATCAGAGAGAGAGAGAAGGGGGTGGAGGGAAAGATGTATATATGCAGTTATTAACACTTCGCTAAGAAATATATATATATATAGAGAGAGAGATAGAGATAGAGATAGAGAGAGGCACTCCCTGTCATTATGCTACTGCGTCACTCGCTCTGTCCTACCTATTGGGGTTGATACGGTCACCCAGTTTTTAGCTTCACTCGCTTTGAGTTCTGTCAGGAACAAGAGACCACAATGCCATGCTAGAGAAATAACTTCAGATCTTTAACTTTCGTTGATTCACTGTGGTCACACTTTTGGCTCCCCAGCCGTCAATCATTTGTAGTTTGTTGCTGTAGACCAATTCGTCATTCTCTGACCCTCATTATGTAACATTCTCTTAAGAAAGCAGACGCACTCAGTGCGAGAAAGTGTTAAGCCCAAATGTGATTTTGCATCAATAGCATCGACAGTAATAAAATAAGCACGTGTAAATGTTAACCATTTTGATGAAGTTTCTCTTCACAAAGGAATTAAATATTACAAAGCTAAATATGGTATGGTTTGAATATGTCTTCGATATTTTAGGGTTGATACGATCACCCACTTTTTGGCTTCATTCGCTTTGAGGTCTGTCAGGAACACGAGACCACAATGCCCTTCTAGAGAAATAACTTCAGATCTTTAACTTTCGTTGATTCACTGTGGTCACACTTTTGGCCCTACAGCCGTCAATCATTTTTAGTTTGTCGCTGTAAACCAATTCGTCATTCTCTGACCTCCATTATATAACAGCTGGAGAATACCAGAAAGACTATTACAACAAAAAAGGGTTAGGGGTCTAAAATGATGGGAATACTGAGGAACGATAGAAGGATCCAGCTCCCGACTTGAAAGAAACGGATAGTAATAGTATATTGAGGAGACTCATATTCCAAGGAAAAAAATCAAATGACTGCTATACGCAAGCATTAAGTGCTAACGTTTGGTGAGCAAATACCAAGTGAGTTACAATAATAATAGAATGGAATGGAGAGTAGCTGAATATCTGTAGAGTTTCCGTGCCCCACAGACTCCAGGGAAACCCATCTGCTGTTGTCAGCGAGAAATCGCTTGGAACGACTGATTTTAATTCCAATTCTAATAATAATAATAATAATAATAATAATAATAATAATAATAATGATAATGATAATAATAATAATAATAATAATAATAATAATAATAATAATAATAATAATAATAATAATAATAATAATAATAATAATCACACATCACAAGAAACACACACATATAAGCGGTGGTAAAAGCCTCGGGTGCTACCACACAAAATGGTCATAAAGGGGGCAATGAAGATTATAAAGATATCGAAGGGAGAGTAGTAACCAGATCTCAACTAGAAGAGTACTGAGAGTACTAAAGATTGGAGATGATTATTGCCACTCAAATTCCAGAGAAACTAAACGGTAAATAGCTGTTGCGATAACGCAACATAATTTGCATTCGTTATCGAAAGAATTGGAGAATGCTGAAAATTTTTAGGAAAATTGTCGTCACTCGAACTCGAAGGAAACACCACTGGTGATTGTCAGTGAGTAATGACTGAAAATAACTAATGTAAAAGATTCCTAGTAAGTAAAATAAAATAAAAAATTAATAAAATAAAAAATTAATTAATTAAAATTAAAAAGAATCATAATAATAATAATAAAAAGTTTAAACAATTTTTTTTTAATTAATTAATTTTTTTTAATGGTGCCTGCATAGGCTGACATCAGACAAAATATTTGTAGAGGGTCGAGGAGGATGAGAATACCGAGATGGGACAGCACACACCAGACCTCTACTGGAAAAGTGCAGAGAATGCTGGGACGTTGGGGAGACTTATTGCCACCCAAATCTCAGAGAAGACCAATGGTCCTCACCAGCGAGAAATCAATACCGTATCGTTATCGAAAAGAGGTGAAGAATACTGGAAATCTGGGGAGGCTTGTTGTCACTCAGACTCCAGGAAATACCACTGGTTGTTGTTGGTGAGCAATCACTGACGATGATCTATGTGAGAACTCCTAGTGAGTACAAATGATAATAATAATAGATCACTGAGGCCATACAAAAAACGGCAATGATAAAAATAGCTTCAATCTTAAGGAAAATCTTCGAATGCGGCAACCAACTCGCGGAAGCTACGAATGGTAACCAGTCACATGAATGGTACAACAGGAAGAAAACAAACCCACAGGAAGAACACTACCACAGGAACCCAAGGAACAGAACTTCAAGAAACTTCATAAACTGACTGCACCACCCACCCCCAAAATAAAGTGATGGCACCAGCCTCGACTAATACCTCACCAAATAGTCATGAAGGGTCAAGGAGAATGGGAAGACCGAGGGAGAGCACTAACTATACCTCCACTGGAAGAGTGCGGGGAGTGATGGGAGCTTGGCGAGGCTTATTGCCACCTGGATCACAGAAGAGAAAAATGGTCGTTACAAACGAGAAGTTTATGATAAGCGGCTGTTGCGATACCGCAAATTCATTTGCAATGGTTATCGAAAAGAGGTGGAGAGTACTGGAAATCTGGGGAGGCTTGTTTTCACTCAGACTCCAGGGAACACCACCGGTTATTATCAGTGAGCAATCACTGACAATGACTTGTGTGAGAACTCTTAGGGAATGATAATAATAATAATACATAACACTTGTTTCTGTTAATCTTCATGAATAAAAAAAATAAGGATGTGGTTTTTAAGATTATAATGATACACCCCCACACACACACACCGCGGGAGGGATGTGATTACACAAGTAAATCCATCAATAAATATTAATCAATATAACACGTTTAATTTAAATGTAGCTGTTCAATAATAAGAACAATTAAGCAAACAATTTTTTTTTTTTAAAGTCAACAAAGAAAAAACGAATATTAAAATTCTCCACACAAAAAAAAAATGACTAGTAAAAAGAAACAACTGCTCTTCCTCATTCCGCTGCCGACTTCAGAGAATCGAAGATGGCGACCGGTTGTTTTGGATCGATACCGTTTTGCCTATCACACACAAGAGCACTGCGAGGGCACTTCAGAATCTATTTTATTTATCCGTTACAATGCTACGTGTCCCACGCCGACCAATCGTCGAGCAGGAAACACTTCGATGCTCGGCGCTGATTGGCTGGTAATTATGTCGGTTAGACGGCGCCTTCTCATTCGCTGTTAACTAAGTCACGCACGCATTTTCCGATGTGCGCACGGCTCGTATGTTGTGCCGAAGCGATTCACTTAATACTTTTACGCACGAAGAGAGAAACTCCTGTAACAGAGAGGCTGACATTTCAACAGTTGTCGTCTACGCTTATAAGAGACCATTGTTGGTGCTACTGCTACTGTTATTATTATTATTTTCATTTTTACTGTTAGTGATTGCTAACTTAGCGGTGTCCCCTGGAGTCCGAGTGACAACAAGTCTCCTAAAATGTCCAACATTTTCGATAATCTTTAATCTTTTCAATTTATTATGCGTTAACCGTGATTTCTCTGGTCTTCTCTGGAGAAAAAAGTGAGAAAAAAGCATCCATAAGGTTCCAGTACTCTCGCACCCTTCCAGTAGAGGTCCGGTTGGTGCTTTCTCTCTGTCTCTCTCTCTTCGGCCTGTTTATCCTCCTTGACCTTTCACAACAATTGTGTGTAGAATCAGCCGAGGCTGGTGTGTATGTGTGTGTTTTGTTTATTGTTTCATCTTTCCATTTATATGTGGCTGGTACGCGTTTGTTGGTTATGTGGGTTGGTTTCCGCATTCAAGGAATTTCCTTAATATTTCGGCTGTTTTCGACATTGCAGTTCGTTCCAATTCTAATTGTTTTTTTCCGGACTATTTTCCGTGCCTCTACAGTTATTAGTATTATTTTCTTTAAGTTCCGTCTTCCTTCCGGTTCTTTGGCAACTTTCATGTATTTGTTTTGTTTTCTGCCTCATTGCTTTTCACTCTGTGAACTGCTGGGACACAACATCTAAGATTTGGCAGATTTTTTCCTAATTATTAACTACTAGCAAATATATGTCCCCCCCCCCCGGTCGCATTTTTTTGCAAGGCTAAGATGACGATATCATGATGAACGAACTACATAAACTGACCCCCAAAAGAGGGGGGAATCACTGGGAGGATGATATCATGACGAACAAACACTATCCTCATACCCTTACAAAAAAAGGAGGATTTCATGCCTGGGAGGATGATATGACAACAGAATAGACAGTACACTACTATCCCCGAACGCACACACAGAAATGTAATCATAGGAGAATGGTAACGCGAAGAACGAATGTATAATATACTGCCCCCCGAAGAGGATGTAATGCCTAGGAGGAATGTATTATGACGAATGAAAATTCTGGGTGGTTTCCTCCTCACCCCTTAAGAAGGGAGGAGGTAATTCCTGAGAAGGCAGTCTTATGACAACAGAACCGATACTACCTTAAACCGCCCATTAAAAATATTCCAATTAAATCTTTTTTTTTTAATTTAAAAATGCCTCGTTACAAATTATTTAAATTTTTTTTTGCCTTTTGGCTAAGATAAAAGTGTAGTATCTGTTCTCGACATCTCAGCGTTATTTGACGTTTTACTAAAGCCGCACATTAATTATCTCCCTTGAAAATGAAATTCTAACGAAGTTTTTAAAACGCTACTATTTTTTATATATAAAATCTCTTTATTTAATTTTACTTATAATTATAATAATACCCTATTGATAAAACGAGTGCATATGTAGAAGATAATTTGACAATAACAATTAGAAAGGTATGTTACAGGATATTAATTTATTAGAAACTAAAAAATAAATAAATATGCAAATGAGCAATATCAAGTTTTGTTTGAGGGAGTTGGAAATGCCTCTGCATTCGGTAAGCTTAATTGGTTTTGATGTTAGTATAGTTAGAATAGATAGAAAAAAAACGTTTGCATTTATTAATTTTGATTACCACATAGGGTCTCCTTTTTTTGAGTGCGTTTATTATTATTAGTAGTAGTAGTAGTAGTTTTATTACTACTACTACTACTACACACTTGGAGTTTCCAACACCTCTCTGAAATCAATCGGTGGTTTTTGCTCGAATCTGAGTAAATAGCAAGTCACCGCAAATATTCCAGTACTCCCTGGTTCATTTTAATAGTATTGTGACGGTGTTCTCACACCAGGCAGTACGATTCATTCATATCGGATTACAGCTAAGTGTTTTCCTTGGAATCTGAGCAACAATAAGTATCCTCAATATTCCAGTAAATTCACAAATGTAAAAATTATTTTTATTAATTCACTAGGACTTTTCACACAGGTCATCATCAATGATTGCTGACGTACAATAACCAGTAGTGTTCCCTGGAGTCTGAGTGACAACAAGTCTCCACATATTCATTATACTCTCCACCAATTGCAAATAATTTTACCTTATCACAACAGCCGTTTACCATTGATGTTTTGCTGTCAACGTCCATTGGTCTGCTCTGGGATCTGTGTGAAAATAAGCCTCCTCAAGATCCCAATACTCTCTGTACCCTTCCATTGGAGGTCTATTTCTTTCTCGCCTTCGTTGATCTTATCATCTCTCATGAACATTTATAAGCATTTCCTGTGGTGTCAGCCGAGGTTAATGCAAATATATATGTATGTGTTTTGTGTGTTTTGTGTGTATGTAAGGGGGGGATTACCTCATAAGAGGTTTGGCAGTGTTCACTTCCCTTGTGCTCGTGTGATGTACTTCGTATGTTTCTTTTTTTCGATTTAAACTCATGTGGGGTTAGATAGCGTTCGTTTATAATTAGAGTTGGTTTCCACATTCGATGATTTTCTCAATATTCCCACTGTTCTAATCATTACTGTTCGTTGTATGGCCTCAATCTTCCCTTTGATTTTAATTTCTACTAAAATTATTGGCTTTTTACTGATTTTCTTCATGTTCGATATTCCTCTCAGTTCTCTGGAAAGTTCTATTTATTTGTTTGTATTTATCTTCTTAACCTTCAGCCTATGACCTGCTAAGACGGCGAAGTCTACAATTAGACATTTTTTTTTATTTCTTTCAACTAAGATCACGTTTGGTCTATCTGTTGGGTGAGTTTGTCTGTTTGTATACCCATATCCCAGAAAATGTTGTGTACTGCTCTCGGTGTACCAGTTGTTTGCATGTAAAACTGAAAACTTTTGCATAGTTCCCAGTGGACTGCCTTTCCAACGCAGTCGTATCTGTTTCGTATTCGTTTTGAACTAGTTTGTTCCATGCACTTATTATGTGATTTACCGTTTCGTCTCTTTCTCTACATAGTCTACATCTACTTTTTTCCTGGAGTTTCTCTATTTTAGCTTTGATATGGTTCGTTAATCGCGTTGTTATGTGCAGCAGCTTAATAAGGACTCTGTTTCCTTTATCAAGTATCCTTTTTGTAGCCATGTCCAGGTTTTATTCGTGCGTTTTTCCTCTGATCAGTCTTGTAAATCGTCTATGTAGATGCCTCTTTTCTCAATTCTCTTTATTCGCCTTTTGGTTTTCGGTTCGCTGTACCATGTATTGTTTATTTTAGCGGTGGCTCTTTTAGCGATGCTCAGCCCTTCTACATTTTAGGGTTAGGCATTTTTTAGTTCACTTTTATTTTATTCACGCCGTCTTCTATACTTATCAATCCATTTCACCGTATCTCCTATTTCATGTAGAGTTGTTCAGTATAATCCTTTTGGTGTAGTGAATATTATTATCATTGTTAACTGATAATAACCGGTGGTGTTCCCTGGAGTCTGAGTGACAACAAGTCTGCGGAGATATCTAGTACTCTCAACCTCTTTTCGATAACAATTGTAAATTGCCTTGGCGGTATCGCAATAGCCGCTTACCATTGATTTCTTGCTTGTGACGACCATTGATCTCCTCTGGGATTTCGGTGGCAACAATCCTCCCCAACGTCTTAGTATTCTCCGCACTGGTTAGTATTGCTCTCCCGTCTCAGTTTACTTATCCTCCTCGACCCTTCACGACTTCTTTCTTTGAATTTCATTACGCCTGTATTTAAAAGATAAATAAATTTCGATCAGAATAACAAAAATGCTAGTGTTTATCTATGTATATGAATGAATGCGAAAGTGTTACTCTTGTGTCAATAAGAAACTCATGAATAAAACGTGTAGGTGCTTATTTACAACAGGGCCCCTGGAAAAAATTATTTTCATGTAAAATCAGTAGTTTGTACTTACTCAGGCATAGTTTCTCACTCACGGTACACAAAAGAATTTAAAAATATCAAGTAAAACTTTAATTAGAACGATTTTTCCATTTTCATAAGGGCGATGTACAACGTCTATTCGCCGACATTTTGGGTGACATTTCTATCGCTGACTTCAAGATTACAATTGCGATCTTCAAGATCTCCATGGGCATGGATGTTGTGCTTCCATCAGGAGCAGTTTTCAATGTGATAAGAGCAACTCAATTGAATTGGCCTTGTGTAGCCACGCAGACCTTGATCACATCACTTTTTTCATTTGTCCTTTATCATCCCAAAACATATGGGGTTACCGCCATTGTGTGAATGTCAGAAATAATTGGCAAGATGTTGTATGTTTATCGTTCTGCCATCATTTATGTATGTGGTAACTTTAATGTCCACAAGGTTGAATGGCTGATCTATTTCAACAAAAGCGATGATGAGTGAAGATTTAGGTATGATTTTCTTTTGCTTATGATCTGATCCAGATTGTTGACAAATCCACTCCCGGACATTTCGCAAGCCTTTTCGATCTTTTTATGACAACTTGTATTCAACAGTGCATATTTACTGTTCTACCTCCTTTTTTTTCAATCAGTTTTCTCCATAATTATCAAATCCTGATGGCATGACCTCTGGTGGTGTCCTTTTCTTACGGGACACAATAAATGTCTCCTGTGTTACCTTCCAAAGTATTTTATTAGTTAATCGCTGGTCGTGAGAGTTTTTATACTGTCCAAAAATGCTAACAGATACCAAACAGCCATCCTGATTCACTTCTTAGGGTGTTGCTTCCAGTGCTCACAGAAACCATTATTTCAAATTATTATCAATAGAATAGATGTCCAGTAACCAAACCAGCATTTTAAACTACCCGCAATCGATGCGAATGTGTTATGAAAACGCGGAAGAGTCTTATAGCTAATCTTTTAAATCTAGAGTTTCGGAGCAGAGCCTTGATTCTCGAGGGTTTTGTAGAATAACAACCACGACTGAACATATGAAAGATTTCTATTTCAACCATCATTAATTAACCTGAAGTGAATTCTGTCAGCATATAGCAAAGCCAAAACCTTTGAAAAGAACTTTGCTACAAATGTCAAGCCATCTCTAGAATTTACGTCTATACTCTACGTTATATATATATATATATATATATATATATATATATATATATATATATATATATATATATATATATATGTATATATATATATATATATGTATATATTTAAATAAATTTTTCGTGGTACAAAATTTTATAACGGCGAGGAATACGGACGTTTGGAACATTTTTGGGGGGGGTAGAATGAGATTAAACAAATATA
>OY744533.1:96459577-96514577 GCA_963556195.1 Sepiola atlantica
CCATATTTGCCATTCTGGGTGCAATGCGGGCCATCCCCCCCCCCACACTTTTATAACTGTCCCGCCGGCCCTGATACGTATGTATGCGTGTATGTGTATCTCTGTATGCATGTGTATATGTATATGTATGTATGCATATATGTGTTTATATATATGTATTTACGTGTGTATTAATATATATATATATATATCTATATTCCGTATTTCTTATGTGATTTTAGCTATATAAGATAGCTATATGCATGAATATGAGTGTCTGACGTGTATGTGCATATATATATGTATATATATATACATATATAAATATATATGTGCGTTTATGTGTATATCTCTGGCTATATTATGTATACATCTATGTGTAAGTATTTGTATCTATATGCTTATGCCTACATAAGAATGCCATATACATGTGGGCTGTTCTATTAATTAAAAGACTTTACAAATTAAATAAGAAATTGTTGTTTTTAATTATTACTTAACAGAATACATTTTCATAATCGTTATTCCCCTCAAAATAGAAAGCATTTACATTTAAGTTTAACCTAATTTTAAAGAAATGCAATTTCCATATATTTTTATTTTATTCTTCGTAAAAACCTTTCAAATTCTTCTAGTTTTAAATCTGATTTGATGAGATAATGCTTGATCTTAACATAGTTGTCTCCATTTGATCAGGATTACTAATAATTGTTGAATTATCCGCCCTTGGCTGTAGAAATCTTTAATCTGAAAAATCTGACAATTAAATATTATTTTATCTAATATTCTAATTATTATCTTGATTTCTGAAGGGCTTTTCCAGGGAGTCATTTGGATTGCCACCATTTTTATTTCGTACATTTGAATTTGTTACTTTCTAATTTGGCTTTATCACCTCTTTTCCGTTGATGATGATTCTTATACTAGATCATTCGACTCCTTTTCGGGAAAATGGACGTGGAGCATCATCAAACAACCACTTCTTTTTCTTCTTCTTCTTCTTCTTCTTCTTCTTCTTCTTCTTCTTCTTCTTCTTCTTCTTCTTCTTCTCCTTCTTCTTCTTCTTCTTCTCCTTCTTCTTCTTCTTCTTCTTCTTCTTCTTCTTCTCCTTCTTCTTCTTCTTCTTCTTCTTCTTCTTCTTCATCATGACCTTCAATACTGAAGGTATCTTCGTCACTAATGTTAGAGAGTTCTACTGAACTATAGGCACTTGAATTTAATCACAATCAGCTACAGAACGACGTCCTAATTGAAGATCAGCATACTTGAGTCTGCCCCGGTTTCTTCTGTTGATCCCATTCACATAAACAGCGCATCACTAGCCGTCTGTGGCATGGGTTGTCGGCTCCCACCAAACCATGAGAATTTAAAAGTTCAGACTCCTCTTGCCATTGGTCCACCCACGCAGAGTTTTGGCGCATATTTTGTATACAATGTGTGGCGCCCAAGATTTATCCTGTTCACTAAGTTTAATGTCAATACCACGGTAAACACGCCTTATGAAACTTGTAACTGGCTTACTATTAGGAGCCATGGTGTATTCTCCACATATGTAGCCGAACACGTCGAGCTTATTTCTGTACGATCTTCTTGCCGAAGCCATTTCACTCACCTGCAAAACAAAAATAGGTGCAAATTAGTTATAAATAGCCCCCACCTGCTGCACACATGCTTACTTGTGAATAAAAACGTAAAACACGACATGTGGCTATATCTCAAAAACTTGACCTGCTTGAGCAAAAACAATGGATTCAGCGCATCAGATTCGTCTTAAATCAACTGTAAAAACGTAGACGAAAAATGAATTGTTGAGCAGTATAATATATATTATATATTATTCTATACAGTATAGAGTCAAAATTTCATTAGAAATTTGTACAGGCAGTTTCAAAAAGAAATTGGAAATCCCTCTCATTGGGCTTTCCATAGCACATGTACTTCTCTCGTCAGTCGAAATGCTATAATATATACGCCTACAACACAAATTCATAAATAAACAATTCGCATAAAGAACATACGATAGATATGACGTAAATCGAAAGACTATAAAAACGAGAAATTTAAAGCCTGAATATGTGAAACCTTAAAAATGTAGACTATTAGAAATTTTACACGCATGAATTGATTCGGTATGAGAAGAATATAATTGCCAATATAACATAGATATATAAACACTCTAAAGATTCTACAATAATGAACATTTTCACTAGTTTATTGCACTTGCTAGAGAATGTTAGATAGCGTCTAATAGTTGTGATATATTTGTGGCAAGTGATCTCCTTAGGACTGATATCCGAGTTTTCTCCCCTGAATTATTACGGACAACGTTGAAGAAATACACTATCTTGTCCGGTAGTTAAGTAAACTCATTACATGCAGGTGTCGATTTATGAAGAGCTTTTATTTCTTTCTGGCCGGGTTTTTAAAGCTATCTGACATTGTCCGACCAGTATTCGATGTTTGCATAGTTTTCACTAACCATGACTCCGTGTCTCTTATACTATCTTCAGATATACAAAAACACGAGAAAAAGATGCCGAACGCATTAAAATTAAGAACAACACAATTGGCAGAGAAGCGAAAAAGAAAAATGATGGAAAGAAAACGAAGGAATATATGTAAGGAGTTTGAAACTGATTCGCATTGTCCTGTCAGTTGGAGGAGTAAATCTACTTTTAGATAAGTGTTCCAAGTTTTTAAATATATATTTTATAGTCACCACTCAAAGGCCCAAATCTACTAGAGTATAAAGGTTAATTTCATTGTCACCTAGACGACGGCAACAACATGAGAGGATTGAAAAAGATGAATAACTGTACAAAATTGGACTACTTAAAAAGAATGGCCGATAAGTATTTATTGTCATTGGATTTGAACACGGCTATGTTGTAGTCTGCAGAGAAGTAGTTCCATGGCAATATGTTATATGTGTGAAAAGCTCATAAAAAGCCACTATGTTCATGAAAATTCCATTTGGTTTTAGGTACACAGAACAAGAGAGGACAATTTTTGGAGTAATTGTAGCTATAGGCGTTTCTTCTGTAAAAGTTTACTTCAACATTATAATTCCTATTCCCCTTTTTTTCAATTATTGGCCAACCATCGTACACACTCATCCATTGTTTTGTTTTTTATCTCCCTTGTATTCATTCCATCGACTCTGTATACGCTTCGCTCTACCGACAATATTTTTATCATAGATTCCATCTTTTTCACTTTTAAACTACGCTCCCAGGTTACCAATGAAATGGCCAATTTACACCCCCTTCAAATCTATTTATAATTTCAACACACTAGTGTTTTACATAGGTTCACAAAAGGGAACCCAATCCTACTCCATAATCTTTGTACTAGAAATCAATTGTTGCAAGCAGACTTGCGCTGTTCCTAATCCTAACTTGAGTTATACATTAAAGTGTATTATTTAGTCATGTATTTAATATTAAACTAACTAGGAATTCTTTAAAGTCTGTAAACATCGAACTCTGAAATACTAGTTTTTGTCCGAAGTATTACATATTAAACACGTAAATTCAAGATTCCCATTCACTTGAACCCTAATTTCCCAATTAGAACCCTTTAAAACTTTCTGAATTATATATAAGTTCGTTCAAAAATCCGTTTTTAATTACGAGACCCCCCCCCCTTCAGAAATATTTATTCACTGACCTGTGTTTAGCTTATGATAGAGATTGGAGCTTAGTCAACCACCGACCATGGAAATAACAATAGAGTTGAGAAAAACGAACACCATCTCACACTAGTTTTCAAAATCGATAGAGTAATTAATTATAGGAAATCATGATTGTTGGTAGTAACGATCATTTTGCGCAACGTGTTTAAAATAGTTAATAGAAATGGAAATATTTTAATTTTCAAGCGGAACTTTTGCCCATCTTATGCTTCGTTACGTAGTATGCTTCTTTACGTCTCTTTCAAATACTCAACATCAACTAGAATAAGGTGATATTATTCCTATTGTTAAAAATTCACACATCGGAGGAATTTTTAGTTTTACGAAGGGCTTTCATCGACCCTTTTTCATGAGACTAAATTTTACTAAATATAGCTCACATTATAATCCCTTACGCTTAACAGCTGTGTTCCAAATTTCATGATGATCGGTTAATTATTTGAAGAGTGAATCTCGCACATACACATATATACGTGCCTAACTTTATATATTGATATTTTAATTATATATTGATTTTTTATTTTTTATTTTTTATTTATATATTATTTATATATTGATTTTTTATTTATATATTTATTTATATTTAAATATTTTTACTTTAATTTGACATTTATTAATTGAAACCATCGTGATTTATATATATATACATATATATATTTTATATAATAATAGTTACCTCCCCTGCTTAGATAATTTAATTAATTAGAGTTACGTACCTTATACTATGCTCTAAATATAAATATAAATAAATAAAAAATTTATTTACTCTTAATTAATAATTTTTTTTATTATTATAAATTTAATTTCATTTTAATTTACTTTCCCTTCCTTCTTTCTTTCTTTCTTTCTTTCTCTCTTTTCTTTCTTTCTTGTTTTCTTTCTCTCTGGTTCTTTACTTCTAAATATAGAATCTCTTACTTAACGGTTATTTTTCTGACCTAGCGTCTGGCCGGCCCCTCATTTCAAATTCTTTGTCCATTGCGTTTTATAACGGTTATAAATGTTTTTTGAAGAAATTCCATCATTTACTATTTCAGACTATGCTGAAGAAGACGGAATCGGGGATTTAAAACCCTTTTCTTGTCAGAAACCACTGGTCCATGTCTGATTAAAATCTGTATTTATAAATAAAGAAATATTACGCTCTTAATTTAATTTAATTGAGCACTCTGCTGGTATTTCCCTTTTATTCTTTTTTTAGTATACCTTTATACTTTATATATATATATATATATATATATATATATATATATATATATATATATATATATATATATATCTACGTATATATATATATGTATATATATATATGTATATATATATATATATATATATATCTACGTATATATATATATATATATATATATATATGTATATATATATATATATATATATATAGTAGACTATTTCTTTTTATGGCTATCAAACAACCGTCATGAATGAATTAGATGATAGTTACTGATGTATTATGAAGTGTAAGATCTCTGTTCTTGTCATCGTAATGTACTCATAAAAAAATCATGAATAGTAGATGACATAGAATTTTAGCGGGATTTTAACTTCTGATCTTTACAAATTTCATGTATGCCTGTTATGCTCGCTGATGACAGTAAACACCATGCAAACCTTCAACCTGATCCGATAAATAGTTTTTCTTTTTAGTTATAAACGTTTCCATGGGATACCATGGGATATACTATACAGAATATGGAGAAGTATAGCCCAGATTAGATTTAAGTTGTAAAACGGAAGTATGTAGCTTCACGACTGACATGTTTCGGTTACTAACGTGGAAGTTGTTATAATGGTTGAATCCACAAACATAGGATCGTCTTGACAAACTGCTGATAGTCATATTTATTATCTGATATATTAGACATATGTAACGTTTATAATAAAAGTTGCACATGGAACTCCAGGATTAAATCTCCTTCCCCGGGCAACGTCGGTACACAGGTCAGCTAGTGTATTGTAACGGATAAGACTCACTGTCCACACATACATAAGTCAGGTTCGATGTTTTCCCGTTTTTCAGAAACATATGATCTTACTTTTTTTCTTTCACGCGAATCTTCTAAAAAAATGACTGTTACAGTTCTAGTGAATCTTGAAACCGGCACACCAGATTTATTGTCCGGGCCGTTAACAATTATACCACTCCTAGCCTCGTCGTAAGTGTTGTTTATGTATAGATAAATACAGGCTTCAAGATCAATTCATTCGTTGCTTCGTACGTAATTATTGAATGTATTGCCTTCTCTAATAATCACTCGGATCGGTTTTATGTGTACGATTAATATGTTCCGCCAAATGAAGGGCGCTGACAGAGACGATGACGATGTCTATAACAATCTTATATCGGATTTCAGAAAACAACGTTTACGCACAATCACACCTCAGTTGTTTGAAAGCGTTAAACAAATAAATGTTTTAATCATAATCTGAGAATCATCTAAAATGGTCATTTCGTTTATTTCTCTTTATTCTCGTTTTTCTACATCTGGACGTTTTTTTTTTTCGTTTTCCTTTCTTGTGTTTTCAGTTATTTCTTTCACAACTTCTTTTTATTCTCATCTTCTTTTTTTGTTTCTTCTTTTTCTTCTTCCTCTTCTTCTTCTTCTTCTTCTTATTATTATTATCATTATCATTATTATTATCATAATTTACTTACTAAGAGTTTTTACAAGGGTCATTTTCTGTGATTGTTAAGAGCCGTTTACCATTCATATTTCACTGGCAGCGACCGCTGATCCCTGGAATTTAAGGGGTGATACGTCTCTTCACGGTTCCAGAACCCTCCGCAGTTGAAATGTTGTTGATGCTCCCCGCCTCGATCTTTCGATCCTCCTTGATTATTCTTTTTCTTTTTTTTATTATTAGCATTTTACTCACTATCAGTTTTCACACAAGTTATTACCAGTGATTGCTCAATGACAATAACCGGTGGAGTTTCACTGAAGTCCGAGTGACACGTCTCCTTGGGATACAAGTGTTCTCCACCTCTTTCGATAATCTTTGCGAATTATTTTGCGTTATCGCAACAGCCATTAAACCTCGATTTCTCTCTAGCAACACCTGTTGGTCTTCTCTGAAATTTGAGTGATAACAAGCCTCTCTAAGTTTACAGTACACTCGCACACTTTCTAGTAGGGGTTTGGTTGGTGCGCCCCCCTGCTCGGTTGTTCCATCCTCCTTGACATCTCACAACAACTTTCTGGGGTATCAGCTGAGACTGGTGCCAGTGCATGTGTGTGTGTGTTATTCTTTCTTCTTCCCCAACACTCTTTCTATTTATCTGTGGCTGGTTAGGGTGTGTTGTTTATGTAGCTTGGTTACCGCATTCAAGGGCTTTACTTTATATTTTGGCTGTATTATTATTATTATTATTATTATTTACTCACTAGTTCTCACATAGGTCATCAGTGATTGCTCACCGACAACCGGTGGTATTCCCTGGAGTCTGAGTGACAACAAGTCTCCCCAGATGTCCAGTATTCTCCACCTCTTTTCGATAGCCACCGCAAATAAATTTGCAGTATCACAACAGCCGTTTACCATTGATTTATCGCTGGTAAGGACCATTGGTCTTCTCTGGGATTTGGGTGGCAATAAGCCTCCCCGAGGTACTAGCAATCTCTGCACTTCCAGTGGAGGTCTGGTTTGTGTTGTCCCTCCTCAGTCACATCCTCCTTGACCCTATACAGATATTTTGTGTGGTGTCAGTCTAGGCCGGAACCATTTTTCTTATTTTTTTTAATTTCATTTGTTTGGGGGTGGGGAGCTGATTATTTTTATTTTTTTATTTTTTTTATTTGGGGGGGGGGGGGTGACATTATTATTATTATTATTATTATTATTATTATTATTATTATTCACGTGGTAATTTTACACCATTCCGTACCAATGATTTCACACTCAGAAAAACGTATGGCTTAACCTGTAGACACTAATTTTGAATACTCTTTGTGAAATTCCATTATTATTGTAACTAGCTAGGTGTTTTCGTAACTGACGTTACCAAAGATTTATCGCTAATATAATAACGAGCAGTGAGTTTCCTGAACTTTGAGGGGCAATAAAACGTTTTACAAATCCACTAATTTATCATTAATATAATTATTAGGAAAAGTAGGAGGAGGAGTAGGAGGAGGAGAAAGAGAAGGGTAAAGGGAGAAGAAAGACGAGGAGATAGAGAAGGGGAAAGGGAGGAGAAAGAGGAAGAGAACAACGAGGAGAAAGAGGAGGAGAGTGGGCGGAGAAAGATGAGGAAAAAGAAAGGAGAAAGAAAGGAGAGAGAGGAAGAGAAAGAGAAGAGAAAGAGGAGGAGAAAGAAAGAAAAAAGAGAGGAGAAAGGGCAGAGAAAAAGGAGGAAAAAGAAAGGAAAAAGAGAAGGAGAAAGAAAGGAGAAATAGGAAGAGAAAATGAAGGAGAAAGAGGAAGAGAAAGAGAAGAGAAAAAGGAGGAAAAAGAGAGGAGAAAGAGGAGGAGAAAGTAAAAAGAGAGAAAGGAGAAAGTGAAGGAGAAAGAAAAGAGAAAAAGGAGGAGAAAAGGGAGGGGAAAGGAAGGAGAAAGAAGAGGAGAAAGAGAGGAGCAAGAGGAGGAGAAAGAGGAGGAGAAATAAAGGAAAAAAAGAAGGAGAAAGAAAGGAGAAAGAGGAAGAGAAAGAGAGGAGCAAGAGGAGGAAAAAGAGAAGAGAAAGAAAGGAGAGAGAAAGGAGAAAGTGAAGGGAAAAGGGAGGAGAAAGAGAGGAGAAAGAAGAGGAGAAAAAGCGGAGAAAGACGAGGAGAAAGACGAGGAGAAAGAGAAGGAGAAAGAGGAAGATAAAGAAAGGAGAAAGAGGAGGAGTAAGAAAGGAGAAAGAGAAGGAGAAAGACCGGAGAAAGAGAGAAGAAAGAGAAGGAGAAAGAGGAAGATAAAGAAAGGAGAAAGAGAAGGAGTAAGAAAGGAGAAAGAGAAGGAGAAAGACCGGAGAAAGAGAGGAGAAAGGGAAGGAGAAAGAAAGGAGAAAGGGGAAGAGAAAGAGAGGAGAAAGAGGAGGAGAAAGAAAGGAGATAGAAAGGAGAAAGAGGAGGAGAAAGGGGAGGAGAAAAAGAGGAGATAGAGAAGGTGAAAGGGAGGAGAAAGAGGAAGAGAACAAGAAAGAGAAAGAGGGGGAGAAAGGGCGGAGAAAGAGCAGAAGAAAGAGGAGGAGGAAGAAAGAAGAAAGAAAGGAGAAAGTGAAGGAGAAAGGAAGGAGAAAGAGAGGAGAAAGAAGAGGAGAAAGAGAAGGAGAAAGAGGAAGATAAAGAAAGGAGAAATAGGAAGAGTAAGAAAGGAGAAAGAGGTGGAGAAAGACAAGAGAAAGAAAAAAGAAAAAAGAGGAGAAAGAGGAGGAGAAAGAGGAGGAGTTGGTGAAATGATGCTATTATCGTTTTTTTTTTATTTTAAATGTTTCCTTTTTTTTTAGATCTTTTTTTCGTAGTTCCATCCTTTTCCTCATTCTTTCATTTATTCTTCATTTCCTTCCATTTTTCTTTTTGTAGTTCGGGCTATTTTTTTTTCTTTTTATCCTTCATTTTTCCTTCTTCTTTTGATTATTGAATTTTCTTTCTTCTTTTGCGTCCTGCTTTCTTCCTTTTCTTTTCTCTTTTCTTTCCTTTTTCCTTCTCTACTGCTTTCCTTCCAACTTCTTATTTATTCCCTTTCCTCTCTTTCCTCCCCTTTCACCTTTCCTTATTTATTTTTCTGCCCACACACCCCTTCTTTCTTCCCGCTTCTTCTTTCTTTCTTTCTTTCTTCCTTCTTTCTTCCCACTTCCCTTTTTCTTTCAATCTTTTTCAACTATTCCTTCTTTCCTACTTCGCTACTCCTGCATGCCCCTTCTTCCTTCCTTCCTTCCTTCCTTCCTTCCGCCTTACCCCTTCCCTTATCTCCTTCTTTTTTACCTTCTTACTCCCTTCCTTCCTTCCCCCTCACTTCCTTTCTTTCTTATTCTTCTTTCCATACTGTCTTTCTTCCTTCTCTTTTCTATTAATGTATTCAGACATATTTTCGTCTTTTCTGCATCGTCTAATCGTTTCATAATAATAATAGTGGTTGTAGTAGTAGTAGTAGTATCGTGAAATACGTACATATCTATCAAGCTGTCACCCCTTTACGTATCTTCCCCGCCTTTTCTTTATTTTCTTCTCCCCCTACTTTTTCTTCTTCTTCTTCATACCTACACCTTCCCCGACCTTCTAAACACTCTCATCCCATTCCTCGCTCCACTCACTCACAAATTACCATCTGCTCCTACCTCTCCCATTTAATCCAGCTATATTCTTCCGTCTTCAAATTGTTGTCTTCTCGCTTTTAAATCTACTTTCACTTTTGCTTTCCCTTAAGCCTTTCCCTTCTAGTCTCCCATCGCCTTACCGCCACCAGCGACGACGATACGTGGCCGCACTTAGACAAACATGGTGGCCGTCCCATCCTTCCCTATTTCACCTCTCAATTTATTCCTTCCCAGTCAAACCCTAAAGACTGTCCCTGGGGATTGTCATCAAAACTCGCTCAGCTTCATAAGCAGTCATATTTGTAAAGACAAACGCATGCGCACGGGCACAACACACAGACACATATACACAGTATTAGAGAAGTATATACATATATATATATATATATATATATATATATATATATATATATATATATACAAGCATTTGTTTCACAGAACTAAGATCGTAAAATATGTGTATAGTCTTTTCAGACAATTTATCGGAATATGCATAGTTTTATGAATTAAGCAGTTGTCTAATATTTCTTATTTTTGCACGTTTTTAATTAATTTTATCATTTCATAATGCCATATAAACATTTTTGAATATATATATATATATATATATATATATATATATATATTCAAAAATGTTTATATGGCATTATAAAACAATAAAGTATATATATATATATATATATATATATATATATATATATATATATATATTGTAAGCTTATTGGCACCAAACAAGTACCCACCTTGGCAAACCCACTCTATAATCAAACCAAACATGTCATTACAAAGAAATAAAAGCAAACCTAAACCAGACACCCAACAAAAAACACTTTCGCCTCCACCCTTGAGGCTCGCATTCACAAATATCCGGGGACTTAGAACTAACATCAACGACGTAGAAACATTTCTCCTGACAAACTCCCCGGATATCCTAGCTCTTAGTGAAACTAACCTCCAATCCTCAATCTCCTCTCACCACTTTGACATGACTGACTAGCTCCCACTCTACCGCAAAAACTCTGTCAAACATATGCACGGGCAAGGACTTTATGTTCGGAACACCCTCCTCTAGCTAGAGAACATAGGTTAGAATCAGATGACCAAGATTACATGTGCTTTAGATTGACTTTACATCACAGCGTCAGCTACTTATATTTCTTATACCGCTCCCCGTCGACCCAGGACTGTACTCTGCTAAAATCTGTCCCTGAAAGCATAGATAGAGCACTCTTAATTGAGTCGAATGCCCAGATACATGTATTTAGGGATTTTAATGCCCACCACCGCGACTGGTTGGGATTCTCTAGCCTTACTGACGCAGCCGGCGACTCTACGTATAATCTCTCCCTAGCTCACTACCTTTCTCAGACTGTCGATTTTCCGACCCGCATCCCCGACCGAGTAGACCAGCAAGCCTCACTTGTAGACCTCTTCTTGACCTCAATGCCCGAGGCTTGTGTGACGAAAGCTCATAGCCCACTTGAGAATGCTGATAACATTGTGCTAATGATACATATTACCCTAAAAAATCGTCCAAAAGCTGATGAACCGTTGCTCAAAACAACAAGATACTACGAACTGGCAGATAGAGTCAATCAGAGATCACATCAGTGACGCCCCATGGAGGGAAACCTTCTCACTACCTGCAAACCAGTGTGCAAACGAATTAACTGAATGGGTCAAAGCAGGCATCAAAGCCTATGTCCCCATGCGAAAATTCTATAGCAAGCCCCACTTTCCTCAATGGTTCACCTCAGAATATGCAGCTGCCATTTCTGAGAGGCAACAAGCATTCCGTAAATTCGGCCGTCATAAGTCAGCTACTAATAGGCATAAATTTATAGAGTCAAGAAATAATTGCAAGGCCGTGATAGGCGAAGCAAACAGAAGGTATAATGAGTTAACAAAAAGACGCATCCAGTCACAGAAACTAGGTACTCGCGATTTCTGGAAAATCTACAATAGTGTAGTGAATAATGGTCAATAAACTATTCCCCCACTATCAAACCACAATGATGTCGTTTGCACGGCCACTGATAAGGCTGAACTAATTGCCCAGCATTCGCTTCTAACTCTACTTTAGACTCAGATAGCCACCCCCTCCCTGAATTCCCTTTGCTGACCGAAGTCACACTTGATAACCTGGTCACCCCTCCATCCCAGGTCAGAGACATCATAAAAAACCTTGACACCTCTAAAGCTTGTGGGCCTGATCTTATACCTGTAATAGTAATAAAGAAATGCTCTGCTGAACTGGCCTCTGTCCTCTCCAAACTCTACAATAAATGCCTAGCTGAATCTTGCTTCCCCGATAGCTGGAAAATTGCCTCTGTGGTACCAGTCTACAAGAGTTCTGGGAATAGAACCGACCTTCAGAATTACAGCCCTATCAGTCCGCTGCCGATCTTTGCCAAAATCTTTGAATCCTTAATCAATTAAGCGATAGTTAGGCACTTAGTTAATGCTAAACTTCTATCTGACCGCCAGTATGGATTTAGACAAGCACGATCTACTGCAGACATCCTAACGGTCATCTCTGAACGCATGTATCATACACTCGACAAGGCAGGTGAAGCTAGGGAAGTAGCGCTTGATATATTCAAAGCCTTTGACAAGGTTTAGCATAAAGGGCTTCTCCTGAAAATACGCTCATACGGTATTACTGGACAACTACTTAACATAATTAGATCCTTCCAAAACAAAAGAAAAATCCAGGTTGTCCTCGATGGCCGTTCATCTAAGCAACATAACATAAATGCAGGTGTACCCCAGGGATCTATTCTTTGACCTTTGTTGTTCCTGGTCTATATAAACGATTTCCCTGATGACATAGAGTCTGAGATTGGTTTATTTGCTGACGACACCACGCTTTACTCTCGCCATGTTGGCAAAACCGACGCGATCATATCCGAGGCAATGGGTGAATGCTTTGAAAATGACCTCCAGGCTGTAGTGGATTGGGGTCATAAATGGTTGGTAACTTTTAATGCCGCAAAGACAAAGCTACTTTCCTTCAACAACTAAAAAAGCCTCTCCAACCACCGATTGCCATGGCAAATAACACCCTACCTGAGAGTTCATCATTCAAACTCCTCGGCGTAACCTTCACAGGTAACATGAATTGGAACAAATACATTGAAGACATTGCCAAGGCTGTCGCAAAGAAGGTTGGCTCCCTCTATCGTGCTGGTAAACTCCTTACACCTGACATTATCCTGTATCTATACAAAGCCACCATCCGCCCATGCATGCAGTATTGTTGTCACATCTGGGCTGGTGCATCATCTACTAGTCTCTCCCTCCTTTACAGGGTCCAAAAAATAGTCGCCAATCTAATAGGTTCCTCAGTGTCAACCAAGCTCCAGTCCCTGTCCCATCGCCGCAATGTAGCATCCTTATGTTTGTTTTACAAATACTTCAATGGATTATGCTCCGATGAATTGGCTACTCTGGTGCCCCCTCGACATAAATTCACTAGACTACCTCGACAATCAACTAAATCTCATTCATTCACTGTGGAGGTCCCCAGATGCCAGAGAGCCTTCTACTCAAATAGCTTCTTTCCTCGTGATGCTGACCTCTGGAACTCCCTCCCTGCCCCCTGTTTCACAGACAGTACTGACATGCAGAAATTTAAAACCAATGTAAACAGACATCTCGCTGCGCAGATCACAATTTAGGTTCACCCTCCCCAACTTACTCCCCTTTTCTTTTTTCTCAGTAGCCCCTTACATCTACAGTGGCGGCCTGCCTTGTTTGAGGTGAACTATGTTAATATATATATATATATATATATATATATATATATATATACATATATATTTATATATATTCCAAAAAATATTGTTATATAATTTTAAATTGTCTATCCTATAGCTTGATTTGTGTATAAATTAGTATTACATGATATAATAATAATAATAATAATAATAATCATAATAATGAAAATAATAATAATAATAATAGTAATTATAACAATTATAATAATAATAATAATAATAATAATAATAATAATAATAATAATAATAATAATAATAATAATAATAATAATTCTTAAAATAAACATAGCATTCATCTCTATTTAATGCAAAATATTCAGCTTCTCTTTTGTAATACGATCCCCTCGTAAATCAATCTGGTCTATATAAATCGTGGTTATGTTGTAATACATTATGACCTAGAGGATAGAGCGAAAACGTGCGGCGTCTAAGTCGACTCTGTGAACCGGGTTCGGGCCATGTGTCTCGTCTGAAAGTATCGCTTCCTTACTCTGATGACAGAATAAGCTTGACACGACGTCGTATGTAGTATAACTAATTTAATATTTATTAAAGAATACATATCTCTCTATATCTATATATATATATATATATATATATATATATATATATATATATATATATATATATATATATATATATATATATGAGACAAGATATTTTAATTTTCCTTACAAAACATTTTCAAAACATATACATTTCAGTGCGAATTATTTTACGAATTGTTTCGCTTAGGTTTCAAATTATTTTATATGTATTCTATATTTTATTTATATTATTATTATTATTATTATTATTATTATTATTATTATTATTATTATTATTAATTTTATTATTATCATTATTATTATCATCAGTAGTAATAGTAGTAGTAGTGGTGGTAGTTGTAGTAGTAGTAGTAGTGGTATAATAATAATAATAATAATAATAATAATAATAATAATAATAATAATAATAATAATAATAATAATAATAATAATAACAATAATAATAATAACAATAATAATAATAATAATAATAATAATAATAATAATAATAATAATAATAATAATAATAATAATAATAATAATAATAATAATAATAATAATAATAAACAAAATTTTTAAAAAATATTGTACCAGCCTAGGATGACACCACAGAAAATATTTGCATAGGGTCACGGAGGATGAGAAGACCGAGCAGGGACAAAACGAACCAGACCTCCACTGGAAGAGCAGATACTGCTGGGACCTTGGGGAGGCTTATTGGCACCCAAATCCCAGAGAAGACCGATGGTCCTTACCAGCGAGAAATCAATGGTAAACGGATGTTGCTATACTGCAAGGTTATTAGCGGTAGCTATCAAACAGAGGTGGAGAATACTGAAAATCTGAGGAGACTTGTTGTCACCCAGACTCCAGGAAATACCACTGGTTGTTTTCGGTGAGCAATCACTGATGACCTCTGTGAGAATTCGTAGTGAGTACAAATAATACTACTACTACTAATAATAATAATAATGATAATAATGATAATAATAAACCCAGGAAAGCAGTAAATGTAGGTTCTCTGGGCAAAGAGACGACACAGTTAACAACGTAATAAGTGAACAAAGACACGACTGATCACTATGCAAATGCATGCACTTTCAACAGGCATGGGAATTATACAACCACAAACGCGAGACACTATTTGAAAACGAAAATCAGGAAATTCTATTGGACATGGATATACCAACAAACACATCCATCCAAGCAAAAAGACTCGACCTAATAATACTAAATAAAAAAAGACCTGCTAACCCTATATATAGCTGTCTCAGTACACCACACATTGAAGACAAAAGAGACGGTAAAACTTGCATATAACCAAGAGAAATATAGGACATGCAGTAAATCACTATAATACCAACAATAGTAGGAACACTAGAGCGACCTGGGGAAAAGGATTAAGAGTAATTAGAATGAAATGAAAAATTTAGAACATAAATTGAACGGAAATTGTCAAAACAACCAAAATATTAAGAGAGAGTACTTGAAGGGCAATGGTCAAAACAACCAAAATATTAAGAGGGAGTAATTGAACGGCAATGGTCAAAACAACTAAAATATTAATAAGGAGTACTTGAAGACAATCGTCAAAACAACCAAAATATAAAGAGGGAGTAATTGAACGGCAATGGTCAAAACAAAAAAAATATTAAGAGAGAATACTTGAAGACAATGGTCAAAACTACCAAAATATAAAGAGGGAGTAATTGAACGGCAATGGTCCAAACAACACAAATATTAAGAGGGAGTACTTGAAGACAATGGCCAAAATAACCAAAATATAAAGAGGGTGTAATTGAACGGCAATGGTCAAAACGACCAAAATATTAAGAAGGACTAACTGAACGGCAATGGTCAAAACAACTAAAATATCAAGAGGGAGAAATTGAACGGCAATGGTAAACACAACAAAAATATTTAGAGGGAGTTCTTGAAGTACAATGGTCAAACCAACCAAAATATTAAGATAGAGTACTTGAAGGGCAATGGTCAAAACAACCAACGTATTAAGATAGAGTACTTGCAGGGCAATGGTCAAAACAACCAAAATATTAAGATAGAGTACTTGAAGGGCAATGGTCAACACGACCAATATATTAAGAGAGAGTACTTGAAGGGCAATGGTCAAGACAACAAAAATATAAAGATAGAGTTCTTGAACTGCAATGGTCAAAACAACAAAAATATTAAGAGAGAGTACTTGAAGGGCAATGGTCAACACGACCAAAATATTAAGATAGAGTACTTGAATGCGCAAACGAATCGATATAACCAACAAACACTGACTAGTAACATATATATATATATATATATATATATATATATATATATATATATATATATATATATATATATATATATATATATGTAAAGGGAGAGAAAGAGGAAAACTTACACACAATCGGTGACACCAACCTCGGCTGATACCACACACAATTATTGTAAAAGGTCAAAGAGGATGGACAAATCGAAGAGTGAGAGCACCAACCAGACATCCACTAAAAAGGGTGCGAGAGTACTGGAACTTTGGTCTCTCTTATTGTCACTAAAATTCCAGAGAAGACCAAAGGGCGTGGCAAGCGATAAATCGATGTTAAATACCTGTTGTGATAGCGCAAAATAATTTTATATATTTTCTTAAAGAGGTGGAGTCAACTAGAACATCTAATGAGACTTGTTGTCACTAATACTCCAAGGAAAACCCATTAGTTATTATTAGTGGTAAAACTCCATGTGAGTACAATAATATCATGTGTGTCTTTATTATAGATAGTGAGGATGACAAAAGCGACAGAATAGATGTAGAAAAATTCAAAAGAAAAAAAGGGATTAAATGTGTACATGTTTATAGAACAAAATATTAACACAAAAATATGCTTTGAGAGATCGATATTTCGGCCAAATATTTGTTAAAGGTTCGCCAAAAAAAGGCCTGTATTTATGCATGTATGATAGAAGATGTCAACCAAGCATTGTGGTCTTATCTGCTTAAATTTAATAACAATTCTGACTTTGCTTAAGCCGCGATAATAAATAGGCACATAACATCAAAGTCGAATGAAAACGCCTCTGATTGCACGCTTAAACAATTCTATCAATCACCAGATTCATCCCAATCTTGACAAGAACATAGTAATGGAAAACCGTATACTAATAAGCCGATAAACAATGATAATTTAACACATTTAAAACGGCACGATATCCAGGCATTCTACTTCTATTAAAGAAGGAATGATGCATTATAAAGCAAGTGACGTCATGCTGTGTTTGTACTACCATTAAGAGTGCTCTACTTATTTTACGAGGAGCGACAAATATAAAATATTTGTTTTTGTTTATTATCTATGTACGTATACGTTTCGTCCCTTTTCAATCAGGACTCATCAGCATAGAGATATGACTATTCACTACCGGTCGTACGATTCGAAACCCTGGATAACAAGTATTTTTTCAACTTGCATCCAACGCGCCCACCATTTGAATAGCCGATAAACAATGATAATTTAACACATTTAAAGCGGTACGATATCCAGGCATTCTACGTCTATTAAAGAAGGAATGATGCATTATAAAGCAAGTGACGTTATGCTGTGTTTGTACTACCATTAAGAGTGCTCTACTTATTTTACGAGGAGCGACAAATATAAAATATTTGTTTTTGTTTATTATCTATGTACGTATACGTTTCGTCCCTTTTCAATCAGGACTCATCAGCATAGAGATATGACTATTCACTACCGGTCGTACGATTCGAAACCCTGGATAACAAGTATTTTTTCAACTTGCATCCAACGTCTCTAACCGCGCGCCCACCATTTGAATAGCCGAGAAACAATGATAATTTAACACATTTAAAGCGGCACGATATCCAGGCATTCTACTTCTATTAAAGAAGGAATGATGCATTATAAAGCAAGTTACGTCATGCTGTGTTTGTACTACCATTAAGAGTGCTCTACTTATTTTACGAGGAGCAACAAATATAAAATATTTGTTTTTGTTTATTATCTATGTACGTATACGTTTCGTCCCTTTTCAATATATATATATATATATATATGCATAGAAACATCGTTTGCATATATACATATATTTATATATGTGTATTTAGGCAGCATTTTATTATTCATGCAAACACTTGTCCATGTAGTTATACCTTTTTTAATCTGTTCAATCTTTCTAATGATTATCTTTGTGTTATCATCAAATAATTGATAAAAGTTGCGTATGCGTCACTAACGTTTTCGATTCCTTTTCTCATCATCTTCAGGTGTGTATGGCAAAAATGGACTAAACATGTGCTGAAAGGAGAAAAAAATAAAATACATCCGAGAGACGCGCACGTGAATCAACGCCTTACACAAAGAAGATTATTAGAAAAATTGAAAAGATTTAAAAGCTATAATTAAACAGATAAATTCTGTTATTTGTAATCATGTTAGCATGAATATATATATATATATATATATATATATATATATATATATATATATATATATATATATATATTTATAGTAAGACATGAAAATATATATGGCAATCAAGCTACACACAGGCTCCCGCGTTTCATCCCCAGGGGGAATCGTCAGGCTAAATGAAACGCGGGAGCCTCTGTGTAGCTTGTCATATATATTTTCATAGCTTACTACCTAGCTCTACTTACGTATCGAGCACTGTTGAAGTAAATACTGAAAACTGATACATAAAAAATGATATCTCCTTATAATATTTCATGTTGATACATGAAGTACTAATATATATATATATATATATATATATATATATATATATATATATATATATATATACAAACCTTAACGAAAGAGCCAAAATGCCTTCAAAAACCATGTGTTAGATGCAGATAATTTTATTAAAATCAAAATACTATATTTTTTTTTTCATTTTTGTTTTAAATAATTTCGCTCGGTATCACAAGCTTCATCAGAGATTTAAACAAATAAAAGGTATTAACCTTATCTTTTTTCGTAAGAATCCTTCCTGGTATTATAGAAGTGACGTCCGATGTTGTGTGGACTTAACAGAGTAAATGTCTCTTTTAAATTTGAACTTAGATCGCGCATGGTCGCTGGTAGGCATACATTTTGGAAAGTTCATTTTTTGTAAGCATCTTTAAAATTTAAAACTTAAAGAATGAGGCACATATATATATATATATATATATATATATATATATATATATATATATATATATACAAACACCGTTTGTATAGTGAAGAAATGTGTGGCAAAATACATCGAAAGTAAACGCTTTAAGCACTTTCGGATAGAGCTATACAAAAAAATAATCAGATCAACTTCGATGACTGAGCGGGGAACGCTATTGGCGCAGTTGAATAGTGTGGACTGATCTGGGAAAGCTTTAGCTTCTATGCCTACCGATGTAGGAGAGAGGTTTCCATTGGACGATCTACGCACGTGTCTTTTAAAGTGCTCGCATTACCTCCCCTGGAACTAGTCCGTCATCCTATTGTGACATTACTTCCGTCTGATTTATGTTATTATCCAGTACTGTGGAAATAGATGCCAGACATGGTGTGTAACATAGACGACATTCGCTCATGCTACGCTGACATTCCGCGGTACGAAAACGACAATTACGATAGAGATGTAATGTATCAGCATCACTCTGCTTTTTTACGACATAAGAGGATTTATTTAGTTTATTGAATACCAAAAAGACAAGTTTATATTTTACCCGTAGCTCGGAATGAATACGAGTAAGCCTCATTTCACACGGTATTTGTGTGAAATTGACATAGTATACTAAATAGGATTACAATTTGATCAGGTAGTACACTTAATAAGAAAAACAATACAGTTATTAATGATATAAAAAAAGTAACGAATTAAAACAATATAAGAATTAGAAATAAATTCAAGAACTGTAACGAATAAACAAATAAGTTTATATATAAAATACATAAAATTAAGATTTTTCGAAGACTGAGAAAAAACGTAAAACAAGACAACAGGATGACAGAAATATTGCGTACTGCAGAATAACCGAAAGACGAACATCCACAGAATGATAACTAATATTCGTGAATTCGATGCCAACGAGGGCGAAACTCGAGTCTAGGACTTCCGTTTTTTTTCTTTTATTGGTTGTGGTCTGCGACGTTGTCTGATTGTGGAAATAATTATATATCATCTCACATTTAAAGAATCTAATATTTATTTGCTCGCTTCGTTAGCTTGTTGGATGACGTCGTCCTAGCGAGTATAAAATCCTACTTGTGAGACATCGGCCTGGGTTCTATGTTGTTGGATGACTAAATCCCGTATTGAGAAGAGTTGGTACATTCTACAGTCGGCCTTAATCTGTGTAAATTAAGAGACATTATTGTATGTGGCGAGGTAGGTCAATGGAAGAGTACTCGCTTGGCATGCGAGTGACACGGGTTTCGAATCCTGAGTTCGGATGTGTTCTACTGATGAGTCGAAAGGAGGACTAGGATTTCCGGTTTGTTTCTTTCGTAGGTTGTGGGCTACGGTGTTTTCTGATTGTGGAAATAATTATATATATTATCTCACATTGAATATATATATATATATATAATATTTATAAATAAACATTAAATTATCAATACTAGCAGACGCTAGCGTTCCAAGCTTATTGCTCCTATCAGTGCAGGAAAGTTACAATTTCAGACGGTCGCGAGGCCCGAACCCGGTTCACAGAGTCAGCCTAGAATCTGCAAACTCGGCCACTGGAAACCATCACGTAATAAGGAAAATTAAGATCTATATGTATCTAGAAGCGATCAGAGATAGAAGACTAGTCGCGAGTGGTCGACGAAGGTATTCGGAACTTTGCATTAGAGCTTTTTGACAATCTTTTTAAAAAAGAAATTCAAGTGTTGAGCACTCTCGGCGATGATAAAACATCGCGGAGAGTGCTCAACTTGCATTTCTTAAAGGAGTTTATTGTAATATTATGAATAAATATTAAATTAGTAACACCTACAGACAGTTGCGTTTCACGCTTATTGCTCTCATCCGTGCAGGATATATATATATATATATATATATATATATATATATATATATATATGTGTGTGTGTGTGTGTGTGTGTGTATGGGTGTGTGTGTGTGTGTGTATGGGTGTGTGTGGGTGTGTGTTTGTGTGTGTAAGTTCTTATGAGAAATGTAACTTTTCCATTTTATACGCTTCATAATATCTGAACATTTTAAATTGCAAGCTCAATGAAGTTGTATTACTAGATTCAGAGGAGATATATTATATTGATTCATTCAAATCACCATGCAGAAATCAATCCTAAGAAATAATTTTCATGAGACCCTTCAATTTTTTTCTTTTTTAAATAAACACCACAACACTTCGATGGATGTTTATAATTAACATATTATATACAATGTTTTCAATCTTACACGTGTTTCTTGGCAGTTAAATACAACAGATACAGTTTAATAACTTTTCTGTCACTCGTCAGTGATGTTAGAATGTGTATTGAAATTGGAGCAACATCGTATAACACCAAAAGAACACTGGAGTGAAGAAAAAGACATAAAAAACAAATACACCTCCTAGGAGACAGTCACATCGTATGCGAAAGACGTCTCCCATCTTTTTCTTCGGCTTCTGTCTCTTTGATTTTGACATCATAAGATGTTGCTACACATTCTGACATTCTCTAAGGATGGACAGAAAAGCTATTAAACTCTCATTTCTGTATCTATCAGTCAATAACCACGTGTAAGATTGAAAACACTGTTATTTATATATAAGATGTAAATGATGTTGAGAGAATTAGAAAATTTTAAATTTTAAATAAAAAAATAGAAAAGGAGATCTTATGAAAATTATGGCGTTGGATTGATTACTGTTTTATCATTAAACTGAATCAATAATATATATATATATATATATATATATATATATATATATATATATATATATATATATATAGAGAGAGAGAGAGAGAGAGAGAGAGAGAGATGTTTCTTGGTACAACATTTTAATAAACAGTAACATAATGTTATCTATGATGAGGATTTTTTTTATGGTTTATATTATATAGGGGGATAAAGAACCACGAGAAAGGGAACAAAGATGAATCACTTCGTAACTTTTTTTTATCTATGAGGATGTTTGTTTATATAAACTAGTATTGAGGAAATTGGAGGTACAAAAATTAAAAAAACTGACCGAGACGTATTTCAATCGACATTTTTCCAGGTAATCGTCGACTACGAGGGGGAATCACAATTAAAAACGTGATCAAAAGACCATACATAATTATCGAAGGTATAAAAAAATTGAAAAAAATAGATGAAATAAACAATTATGAAAAAGAATCATGGGAAGAAACATATATATATATATATATATATATATATATATATATATATATATATATATATATATAATGATCCAGGTAAAACATCCACAGGGTAGTAATCCAAAGAATTTCAAACGGGTTTATAAAAAGTGCTCAAAAAGTACATTTCGTGTGCAACAGAATCGTAGGATTAATTTTAGAGGAAGCATTATTATAATCAATGAAACAGACGAGGAGGGAAAACAAAAGGAAAATTGTTAAAATTACCTTAAGGCCTTATCGTCTGACCCTCTGAGAGGAAACGTCAGAATGGAAAATTAAAAACAAAAAGTCGAATGAGATATGAGGGGAAAAAACTTATTTCAGTCTCAATTGTTTCCTCCAACTGAAATACTTCCTCCCAACGCATTAAAAGTTTTTTTTTCTTTCCTGTTTCCGGGAACTGTGTTGTTTATGTACGATAATGCCTCAGCTCAAACTGCAATATATATCACAAAGTAGTTGAAAGATAATGTTACACATTGGTCTTTATTATAGTGGAGAATATATATATATATTAGTGGAAAAGCGAGTTTGCTCTGTCATGGTTGAAAAAATGGAAAACTCGACTTGCCGCTGTATGCCAAAGAAGTTATATATATATATATATATATATATATATATATATATATATATATATATATATATTAACCTTCTGATGAGAAGAAACTTATTTCTTTTAAAAATTCGAATTTAAAGTTCTCACATAGACTAACTTCTGCTTTGTTTCATACTATAAACATTAATGTTAAGTCTGTAATAATATATTTGGTTATTTTCACAATATTGAGCATAAGGTATTGTATTAGGAAATAATAGTGATAAACACATTCTTTCATAATATGCTTGATTAATATATATATATATATATATATATATATATATATATATATATATATATATATATATAAACACAATGCACATGTGTCTTGATTACAATGTTTTGGCTCGGACAAACCCCGATCTAAATATTGTAGAACTCATTAAAAAGAAAATTGGCAAACAAAAAGGGTAACATAGAGGCCATCATTGAAAAAACAATTTCAAATGTCATCAAATAATCAGAAATATATTTAATCTAAACCATGCGAGGCCATTTCTATTTTTATGAAGGGAACGAGTATAGAATAACAGAATAACAGAATAACGGAATGACTGGTCCTCGCGAATATCCAGTGCAGGCATGAAATAATAAGAAATATATTAAAACTATATAAACCAGAGAACTTAGGTATGTTTCAGTTTGAAATAATATCGTGGTATCTGTGTTCGCGCTGGACATCTAAAAACTTGAAATATGTATAAGCACTGAATAATTATACAACGGATGAAGATACAAACGAGAAGTAATATTAAAAATAACTGTGCAACCAGCAAAAACTGATTTATTTTGGAAAATCTAAGATTAATAATAATAAAAAAATTATACAATGGATGAAATGCCAAGTAAGCGTTTTTCTATTTGTAAAAAGCAGTATGACAAAAATCGATAACCGCTTTATTCTTCACGGCTGCAACAATTGATTGTTTAACAACGTTTGAAGAAACAATCTCTCTCCATTGTGTCAAAGCGCCAAATCGACCTTGACTCAGAAAGGAAAAGCGATAAATTGTACTATAAAAAATGTCCCTGGCCCCCACGGTCTCTTGACCTTCGCAAAAAGATTATTCTGTCGTAGAGAATACAAATTACAGATTTTTTTTTTACATACATGCAAGTTTTACAACTGAGTTGATCTCGAAGTAAATGTTAAAACTCGCCGGAACGCCAACTAAAATATAGACCTTATTTTGGTTCAATGCATATGTAGTAAGCAGGATGTGAAGTAGGGTATATATATATATATATATATATATATATATATATACATATATATATATATATATATATATATATATATATATATATATATATATATATATATATATATATATATGAAGAAGAATGGAAAGGAATCAGAGAAGCAAAAGCCAAATCATAATTCAATTCAATTGCTCAGAGCAAGGTATATTCCGCAAAAGAGGCAATTTATTCAAGTTAAATTTTCCTTAAGCCAGGCTTTTCAAAGATCAAAATCTTATCATCAGAGGAAGTCGCTGGGATAGATAAGTTGGCAAAGGCCAAGATTTAAAATTTGAAAAAATAAAATAAAAGTTGTAGGGGAAGAAACACAGGGCAAAAAAAAAATTGCTTCTCTGATTCCTTTCCATTCTTCTTCATATCTACCTGCTCTATCCTGGATATTGAGCTGTATACTCTTCACAATAGGTTTTACTTTTCCTAAAAGTTCGCTTTTAGTACACCACTTTATATATATATATATATATATATATATATATATATATATATATATATATATATATATATATATATATATATATATACAAAAATTATATACAAAAATACCACATAAAGAACTTATTAAAGAATTAGGTAATACTATAGATTTAGCTTTTGCAGGAGGAAAAGGTAAATACATAGACTTTGCAAAATCTAAAGCCTTTTGGTGTAAAACTAAAAATGGTAAGACGAGTGTGTCCAAAACTTGTCTGACAATGCTTATAAGTCACCTTATAAAAGAGAGTTACTTTGAAATAGGAAATAAAGTACTACTCCAAACAATTAGTATTCCAATAGGTTTGGATCTTTCTCCATTTTGGGCCAATCTATATTTACATAGACTTGAATATATGTATATATCATCATTAATTAAAAAAACGATATATATAGAGCGTATAGTTATCATGAATGTAGGCGATATATTGACGACCTTGTTTGCATTATGATAGCGATGAGTTTGCAAATACTAAACATTTAATATATCCTAAAGAGTTAAAATTAAATTGTGAACATAAGGGAACACAAGCTACTTTTCTTGATTTGGATATAAAAATTGAAGATAAAATATTTATCTATGAACTGTTTGATGAAACACATATACTAATTATATAAAAAATAGTTACGTTTAATAGACAGTAGAAAAGGATAAAGAAGGAAAGAAATGTTGAAAAAGTTAAAAAGAAGAAGAAAAAGAAAAAAACGACAGTTAGCTTATAACGCCGATTGGAAACGCTGTGAGTTTAAAAATAAAAAGAAGAAAAAGAGAAAGGATGGACAGTTGGCTTATGAACGCCGGTTGGAGGCGCTGTGAGTTAAAAAAAGAAGAAAGAGAAAAATCGGCAGTTAAGCTATGAACGCTGTGAGTTGACAAGGAGGATTAATATTTATTTGCAATGGATGTCAAGAAATTGAACAACAAAGGATGACTAAAAGTATATATATGTATATATATATATATAATTTAAAAACAGTTTGAATGGATTCATCTACACACTTTAAAATGCGGCAACATTTGTGTAAGTAACGGATACATTGTATTAGACGGACGAACTACCCAGGTAAGGAGTACATTTTCTTTTTTTAATAACTAATATAAGTTAGCAAAACATTTATACGGAACAAAACTTAGGTTTAGTATACGGAACGTTTATGTTTTTGTCTTCTAAGAGAAGTGGGGTCTGATGAACTCTGCTGGGAAGCCATGTAATTGAATACCGTCTTGTTTTTAAATTCCAGAAACAGTTTTTCATGGTAAACAACTGATGATCCCTTAAATAATATTAGAAGCAAACTAATATAATAACTGAAAAAGTTCATTTTACTTACATGAGTTATTTTCCACTGAACGACTTGGGACTTAAGGTTTTTTTGTTGTTTTTTTTAAATATAGTTTTAATGGTTGAGAAACTTCCAGAACTATATATAACTGTCCTGTTTTTAAATCTCCGAAACAGTTACATGGTAAACAGCTGAAGATCCCCGTGTTAATATTAGATGCTTACGTTAAGGTCTCCTGCTTTTGTTTCACTGTTAGATACTTAATCCCCCTTTTTATTTTATTTACTTACTATTATATATTATTTATTTATGGATTTTGCAACAGATGTTAAGTCTACACTATTTTGGATTTAGTTAGTTTCTCTGGGAATTTAAACTGCATTTTCCTTCTTTTTTTTTGTCTTTTTGTTTAAAATAACTCAAAGCTTCTTTAGACTATATATATATATATATATATATATATATATATATATATATATACATATATATATATACATCTGTGTGTGTGTGTGCAAGCAGGATGTGAAGTGCTGTATATATATATATATATATATATATATAAATATTTCTTTGTGAATCGAAAGTTTTTATTTAAAAAAAACAATATGTTTATTACAAAAGTATCTCTGCATTTTTACTGGTTTCTTAAACTGCTTCAAATTATAAATTTAAATGCAGTGGAAATATTTACTAATATATATATATATATATATACACACACACACATATATATATATATATATATATATATATATATATATATATATATATGTATATATATATATATATATATATATATATATATATATAATGATATTAATAAACACAGCACAGTTCTTAGGTTTATTATACACATTTTTGTTTCTTAGTTAAAAAGACTAATAAATGTTCTAAATGTGTAACGAGAACATTCGATTCTTCGACGAATCATCTTCAGGTGACATCAAAAAAGCTATAAATGAACACCTGACTAACCCTAACCCTAATCTTAACCTAAATAAAATAAATCAACAACGGCAATGTATGATTAAACCTTTAAAGTCAACAACAATTCGGTGCTGTTACATCAATTTTCCGAATGTTCCATTCAGTGTTTACAGTCAAATTGCTGTATGTAAGATCAATGTATTTCTTGTTCCATTTTCTTTCCTTTATAGCGACTACTTTCGATTTGATTGGTCAAATCATATTCAGGCGGTGTTAATTTTTTTTTTTTTAAGAAAACGTCTTTACTGTTAAGTTTGTTATAATTATCATAACGGCCAGAAATTTACAACTTAAAAGGAGCGTCTATAATATTGAGATGTTACATTAGAGCGTGATTACGTTCTATGAGCGTGCAAGATTACAAAAGTTTGATTGCTTCACTGTTTCGAATTTGGTTACGCTCATTTTCATTGAGGAAGGGAGGATATCGACGTCCGAAATATATTGTATAAACAAAATATTGACATCTTATCGATTTCTTAAACAAAGTTGTATTCCATATATATATATATATATATATATATATATATATATATATATATATATATATATATATATATATATATATATATATATATATATGCGTGTGTATGTATGTGTGAAAAAGGCAAAACGAACACCAAGTAATAATAAATCATCAAGAAACGAGAGATTTACCGGTTTCGTTTGGATCAACGAACGTCTTCAGAAAAAGGGAAGATTTTAAATTTATTGAAAAACGGCAAAATATAAAAAAGAAGAACGCTTAACTGTATATTTTTGGCACGTGTTTTACTATTTGAAAAAGAAAATAAATTAAACAGCACGTACGACAAAAACATTAAAATCGGAAAATAGGAAGAAAGAAAAAGAAAAATAAGAAAAAGAAATGGAAACATGAATGAAATGTAGAAAAAATGAATAGTTACTTTTACCGGGATCAGAGTTTGTTATGCAGTGGCGAGATATATTGCATTATTTCAGTGCGATTAGATAGTGATGAGAGAAGCATTACAGCGCTTCCGACGTACTTGCGGCGTAGGAGAGCGTATTCGGTTTAGAGGAGGGTGCAGTTTTTAAGTCAAAATTGTGGATAAAAGTGTTTATTTTACCATGGCCATATTTTACTATAAACGTTAATAAATCGTACGCCCCCATGAGAGAATTACTATGAATAAGAGAATTATCGGATCTTAATTAACTGTTAATGAATGTTTTATAATATATTATTGATGTTTGGATCAGCAGATCAAAATCTTTAGCATTTAATCCTGGTAAAATGAAAAAACGCATTTTTTCGTTGTGTTATTTTGATTAAACTATACTACTTTATATTCTATATGATATTTTATACAGAAATTGCAAGTCGTATTGGCATAATGGTTAGAGTTTTCGTTGGTTCAATATACGGTGGGGTAAACCACATACAAAACAAGCATGTTACTTGATGCCCACTTACTAAGCATTATTACTTGAGGGTGAAGGGTAAGTGGAGTAATACTTGGAAAGAAGTGGCACCCTTCCCCACGTCTCGATTTAATAACGAATGAAAAGGGAGCATCCGGGTCGCCCCCGACTATTACCGAATACTGTATTTTAATTTATACATAAATGTTAACTCCTTAAATGTGTAATTAAATTAGAAAAAAGTCTAAACGTTAGAGTATCTTCCTAATTTAGAAATAAAGCAAAAAAGCTAACAGAAAATATTCGGTATTGACAGTTCTAGATCATACTGTTTAATCATTAAATGGTTTTTGTTTCAAAAATGACGTATTCCAAAAAATGCTTGTTTAATATACGTAATATTCAACGAAAATATGTCAAACTGCAACTTGTTTCACATCTGCAACGAGCCTTTGGCAAGTTAGAGTAGGTATTAGTATGATGTTGTATCAACACCCCCGCTAAATTGGTAATCAGTATCTTCAATGTCACGGGCGAGTGGCATCGATGTGTCATCTTCCTAATTCCAGAGCTTAAACTTTTAAATCTAGTCATTATAATGGTAAGTAAAAAATATTTTATGATACTCTAGTGTATTATGATTATTTAGATGCATATATTGTAGTGTTTTGTTATAGATGTAAAATGTTATTCCATTGTTGCATATTGGAAACATCATTTATTTTTGTTCAATGAACATAAATTTTTCCCAAAATCATTTTTACTAATTCATATTACATGTACAAAACGTTTTTGACTTTTGTTAAACCAATATAAAAGTAAAGCATTTAAACGTTGATAGCATCTGTTATTTCACTCTATGCATGGAATATTTAGGGTTGGGGTTAGGGTTAGGGTGAGTTGAAGTTAAAGAGTGATATAATGAGCTTTCCAATGTCAGGGTTAGGGTTAGGATGAGTTGAAGTTAAAAAGCGATATAATGATCTTTCCATTGTTATTAAATAAATATCTCCTTTGTTAATATAAATATTTAGGCAACATTTTGTTGAGATAATATTTAAAGATAATTTTATTTTATGTTTTTACTTTTGTGAAGAGATTATATTATTATTAAATACAAAAGTAAAACTGCATCAATTGAAATCTCTTTCTCTCTCCTTCTCTCTCTCCTTCTCTCTCTCTCTCTCTCTGTTACATAGTCCCTGCTTGGGCAGCGGCAGTTATCGTTTTGTATACTCGTCATTTTTAACACCATAAATCATATAATTTGCATACCTTTAAATTTCTCGCACCCTCAATCTTTCCTCGCCGAATAGAGGAGTGCGTCGTCTAGTGTTTGAATTATTTCTTCTTTCTCTCTGCCGTGAACCACGCCGCTGCAACAAAAGCTTCATGACCGACTCTATCGACAAACAATCTTTTAAACTTTCAATTCTTTTTATTACAGGCGTTAGTTATCCATCGACTTGGAGATATTCACTAACGTCGAGAAAGCGAGCAAATTACTGCTTTAGTAATTACTTATCAATTAAGTCCTTAACCATTCGTGGATGGGGTAATTTCGCCTGTATTTTCTTAGGGAATTAATTCCCCTAATTATGTTGCAGACTACATGGTAAAAATCACGTCTCATCGGCTCGCCTCCAAAATCCAGACTGACACAAACTCTGCTTCCCACGCAAAAGCCCGTGACATCACAGAGCCTCTATGCGCAGGTGCACATTGACCCTTGATCTGAGGTCTCGTTAATGCGGTGACCCCGTGACATCTGTGAGCTCCGACTGTGAGAACAGCCCTATTCTGCACTTGACCGCACGGGTCCACCCGCACTAAATCGCGTAAGTCAAACCAACGATTTACAACAGATACGCCCACCTCAAGATGCGTCCGTTCCCACAGGGCCATTATCCAACATCTCTGTCTGTCTTTGAATGCACAATAATTGTTGTTGATTTCAAATGTAGTCAATGTTATTCATAAGATTTTTTTAATATTTTGAATATTCAAAAAATAATCCAAACATTTTTGGCTTCAATATATCAATTTTACTATCATCAAAAATTCAGATAAATTAATGTCACATTTACAAATATATAATAAACAAGAACATTAGTCAGTCGTAAAGCTGCATACCTCTTAATAACAGCGTAAGTATGGGCTAAAGTCTTTTCTTGGCGTTAGTTTTCTATACTGTATGAAGTATTCTCGAAGTTATGCAATGGAAACGTCGATAACTCAGAAACTATTTACCTGATCAATTGTAAATGTTGCATGGTGGTTCCTGTTTATGAAAAACATCAGAACCATAATCAAATTTGGAAAAAAATCAAAACTTGAAATTTCCTCAATATTTCGACCTTGACGGATATTTCATTGCCTACAATATGGGCCAGCTAGCGAGTCTCTAAGATAGACAAAACCTATGTTATCGCTAAAAGTGTAACGTTCACTTTCCATAACCTTGACCTTTAGTATTTGGCCTTTGATATACACACATTTAATCGGTTGTAAGTTAGATCATGATCGCTATCTTTGAAATGCGGAGGCTAGCCTGTACACAAAGAAAGAAACGAACAAACTTGACCGAAAAGATAACCTCCGTCTTGGCGAAGGATACAATTAAGGTAACTAAAATCTAGTTAAAATCTATTATTTTATATTTGACGTCAATTTAAAATAAAATCTTTTAATCTTTAAAAACATAATTTAATTGTTTAAGACTCTAAGTTTCATAATGGATATTTCTCTATTATGATATTTGTCAAAAATTTAAAATGAAGTGCATATATGTGGTTTCGGTAAATCTCAAAATGGTGTTGGGATTAATGAAGCAATTACAGCACTTGTTAAATATGTTTTATACAACGACTATCGTATGCATGTTGCGTTATGGACCTAGTTTCATACATGTATAAAACTAAGTTTCCGTAATCGTTACAGAAACATTAACGTTCCCAAATTGTGTTCATACGTTTTTAGTTGCATGTGTTCCTTGCACTCGTTGTTATGTGAACCTTCCAGACTCCTTATTGATACTTTAATAATTACTAAGTCGAAACAAAACTGATGGAAAACAGAGAAGGCTTATTCAACTTGAGCTTCGTTTCAAACCACTAATCAGTGTTAAGACAGAGAAAAAGACACAGAGAGAGGAGAGAGAGAAAGAGAGAGATAATCACTGTTTAATTATATTTTGTCAGCTCATCTCATTTTACACGTTCATGAGTTGCGTGCTCCCGAACAGACTTTCATTTTCTCTCTCAACCCTCTTCTTGACCATGTGACGTCATATCTTTTTAAAAAACTTGAGTTGACCCCAGACAAGGCATACTGCCACTGAAACGTAAGGGGCCACTGTGGATTAGGTGTCAGAAATTAAAATGAGCATCCTAAGAGACTAGTTGTGAGACGAGATGCTTACATTACATTTACATTTCTGCATGTCGGTAAAGTCAGGGAAACAGGGAGTGGGAAACGAGTTCCAAAGAAGAAACAAGCTATTGGAGTAGAAGGGCTCTCCAGCATTTCGGGACCTTAACAGTGAATGGATGGGAGTTAACTGATTCTCGAGTTGGTCGGATGTTTCTATTAATTCATAATGTCTAGCAATCCTTACATCTGGTTGATCAAGTTAAACCGGGCTGACCTATCATTTCGTCTTTTTCGCAACTAACAATTTTATATACTAGTGGATTTACTCGCATGATATCGAAAATGTTACAAACAAAAGGAAGTTATTACTTGTACAAAATTTACTTAATTGACACCTTAGTTTATTTAGTTGTGCTTCAAAACAAACTTCTATGGCTTTTTTTTTAATAATAGGTCAACACTTATAAAGGGTACATCCACTAGAGGATAATGGTTGAATGAGATGAGATACGGCATAATCACGTTGACACACCGGTTTTCATAAGATCACCGTAGTTAAGCAACATTGAGCCTGGTCAGTACAAGATGGGTGACCATTTGGGAATACCAGGTGCTGTATGTAGGAGGACGTCGACACTTTCCTACAAGAACTGCAAAAACCTAACGTCGTAATCTCTCCTAACCGAGATACTCCCATGAAGACGGTGCAATCCGTCAAGTGTGAATGACATAGCAAGTAAAGGAATACAGAGTTTAATGAGATGTACGCATTGTCAGTGGAATAATGAATAATATTATGAGAGGATTGAAAATGATGAATTCAATGAACAACATTGTATTACTCATAAGGTATTTGTATGCCAAGTATTTGTTGGGATTTGATTTGAAGACGGTCATGTTGTAGCCTGCAGAGAAGGCCAACTGTTGTTGCGTGTTCTACATACTTGAAGTTCTTTGGAAGCAAACTCTGTTCATGGAAAGATGTTAGGCACCTCGGGGAAAGGAGAGACGTTATTTGCAGTGTTAGTAGAATGATAAATGTTTGCTATGAATGTCTTACAAGGATGAAGAGTCCTTCCATGGAAATAACGATATAGTTGATGTTTTTAATGTTTTTCCTGATGTTTATAGGTTAATTTCATAAATTACGTAAACTTTAAAAAAAATAATTAAATGGTTAGGAATACTTTTCTTTTGTTAATTTTAGGATATTATTATTTAAATCTGAGACCTGATATTTCAAACCGATCTGTCATCGTCGGTCAGTGTCAGGTAAGTGCTAATTATATAAAAAAATGCTCAGGACTGTTCGATGTAATTTTAGATAGATAGCCACTCCTCGATTTGCTAGACATTGGACCAGAGTTTACATGCAGCACATGGTATTCCACTATGGTTACCCTGGATTGACTAGGCTCAACATCGCTGTACTTCGGTAATCTTGCGGGTTCCAATGTATTGCCTTATCCTTCAAATACAGAATAAACACACATAAGTTCCATTAAACATAATATCAATATGTTCCCTCCGGTAGCATATTTCCGCTATTATATGTAATATAAGTGGTGAGTTTGCTAATTAAAAGCCAATTGTGACAATTTCGTGTTGACGTAATGAGGAGGTAATGCCTGGGCCTACGTTCTAATGAGAATAGAACATATACTACACTTCCACTCACAAAGTAGTGGGTAATCTCTGGGAGTATAGTCTTATGAGCATAGAACAGATACGAAACTAACCCTAACCCTAAACTAACCCTAACCCTAACCCTAACCCTAACCCTAACCCTAAACTAACCCTAACACTAACCCTAACCCTAACCCTAACCCTTACCCTAACCCCCTCCTAAAAAAAGAGTAAGTCATCCCTGAGAAGATGGGATCATGACCACAGAACAGATACTACCACGTCTCTCAAAAAGGAGGAGATAATGTTTGGGAAGATAGTCTCGTGACAGACAAACAGATATTACCCTACCGCCCTAGATGGATCATTGAAAGATATTAAACGAGTACAATTAATTGAAGTAATTTCAGCTTCAGACAGACAGATACCAAATCTCCATTAGTCATTGATTCGTATTAAAACAACATTTGCAAAAATCTCTGGAACCTCTCTGTAAAGATAGTGTCAGTGAGGATGACCCTTTTTTTAATAATGCATTTAATGTAACTATTTTTGACCCATTCTTTTTTAATACATACACTTTTAGCATTAAGACTTTTTGGGGGCCAAGTGTCGTATTCTGAACAAAAAAGAAATTTCCGCTCATTGTTAATCTCTGATTTGATAAAAAAAAAAAGTGTCTCAGTGCAGAACCTTTTTGATCGTGTTTAATTTTGGTGGCAAAATTCAAATCTGAAAAACTATAACTGTTTGACCTCACAGAAACGCATGACGCTCACTAAAATGGCCAAATACATGCATGCCTTTCTTTTTACCGCGTGAAAGCTGCGTATAGAGAAGTCTTAAAAACACACGTGTGTTATGTCAGGGTTAGGGTTTCCATCAGAACGATCCGATCAATGAGTTATGCAATCTGCTGCTGTTAACTTGAAAGTTTTGTCAGACACACAGACACATGCGTTGCCTGTAATTTGATTCACACACGCGCTAAGCGGCGAGTTTTCACCGTATCTATATCTTTTTGGTTTCGTATTCTTCTTCTCAATTGCCTTCTTTTTCTTCTCCTTCTTCTTTTTTTGTTTCTTTTTCTTCTTTTCCTTCTTCTTTTTCTTCTCCTTTTTCTTCTTTTTCTTCTTTTTCTTCTTTTTCTTAATTTTTTCTGTTTCTTTTTCTTCTTCTTATTCTTCTTCAACTTCCTTTTTTGTTTTTTTCTTCTTTTTCTTCTTCCTTTTCTTCTTTTTCTTCTTTTTCTTTTTCTTCATTTTTTTCTTCTTCTTCTTCATTTTTTCTGTTTCTTTTTTCTTCTTCTTCTTCTTCCTTTTTTGTTTTTTTCTTCTTTATCTTCTTCCTTTTCTTCTTTTCCTCCTTTTTCTTTTTCTTCATTTTTTTCTTCTTCTTCTTCATTTTTTCTGTTTCTTTTTTCTTCTTCTTCTTCTTCTTCTTCTTCTTCTTCCTTTTTTGTTTTTTCTTTTTCTTCTTTTTCTTCTTCTTTTTTCTTCTTTTTCCTCTTCTTTATTCTTCTTCTTTTTTCTTCGTCTTTTTCTTTTTTTCTTCTTTTTCTTCTTTCTTCTTCTTCTTCTTATCTTTCTTTACTTTCTTCTTTTTTTTTCTTCTTCTTCTTCTTCTTCTTCTACTTCTGCCTTTTCTTTTTTTCCTTCTTTTTCTCCTTTTTTCTTCGTTTTTCTTCTTGTTCTTTTTTCTTCCTTTTTTCTTTTTCTTCCTTTTTTCTTTTTCTTCCTTTTTTATTTCTTCTTCTGTTTTCTTTTTTGTCTTCTTCTTCTTCATTTCTTCTTTTTTCTTTTTCTACTCTGCCACTTCGTTTTGTATTTATTTTTATTCTCTTCTCCACATTATTTTTATCTTTCTCATCGTTTTCATATTCTTTATCTCCATCTGTTTCTACTTCTTCATCTTTTTTCCCCTTTTTTTCTCAATTTTCTATTTTTCTCTTCTAAATTTCCTTCTGCTTTTATTTATTCATCTTCTTCTTTTTTCTGCATCTTCATCTTTTTTCCTCCCACTTGATTCTACTCATATTTTGTGTTCATCACCTTCTTCTTAATCATACTTTTCTATTTTCTTCTTCTCTATCTTCATCTTTTTCTTCATTTATTTCATTCGCACTCGCACTTACATCCATTTCCAACATATATTTATCTTTTTCTTCTTTTTTTACTTCTTTTTCTTTTTTTCTTTTTCTTCTACTTCTTCACAGTGTATTTCTTCTTCGTTCTCCTCTTCCCCTTTCGTTTTCTTTATGACTAGTCTCTCTCCTCTATTTCATCATTAATCTTCTTCATCTACTTCGACACCATCTTCTACTTCCTCATCTTTTTCCTTTTTTCTCTTCTACTTCATCTTTTTATTTCTTGATCATCGCATTTTCCGTCTTCGTCATCATCCTTCTCTATTTTCTGCTTCTTCATCTTCAGCTTTTTTTTCATCTATTTCATCTTTGTTCTTCTTGTGCTCCGTCTTCATCTTTATATTCCTCATCATACTTCTCTATTTGATGCTCCATTCATCTTCATCTTTTTTTCATTTATATTTTTCTGCTTCATGTTCTTTTATCTTCTTCTACTTCTTCATCCGTTGCATTTTCGTTTTGTATCCTTCTCGCCTTTTCTTCCTTGTATTTTAAAAACTTCTTCTTCGTCTTCTTTTTCTTCTCATTCTACTTCCGCTTCAATTTCATCTTTTACTATGGTGACCCTCTTTTTCTTCTTCTCATTCATCACACTTATCTATCATTTCCTGTTCATCTTAATCTTATATTTAACTTACTTCATCTTCTCCATCTGATCTACTCTATCTTCTTCCGTTTCTACTTAAACTTCATATCTTTTTCTTAAACTTCTTCAACAGTTTCATATTGTTTTTTCACCCTCCTCACTTTCTTTTTCTTCCTTGTATTTTTAAATATCTTCTTCTTTTCACTCACAATCATCGTTTCTCGTTTTCTCCGGTTTCATCTACACCATTTCTGTTTTCTGCTTTTCCTTTTAACCTTTCTTCTTCCTTTATTTTCTTCTTTTTTCCTCGTTCTTCCTTTTCCCCCTTCTATTCCATTTATGTCCCCTTATTCCAAATCAGCATTCATCAATTTCATCTATTTTCTTGTTTCTCCTTTTTCTTCTATACTATTTTTTTTCTACCTCGTTTGCTTAATTCTTTTTCCCCATTACTCCCCTTCTTTCTTCTTCTAACTCTTTTTATTTGTAATCTTTTTTCACTAGTTTTCCAATACTTGCTTTTTAATTACCCCTTCTTTCCTCTTCTTTTTGTTTTCATAGTTTATCTTCTACATCTCAACTTTTATTTAATTATCTTTATCTTTTAATTCTTTATCCCTCTCCTTGCTTTTATCCTTATTCGCTCTACCTCAGTTTCATCTGTTTTTGTTTTTGTCTTTCTATCACACATTGCTTTTTCTTTACACGCGTTGTCTTCTTGTTTGGACGCCCTCTTCCTTTCCTCTTTCTCTTTTGATTCAACATCTCGTAGATTGGGTTCTCCTTAACCCCTCTCTCACATTTTCTTATTCTCTTTTCTGGAATAGTTCATCTGTTTGTTTCTCCTTTTCTCGTAAATGTGTCTTTAACTTTTGTACCATTTATTTCTCTACATTGTTTAATTATATCTTATACATTTCTCATCGGCTTCTCTCCACACACAAACACACATAGACACACACAGATACACACACACACATATATATTTATATTTATTTATTTATATATATGTATATAAACAAATATATTAGTTCGTATAGATGTGTGTATGACCACAAAACAACTGTTCAATTTATTATGTATTTATTTGCTTAAGACAACATCTATTTTACGAACACAAACAGGCATCGCTATTATATTCAGAAAACATCAAATTCATATTAATAAAAAGAAGAAACATCAAATGTATATTTCGAAACACATGATAAGAAAGATTTTATTGAGGAGTTTTTGATAAATGGGCGCCCGTCACAAATCGACAGTTGCCACATCAATTTCTGAAACCATTAACTAAAAGTTGCATGATGTATCCTAGGAACTCAAATATTGTTGCCTTTTACTAGACTATTCTCAATATATATATATATATATATATATATATATATATATATATATATATATACATATATATATATATATTCATATATATATATATATATAGTAAAAACAAATTCTGAAAATTTATCAAATTATTACACTTTAAACTCTAGTAAAATATACACTAATCAGCTATTAAACCAACTTCTGTGTAAAGTTAAAGGAATGTAAATAATATGTAGAGATATATATTTTAATTTCATATTATATAATATTATCAAATAATATATTACGTATTTATATTTTCAGTATTTCCTTAAACATTGTCCAATACATGGATAGTATTAGTATGAAAATATACTTTTTAGCAAATAAGTTTGTTTTTTATACCCATTTCTCTAGAGCTAACTTGTCATAAGTATATGTTCATATTAATGCACATACACACATATTGATATATATATATATATATATATATATATATATATATATATATACATATATATATATACATATATATATATATATATATATATATATATATATATATATATATATATATATATAAAGATAAAAAGGAAGAGAGATAAATATGTGCGAATGAAAAATCTCTTCAATCTTCGATTGTTCAATGGAGGGTGTATTCCATAAAGAACATGTTTATTTTTCGTTCCTTAAGCCAGAATTTTCAAAGATTAGACTCATCAGAGGAATTACATAGATGGATAAGTTTGCAGTAGGAATAGTCAAAATTCAAAATGTGAAAAACAAATTATGCACACACTTTTACTTTCTATTACCCTATATTGTTTCTTTAATTAATTTGATTGTGTAATGAAGAATAAAATATACTACACTAACACCTTCCAAAGGAAGAGGTAAACCTTGGAGGAGTCCACCACCTCCCCCTACAAAAAAGATGTGGTCGGATGGTGTCATCACAACACAACATATACTATAATAAATTTCTTCAAAATAAAAGAGGTAATTATCTTTGTTCATAAAGATAGGGACTATATTTTTCAGACCATTTTTCATTTTGCCATTTTACGTGTACAATAAAACTTGCCAAACTATAATCGCAGCATCACCTTCTTATTTAATGGGTGATTCTCATTGCTGCGATTATAGTTTGGCAAGTTTTATTGTACACGTAAAATGGCAAAATGAAAAATGGTCTGAAAAATATAGTCACTATCATTATGAACAAAGAGAATTATGCTAATTAAAGAAGTACGATCACTTCCTTTGATGTTTTTTTTCATATTAAAAAAAGACTTGTTCAGATGGCGACTATATTTTTCCGACCAAATTTTTATTTTGGCGTTTCACGTGTAAAAGGAAACTTCACATAACTTAGGTAAAAAAAGACATGTTTATAACCTTAAGTTATCCTTTTTCCTTAGCTAGCCTCTTATTCGACTTGTTCAGATGGCGACTATATTTTTCCGACCTAATTTTTATTTTGGCGTTTCACGTGTAAAAGGAAACTTCACATAACTTAGGTAAAAAAAGACATGTTTATAACCTTAAGTTATCCTTTTTCCTTAGCTAGCCTCTTATTCGACTTGTTCAGATGGCGACTATATTTTTCCGACCTAATTTTTATTTTGGCGTTTCACGTGTAAAAGAAAACTTCACATAACTTAGGTAAAAAAAGACATGTTTATAACCTTAAGTTATCCTTTTTCCTTAGCTAGCCTCTTATTCGACTTGTTCAGATGGCGACTATATTTTTCCGACCTAATTTTTATTTTGGCGTTTCACGTGTAAAAGGAAACTTCACATAACTTAGGTAAAAAAAGACATGTTTATAACCTTAAGTTATCCTTTTTCCTTAGCTAGCCTCTTATTCGACTTGTTCAGATGGCGACTATATTTTTCCGACCTAATTTTTATTTTGACGTTTCACGTGTAAAAGGAAACTTCACATAACTTAGGTAAAAAAAGACATGTTTATAACCTTAAGTTATCCTTTTTCCTTAGCTAGCCTCTTATTCGACTTGTTCAGATGGCGACTATATTTTTCCGACCTAATTTTTATTTTGGCGTTTCACGTGTAAAAGGAAACTTCACATAACTTAGGTAAAAAAAGACATGTTTATAACCTTAAGTTATCCTTTTTCCTTAGCTAGCCTCTTATTCGACTTGTTCAGATGGCGACTATATTTTTCCGACCTAATTTTTATTTTGGCGTTTCACGTGTAAAAGGAAACTTCACATAACTTAGGTAAAAAAAGACATGTTTATAACCTTAAGTTATCCTTTTTCCTTAGCTAGCCTCTTATTCGACTTGTTCAGATGGCGACTATATTTTTCCGACCTAATTTTTATTTTGGCGTTTCACGTGTAAAAGGAAACTTCACATAACTTAGGTGTGTAATTTTTTTTTATGTTGTCTTCACTAAAACACGGTGTAAGTAAAAAATATATATAAATTCATTATAAGTAATGCCAAAACGTATTTCACTCTAAATAATTCACGTGACTGAAATAGTAATTAACGCCTAAAGAAAATATCCTTTTTTCTAAAGAGAAGGAGTTAATAAAAAAGCAAGCATGCCTTTTTATTTTATTTATTTAATAGTGGGGGGGGCAGAAATGTTGATAAAATAATTTATTATGAATTGAAAGAAAACTTTCAATTAAAAAAACACCTTACCATTTAAACAGAAACTCCAATGTGAGTTGTTTGTATTTTAAGTAAAAGACCTTTTTATTTAAGACTGTATATTTATATATATTTTTGCTCTTTTATTTCGTAAATGAACCATGTCTTACAAAAGCAACAAAAAAAGAAAATCTATCGTCGCTAGAGCAGGCGAAGGAGTGGTTGTGATGACGGCGCCAATTTTTTCTTTAATAGTCCAGTGCAGAAGAACGAAAGCAGTCGCCCCCACCCCTCTCTGTGACTTTTATGCCTCATCGGCATATCTTTCTCGCTGGATAAGACATATTGGTTTCATCTAAATTATCTCTTTTTATATTTTAAGAAAGTTTTCTTTTTGTAATTTATTCATTTTTTTTAATTAAATTACTTGAATTATTTACTGTTAATATCGACGAATCTATTGCAGATACACAGCGAAAATAAAATAATAAAATCATAAATGAATAACAGCTTATATTAATAAATTATAGATGAACTGAGCGGCACCTTTCCAGATATAGTAACAGTACACTATCTTAGGACATACTTGACTCTTATATAAAAGCAGAGGATTGCGTCAGGAGTGAGATACTTTCTGGAGCGGTCGAAAGATCCAACCATTTTACCAGCGACCTCAATAACAGATTTGATGTAAGTTTTCTATGTGAGGTCTGGCGTGAAGGTCGATCCTAGGAGCTGATCAAAGCAGGATGGTTCTTCAAGGAGAAAGGCATTTATTTCAATTGGAGCAAAATGAGGACCCGAGTGTTGTAGGTGAAAGGAGTTAAGTTTGGTTTTAAATAAATTAAAAGTAACCAGCCACCATTTTCCCCATTGCACTATGTGATTCAGGTCGGTTGTGTCATCTGAATTAATATCGACGACCTTTGATATGTTAAGAGCTATTGCCTTAGAGATAAAGCCTTCGTCAATAGATTCATGAGTGATATTACAGTCAGCACATCAGCTATTGATCTGAGTGGATTGTTTTTCTGAGGTGGATGACGTCATTGATTTATCACAGATTTAAACAGCTTACTCATGACGCACAGGAGACTGAATAGTCTGTACTGAGACGCAGTAGACCGATCTCCAATATATTTGAATACTGAGTGACGAGGTTTTCCAAGGTGATGGGAAGCATTTCCCATTTAAACAACGATTGAACAGCCTTCTATAAATAAGAGCTATTTCAGATTGCAGCTTCTTAAGCGATATAATTGAAATTTGTCAAGACATGTTGCTATACTGAAATCTAGGTGCTTGGGTACGTTCACCTGCTTAGCTTAGTTTAGCAACATCCCGGGCAGATATATCGTTATCGCTCAGAGTGTTCACCGTCGTAGGGGAAAATTCAGGCGGTAGACGGGCCTGATCGCAAAGGATAGAATTTAATAGATTATATGTATATGTGTACACCAATAACTTATTATTTAAAAAAAAATACATACATGTGCGCATATATATGTGTATCTACATTTCTACACACACACACACACACACACACACACACATATATATATATATATATATATATATGATAATTTTATTTACACAGACATGTAAATAAAATTATCATAAATAAAATTATGATAAATAAAATTATCATATATAAAGCTCTATTTTGATATTGAGCACTTTTTATAAACCCGGTTAAAATTCTCTGGATTACCACCCTGTGGATATGTTTCACCTGGATTATTACCATTATTATATATATATATATATATATATATATATATATATATATATATATAAAAGAACATATTTTGTTTTATACTTTGATTTTCTAATGTATATATAGAGATAGATATATACCGCTATGTGTGTACGCATGTAATCTCTGTATCTCTCACTCTCTCTCTCTCTCTCTCTCTCTCTCTCTCTCTCTATATATATATATATATATATATATATATATATATATATATATATATATATATATACCATTAAGAAAATAAGTCATACATAAATATGTATATACATTATTATATATATGCGCATATATTAATAGAAAATGTATTTCATTACTGGTCATGTGTATAATGTAAATATATATCACATATACACAAACACACCAACACACACACACACACACACACACACACATATATATGTATATATATATATATATATATATATATATTTAACTTGTTTAATCACAAAACACAAAACTACCTCATGTAGTTGTACATAACACAATAGTTTTATATATATATATATATATATATATATATATATATATATATATATATATATATATATATATATAATGTGTAGTTGTGTGTGTATGGTCAGCCACGGATTGCTTTTCCTAAAAAACAGCTATTCATGGTCGCTAGACTAACAAGTGGTTCATGCTACCCTAAATATGTTCTCAACATTTTATGTAGACTCTACACGTAAACTATATATACTTCACTGTATAACGTTGGAAGTACAAGCCTTCTTCGCAATCTTCAGACGAGAATCTATCAGATTTCTTTTTTTACCTTAAAAGTAATAACAACTTCCTTGTCTATGTCTGTAAATCCATATAATAATTTATTCCTATATCGTACCTCTTTAATTTTAGTACGTAAGCCTGCTAATCTCTCTCTCTCTCTCACTCTCCATATATATATATATATATATATATATATATATTCAGAGAGAGAGAGAGAGAGAGAGAGATAAGGAGCACGAGAGAGAGAGTAATATTATACTAAGCCCCTTGAAGAAATTAAAGTTGAGCACTCTCGAGGGCGTAATAAATAGACTGTCAAAAAGCTCTAATGCAAAGTTCCGAATACATTCGTCGATCACTCTCGACTAGTCTTCTATCTGTACCCGCTTCTAGGTAAATATATATCTTATATTCCTTTAATCACGTAACGGTTTCCGTTGGATATGGCGACTGCTGACTCTGTGAACCGGGTTCGCGCCTACCGACCGTCTGAAATTGTTACTTTCCTGTACTGATGAAAGCAATAAACTTGAAACGCTAGCGTCTGTAGGTATTAATAATTTAATATTTATGAATAAATATTATATATATATATATATATATATATATATATATATATATATATATATAGTGTGTGGCAGGTTATGTAAGAAACAAATCAATAGAGTGCTAGATCGCAGAAAAGTGAGAGTTAAATACAAATAATTTATTTTTTTAAATGTATTTTTAAAAATTATTTCACCATGTTGTTTTTATTTCGAGACCGTGATGATTCTTTTATGGGCTATAGACGATTTGAAAAGTTGTTTTAAGTCAGTCCATCTGTTTAAAACCGCGGTACAACTCTGAAATATGTAACGTATAGTTTTTCAAATAATTTAAATACACATATATATATATATATATATATATATATATATATATATATATATATATATATTATAATATAAAATGAAGTAATAAAATAAGGTGTCAATCAAATTTTATTATAATTCAAAGTTCAAGCAAAGTATCCTTAAGTCCTTAGCTCATGAGTTTTCAAAGATAATTCTTCTCTTCAGAGGACCATTACTGCAGTTATACTACAACAGGTAATAAAATTAAGCTTTGAAAATATAAAATTATACACAAATACATAAAAATACATAACATCAAACATATCAACCCAAAAACATACTTTTTGTTGAATCCATACAATGCATCCAGGTCATACAAATTGAGAAATATAATCAGGAAAGACATTACTCCAAGTTACAAACTTTGAATTCCAATAAGATTTGATTGACACCTTATTTTATTACTTAATTTTATATTATAATATTAATGCTCTATCCAGTATATTGAGCTTCAGTTTTTATCCGGATGTTTCACTAATTATAAGATGTTAGTTGACGCTTATATCTTTTGTTGGATTGCATCATATATATATATATATATATATATATATATATATATATATATATATGATGCTAAGTTTTCTGTATGTATGCATGTGTGTATGTGTGACACGGTATAACAGTTAAACGGTTTCTATAAGGGCAAAAGTAGCCCCAGATTTCGGCCTGATGTTCTTATCAATATTAGAAGTTCTTACCCCTTTTTTTCAAAACTCATTATTCGAAATTTAAAGTATGTCAAAAAAACATTAGAAACAAATGTCAAGCCATTTTGAGCGTTCTCTTTTCAACTGATGTCCCCGTCTCAAAATACGTCTCAGTGACCGACATCACTTTCTCATTGAAACTAAATCTATTTCTCTGAAGAATTCTTTTGAGGTCTGCAAACAGCCAGTAGTCGTTGGGGTTACACCTGTAGAATAGGGTGTATGCGGAAGAAACTCAACGAAGAATTCATTTAGTTTTTCAATCATTTTGATCGACTTGTGACACAATGCATTGTCTTCTTTATTAGTGGCCATTTTTTTTTTAGATCTTTTTCGAGAATAAATGATGACTCACCAGTAAAAGGATGGTGATGATGGAGAGTGGTTGATTTATATTTTGAAATATATTCAATGTTGTTCATAGTCATTAATATATAGCAGTCTTAGCAAGAGATCCAAGATGGTGACTCAGATGCTCCACACGTAGAGTTAAAAAAAAGCAACTAAGATGAATATCGAACACATTTAAAGAAAGTTGCTTGTGGAAATATAGCAATCCATTAATATTTGATGATGATATCTCTTCACTTGTGCAGGACTTACTTAACTATCGACATAAGATTGCAAAAATGTTACTTTTCTTTTTTTTTTAACTGAATCAAAACCACTTTTTCAGAACTAAACTTAAAACTTAGTTTAGGGTTTAAAAAACAAACAGTTCTTCTTAGCTTGAAACCGACGGTACTAATGTTGTACTAATTTTTCGGTACCCAAAAATAAATAAGTATTACGCTCTTAATTTTAATTGTAATTCTCAATTAATCGAGCACTCTGCTGGGATTTTTCCTACTATATTAAAAAAGATATTATATATATATATATATTGATACAGAAAATTAGTACAACATTCGTACCGTCGGTTTCAAGCACAGAAGGACTTAGCCATCCGGCTCTCTTCAGCTTCTGTTGTCATCTGTTTCGGAAATGTGAAGTCACGTGTCACTCTCGTTTGGACGCGTTATTTGCTAAGAGTCTTATTTATGTTTGTTTAAATTTAGTGTAAGGAAGGTTTAATAAGGTTTGAAAAAAAGGGAAAGGGTGAAAAGAAACAGTTGCGTTTTAAACCGGAGAAGATTTAAAGAAATATAAAAAAAAAAAAAATTAAAATTAAAAAAAAAAAAAAAAATATTTCTCTCTCTCTCTCTCTCTCTCTCTCTCTCTCTCTCTCTATATATATATATATATATATATATATATATATATATATATATATATATATATATATTAATGTACACGCGGACTTCAAAAATCTATCTTGATATATTAGTAAAATATTCATGTAAAATCACAGGAATACGTCAGCAATTTAATTTTCTTATGAGCATTTCTGATCCCTTAAAAAAGCATTCACAGTTTATTTTTTTTATTATAAAGTCGATGATGTTCATCCGATTCTATTTCAAGTGGTGGGGTATGTCTGAATTGGTTGGCTGACTTGCTATTATCTTTCACACGTCCCCTCACAACGTGAAATGGTGTTGTTCAGCGGTTTACTCGTTAATTTTGCGCAACAGGATGGAAGTGCATCAATGTATTTATATACAAATTAGTCTTTATTATCAAATAGAAGATATATATATATATATATATATATATATATATATATATATGTATATATATGTGTGTGTGTGTGTGTGTGTGTGTGTGCGTGTGTTGAGACAAGCAGGTGAACGTACCCAAATTTAAACATGTCGTTCCAAGGCCACATTTAATGAATCGCCATGGAAGAGATTAAACGCAATTCTTTCATAAGGTCTGTGGTAAAAACTGAAGGCCTAACACGTGTGGATGAACCACGCACGTGCAACTCATATCTTATCATTGAAATGAATGATCAATTGTATTCCACCATTTGTATCATATATATATATATAACGTACAATATATACATATTATATATATATATATATATATTGAGAGAGAGAGAGAAAGAGGAGTATATATATATATATATATATGAATTGTATAATCATATATATATATATATATATATATATATATATATATATATATATATATATATATGAATTGTGTGTATTTATTTTTAAATGCTTAACGTAATGCAATTTTGTTCTGTGATGCCATCCAGCGTTGCTGAATTTAAATCGTCGACAACTTCTTCGTGGAAAAATGCAAAACACGTTTTATGCGCGTTTTTTCCGCCGTCATTTTAAAATTCTCTTCGTTCTTTTTTTGTTCACTTGCTTTTGACACCTGAGGATGATTCGACGAAGAATCGAAAACGTTCGTGAAACCTGTGAAACTTATGGAACATTTATTAATTTTGTTGATTTTAATACAAAAAAGACCATCAGAAAAATTGAAAAGGTAAAAAACGGTATACTTAAACAGATGATTATATATATATATATATATATATATATATATATATATATATATATATATGTGTGTGTGTGTGTGTGTGTGTGTGTGTGTGTTTTGTGTGTTATATAGTTTCATATATATATTCTTTTAGTATGACAATATATTATGTATATCTGTTTTATTTCCTTATTTCCTGCAACGGTGATCAATGAGTTGAGCTGTGGAGTAGAATACTAATATACGTATGGCAAGTAAGCTGCAAGGAATTGTGTCCGTTTTATTCCTGAAATGAATGTTAGCCATTAAACTTGACGAATTAATTCAGGAATTATACACATATGTTTCTTTTTTAGAAAGATTCGCTTTCATGGCAACGTAAATGCTCTATTGGATCTCTGGAATTACACTGCTTGACCACATCTGTAATGTAGACATTGGTCGAGGTCAAGATAAAAGAATGGCTGCTCAGAAGGTTTGGACGTGTGCTGAGGGCCGACGACGCCACTGTCACGAGAGGAAGGCCGAAGATTAGATGGGCAGACGCCCTACACAATGATGTCCGTAAAACCGGCCTTCACTTGGACTAAGCTTCTAGTCGTGCCAAGTGAAGACGCCATTAATTAGTGCGGATTACGCCGTAGCTTGGGACTACCGCAAAGAAGAATTGAGTAATTAGAAAATCCAGTAATTTTCAGCGAAATTGTTCTATTATTAAATATTCTTACACTGTAACTAAGGTTTCGTTATAAAATAATATAAAATAAATAAGTCAGGACCGTTTTCAACATTTGTTGAATGACACATTTTAATATCTGTTATTCGTGTAATTAATTTAAGAAAGTATCCGAAACTTGAGACAATCCTCCACATGTATAAATGTCAGATACGTCCTAAGACGGGGTACTGCTGCCTACTTAGGGAAGTGACCCTAAAATCACTTGCCTTGACAGTGTACAAAATCAATTGCGCGATCCTCTCGTCTGTACAGCCCTTTTTACGCAGAAAAGATGGTGCTAGTCCTTCTCTTTTGGCTAAGATCAAAGTGTAGTATCTGTTCCGATGGATACTGCACCCCATAGACTGGTATTATCTTTGCCTTCGGACCTTGATTTACGCCGGTCTATGGGTCTGCCCTGTGCAGTTCTAGGAGGTCCACCCTCCCAGGCTTCGTCTCTCCTCTTTGGGGAGGAGTAAGTTTATTGCTTACTGCCTGAGGCGCCCCTACCGGGGAATGCTGACGGAGCTGCCCAGGCAATTTTTAAACCCCACTTTCCCGACCCGACATTGGGTCACATCTTACTTGTGGGAGTAAGATAAAAACTGGCCTTGTGCCTAACTCCTGGAGAGGAGTAAATCAATACTTTATCCTTATTTTTTATGGTAATAGCTTTCCCCTGTAAAATATTCACGGGAAGAACTCGTCTCGGTACCACCACATTCAACGCTTATCAAAACCCAAAGGCCACTCGAGGATAAGGGTTAATGAGTGTAGGTTTCACGGTTAGACAGCACCGTGATGTTTTGTAACGATTTGAGACTTGGCAGTCTTTAATTATTTAAGAGAGCGGTTCAACAAAATGTTTGTTACATGTGAATTGAATACAAGTGTGTAATTCTACAGACAGCCCTTATTTCAAGACTTGCTACGAATGATTGGTCTAGAGAAATAACACACAAGAATAAACATTTGAAACACTTGTACTTGTGTGTTATTTCTTTAGACCAATCATCCTGAGGAAGTCTTGAAATAAAGACAGAACGTTGATGAATACATAAATACTATTTTTGGTTTTCCTTTTCCCATTTCATCCATTAAAAAGCCTAAATACCGTGGAACCATACACAAACACACACATACACACACACACAGACATATATATATATATATATATATATATATATATATATATATATATATATATTTTGGTACAGAAAAATTAGTACAACATTCTGTACCAAAATTGTTCCTACTATATTACAGAGAAGTTATATATATATATATATATATATATGTGTGTATATATTTATATATATATTATATATGTGTATATATTTATTATATATATGTATGCATATATATAAATTCCCGAAACAGTTTTTCATGGTAAACAACTGATGATCCCTTAAAATTGTGTTAGAAATAAACTAATATAATAACTGTAAAAAAGACTTGGGACTATAATTTTTTTTTTTTTAATATAGTTGTAATGGTTGAAAAACTTCCGAGACTATATATATATGTATGCATATGTCTCTCTCTCTCTTTCTCTCTCTCTCTCTCTCTCTCTCTCTCTCTCTCATATATATATATATATATATATATATATATATATATATATATATATATATATATATATATATATATATATGTATGTATATGTACACAGTCTAGATGCGTGTATTTTATTTTAAAATCGTACGAGCTCTAAAAGATGGAACAACTAAAGAAATACGAGCTTATGGAATTGTTTCGGCAATTAAACTCCTGCTTGCCTATAAGGCTCCATTAGCTAAGGGATAGAAAGCCAGTACTGTTTTTAGTATAGCGGATTTAAATCCCACGAGAGTAACGCCCCTTCTTTTGATCGCTATATTTCCTATCCGATCTTCGTTGATAAAACATGAACGGTGTTTGTATTATTTGGATTATTCAAGCTACTGCTCTTATATTGGGTGTTATTCTCACAACGTTTCGGCCGATCTAACCTCCGACCTTTTTGAAGTGTTGTTTTCGAACTCGGGAATCTTTATGTGGAAATCGAACATCTGTAGGGAATTTCGAACCGAACACTTTATTTAGTCCACGGGAGCAATTTGGTCAGCCATGTATTCTTAGTATCGCCCGCAATCAGGAGTTAACTTTCAACTTTTAGAAAACTGTCACTTAAAAACTAATTATACTTAGCAGTTATATAATTCGAAACATGAACGATGTTGTCTAAAACATGAGTTTTCAATAAATTAACAATTTAATGATTTAATTGATAATTTAATTTTGTGTACATATTTTCAATGGATCGTGTAGAATAATAATTACGACATTCATTGTCAATCAATCCTCATAGAGAAATCTATTGGAGAGAGCTGTTGCGAGAACGTAAAGTGGATTACAATGGTTATTGATAAGTGTGGCTATTACAAGGGAGACGATAATATACAGAATCCCGAGAACACCACTTCATTTTCCCAGGGAACAATCGCGTAAATACTAGTGAGTAAATAATAATATCTGGGAATACTGAAAGCGTATTCCATCAAATGAAGACGAAAGAGATGATTGAAAAAAACTATCTGAAAAAGCGGAAAAAAACGCTCATTCAAACAACATTATATAAGAAAAACGTATTTATATCGTAAAAACTTGGGTAATATTCCTCCTAAGGTACTGTGGATTCTTCATAAACCAGACAAAATAAACTCCGGTTACATAGATGTAAGAAAAAGCCAACTGATGACTAGTTGTTTATGGAAGTCGCTCCAGACAAAGCATTAAGCCACTTGATGTAAGAGCTAAAAAAAACTACTTCAATGTCAAACACTAGCCAACGATAAACGTCAGATTGATAGATTCCGACCCACGCACGGATATTCTCAAAGAGAATGTCTCCGTCATTGTAGGGACAATAGAGAGTAGATATGAACGCGTTGCTGTGAGCAAGTGCGACGCAGAAGCACGTATGGGACAATCAAGGGTTTTCTTTGGAGATTTCCCGGCCATATGGAAAGCCATCCCTTATGTAGGCACATATTCCATGTCCATGATGATTTTCAGGGTCAAGTTTGGATGTCATGTTCGAGTGATCTTTAATGGTGAAATCATCCACGGAAATAGTCAGGCTGATGCCAGCTTCGCACAGGAACAACAAATCGGGTTTGGTTTCCCGTAAGTGGATTTTCACCTCTCGAAGGTTGGAACGTAGACTCCTGAATTTGGAAAAATGGATCTGGTAGTTGGGAGTCTACATTCGAAGTTGGAGTTACGTTTATGTTGTGTATTGTGACTTGTCATGTTGATGTTGGACATTTTGTAGAAGAGGTCAGCATGGTTGTTAAGAGCAGCGCAGGGAGAGGGAGAGAGCATGAGTAAAGAAGAGAGATTTTCTTTGAAGGCCAATGAAAGAAAACACCTGTAGTAGTTGCCACTAATTAACGCATCGATGGGCCCCACCAGCAATTACTGCATAGGACAGACTCAATTCACCAAATATCAATACTACTAGTATTATGACCCTGCTGAAACGACAGCCTTCTTTTGAGTTGCTTCAATGTTCGGGTCCTTGACTATCAGACGGATAATGTCAGCCCAGGTAAAACGTTTACCTTCAGCACCCTTATTAGTGACATGGCAACAGGAATAGAAAGATACTTACTCAAGTCATCTACTACTAATGCTCGCACAAAACTGCAGACTAAGTAGAGAGAATTTTCTTCCCCGAAGTAGGAGAAGCGAGAATTAAGGGACTGCCGAAAAGTAATCCACAATACGTTTACTACTCATCATTTAAAAAGTTCTTTGTCTTCGCCTTCGGGGCTTGATTCCGCCGGTCTATGGGTCTGTCCTGTGCAGTTCTAGGAGGTCCACTCTCCCATGCTTCGCCTCCCCTCTTTGGGGAGGAGTAAGTTTATTGCTTACTGCCTGAGGCGCCCCATCCGGGGAATGCCGACGGGGCTGCTCAGGTAATTTTTAATGGCCAGAGTGCTCACCTTCTCGGGCGCTGGCTTTTCAAACCCCACTTTCCGACCCGAGCTTGGGTCACATCTTACTCGTGGGAGTAAGATAAAACTGGCCTTGTGCCTAACTCCTGTAGCGGAGTAAATAAAATTTAAAATGTTCTTGGCCTTTTGGCTAAGATCAAAGTGTAGTATCTGTTCCGATGGATACTGCACCCCATAGACTGGTATTGTCTTAGCCTTCGGGGCTTGATTTACACCGGTCTATGGGTCTGTCCTGTGCAGTTCTAGGAGGTCCATCCTCCCAGGCTTTGCCTCCGCTCTTTGGGGAGGAGTAAGTTTATTGCTTACTGCCTGGCGCGCCCCTACCGGGGAATGCCGATGGGGCTGCCCAGGCAATTTTTAAACTCCACTTTCCCGACCCGACCTGTGGTCACATCTTACTTGTGGGAGTAAGATAAAAACTGGTCTTGTGCCTAACTCCTGGAGAGGAGTAAATCAATACTCATCATTTAAAATAAAGATTGTACTGACTGGAAAAGAGCAACTCAGTATTATACTTAGTATTGTTTTATTGTTTAGGGAATTTGGAAGATAGCTCTCCCTCCCACAGACTAATACAAGAGGAAAATGCAGAATTGTTTCGTTTATACATAGACCTCTTTTTTTTCTTTTTTTTTCTACGTGTTTCTATTACAGAAAAAAGTCCTGCAAAATAGCAGATTTACAAACGTAACTATGAAATGTTCATTGATTAGAAGCGTTTCTCACATTTGAAAATAAGTATTTTAAGCGGCTACAAAATAAGGTATAGCTTTTGCGAGAAAAACACAAACAAAAATCAACATTTTAGAAATGAGAAAAGAAACAGGACTCCGCGTGGAGCTAGAAGGAGAAAGAGAGTGAGAGAGAGAGAGAGAGAGAGAAAGAGAAGTAGATAAAAATAGAGAGAGAGGGGGAGAGAGAAAGAGAGAGAAAGACCTAGAAAGAGAGAGAACGAAAGAGAGAGAGAAAGAGAAAGAGAGAGAGAAAAAAACAAGAAAGAAAGAGAGAAAAAAAGAGAGAGGGAGAAAGAGTAAGAGAGAGAGAAAGATAAAGAGCTAGAAAGAGAGAGAGAGAAATAATAAGAGAAAGAGAGAGAGAGATAAAAATAGAGAGAGAGGGAGAGAGAAAGAGAGAGAAACACCTAGAAAAAGAGAGAATGAAAGAAAGAGAGAGAAAGAGAAAGAGAGAGAGAAAAGGAAACCGTGAAAGAAAGAGAGAAAAAAAGAGAGAGGGAGAAAGAGTAAGAGAGAGAGAAAGATAAAGAGCTAGAAAGAGAGAGAAAGAAAGAATAAGAGAAAGGGAGAGAGAGAGAATGTAAAGCTAGTTATAATTCCATGAAAAATGCCAGTATACTGAAATCATATGCCGTTAATAGGGTTAAGATGAAAATCCATATACACTAAATGTACAAAAGCAAGGAAATTCATAATTGTTTACTCTTTTACTGTCATTAAGGGTATGCGAGCACAACAGGCCTATGTATTTTACTTGTAGGAATTTTTCTTCAGCGCACCTCACACACTTAATCCACTCATGCATAGATATTCATACTGTAGTGATGTGATAATGAAATGGTTTGGTTGATATGTAGTCATACCCTTAATGACAATAAAAGTGTAAAAATTTGGGAATTTCCTTGCTTTTGTACATTTAGTGTATATGAATTTTCATCTTAACCCTATTAAGGGCATATGATTTCAGTATACTGGCATTTATCATGGAATGTCACTACTTTTGTAAAGGCTATGCCTCAAGACAATGGTAATTTTTAAGGTTTTTTTTTAATTTTCTGTAAAACTAAGGTATATGGTGAACTGAAATTAAAATACCATCAACTAGACCCTAGAACCTCTATCTTTGCCAAAAATCAGCTGAATCCATCAAATAGTTGATGAGATACAGTGTGGCACACACGTACGTACGTACGTACATACGGATAACACAAAATCACTCCTGACCTTTCTGGATTTCTGGGTTATCTTGACTAATGATGCTGAAATTCTACACACTTTAGAACCTATCAAATGAAAATTTTGTGCAAAGTTTTAACTAATTTGGTTTATTGGTTTTTGAGTCATGACTGATCAAAGAAATGAGATTTCTAGCATAGGTCGTTTTTGAAGTCTATTAAGGGATAGAGCGCTATCGCGCCTCCCTTGATTTTTAAGTTATGGAAGGACAAATCTCTACGTAGTATCTTCGATGCTGACAAACAGTTTACAGTCGGGAGAATTTAAAGCCGGAGAATAGGGGGTGATTTACTCTTTCGTTTATACATATACATCATTGTTCTTTTCTTTTCTAGTCGTTTTTATTTAAGAATTCGAGCCCTGAAAAATGTCACATTTACATGCATATCTCTAAGAATATCGGAGATCAAAAACGGCTTTTGGATTACTAGTATTTTAAGCGAAACTTTTATATAAGAACTTTGCATCAAACTCCGCCCTTTGCGATCAGGTCCGCCTACCTCCTAAATTTTCCTTTAACACTGAAAATACTCTAAGCGACCTCTATGTATCGGCCCGGGATGTGACCAAACTTATCAAGAACCTTAATGCCACTAAGGCAGCTGGCCCTGACAACAGTTAAATCATAGTGATTGAGAAGTTGCAACCGAAACTAGCTCCCATTCTTACAAAGCTTTTCCAACGTTTCTTCCAAACACCTTAGAAAACTTATTCAGTTTATCAAGTATCTTTAAATATTGGAGATCGTTCTTCTGCATCTAAGTACATTACAATCAGTCTCCTGTGCGTTATGAGTAAGTTTCATGAATCTATAATAAATCGAAAAGTTGTGCATCACCTCAGCAAAAAAAACAAACTCAATGACCAGCAGCCGATGTGCTTACCAAACATCAAACAGAATCTATTGGCGTGGGCTTTGTTTCTTGAGCAATATCTCTTAACATTTCAAAAGTCTTTGATAGGATTCACCATAATGGTCTACTTCCCCAGAGTTTTACCTATGGAATATTTGGAAATTTCCTCTTATCCATCAAATCCGTTATCATGGTTCATAAAAGTAGACGTCGATAGGCAGAAGTCCGACGCTCATAGTATCAACGGTAGCGTGCCTCATGGATCCATTCTGAGCATAACTCTCTTAAAATCTTTATCAATGATCTCCCAAATCACATTCTGAGAGTATTCGTCGACATTTATGCAAACGACACAACTATCTATGCAAGAACATCGAAGAGCAGCAATTACCAAGATATTTTTGATTCTCACGCTTCTTGTCATGAACACGTAGTACAATTGGGAAAAAAGTGGTTGGTTACTTTTAATGCATGCAAATCCAAGCTTCTCTCTTTTCACCACCAACGATCTAGTCCCCACTTGGCCCCAATTGAAATAAATAGCTTCCGTCTTGAGGAATCCCTCTGGTTTGACAAGCTTTGAGGGCTGACCTTAACTCAAGATCTGAAATGGAAGACTTACATGAAATCTGGTGCAACGGTCGCTGGAAAAATGACGGAATACCTGATAATGTAAGAGGTCTTGATAAAGTACTCTTTGTGTAAGGTGGAAACAAATTACTTATAGTTTTTTAGG
>OY744533.1:96519577-96532077 GCA_963556195.1 Sepiola atlantica
ACTAGAAGCTTTACTAATTAAAACCAAAAAACCGGCTATTAACAAGATTAATTTTAACACTAGTACTAATATACTTAAATGCTTTTAATACCTAATAAATATAATTTCATATTGAAATTTTTCGGCCATAATTAATTATAAATCTCACTTCAGGTCTTTACCTGATTGACATTATTCCACTGAAGATTGACCCAGATGGGTCAGAAAGTACCCTGGACCAACATGTACATTACGGCAGTTTAATCAGCCAATTCTCATCCGAGATTAAGACTTTAATCCGGAAAATTGAAGGGATCAATACAAAAATATCCAGACAAGATTTGTCGGTTATTTTTAATAATATATATATATATATATATATATATATATATATATATATATATATATATATATATATATATATATATATATATATATATTGGGGATAAAATTCACGATATGTCATACAACAAAATGTCGTGAAGGACATAATGTGTGGAAAAAAGAAACGAAGAACACAACACATTTAAATACAGGAAAACATTATCAAAATACGAGATATTTTACCGGTTTCGAATCTACACCGATAACGGTATTATTATTATTATTATTATTATTATTATTATTATTATTATTATTATTATTATTATTATTATTATTATTATTATCATACATAATGTTTGTTTTTTTATTCATGAAACATTATTTGTCTATATATTTTCAGACATGTTTCGTGCAGACTCTTTTTCTTTACGGCTGCATTGAATGAAATGCGACATCATTTCTTTCTGCAACTGAACACGTAATCAGCTCATTAAAAATAAAGCAAACCACGTACTATATTCTATTTGTTATCTTGAAAATTAATATATTTTAAAATTTATTCATTTATGGTTTTCTTTTGAAATTAAAAAAATAAATCGGCCAGACACTAATACCTTACTTACCGAGTCGAGATTCAGACAATATATATACACATGCGAATCTTATTTTCCGGTTCGCTGTACCATTCAACGTCTATAGAATCACAACATGTAATTTAATGCAAGCATACACATAGAGCGGGCGTAGTTCTCACACACACAGATATACACAGACACACGAATGCAGTCAATGCAGACAAAATATTATGCATAAAAAGAAAATAAATTAAATAAAATAAACTATATTTTTTATGGAATTACATATCCCAATTACTTTTAGGGCTTAAAAAATGTACACATAAAAATATACATTTCCACTCAGATGAAATATAATGCAAAAAAATTATACAAAATAAAAAATATATGAAAAGCAAAAACAAATAAATATATGCATTTTTTTTTCAATAAAATATCTTTTTTTATATTTTTTTGGTTTCACAAATGCACAAATATAAATATGCATTACCACTCAGATAAAATGAATGTTAAGATTTAAAATTAAAAATATATTGCACAAATTTAAAATCGTGGAAGGAGTAAACCGAACTACATAAAAAAAAACTCTCACAGAGACGCATACATGTCTGCACATAGGCACATGCACATAAACAGAATATGCAATACGACAAAGATAAATAAACATATATATATAAACTGTGTTTCTCGCTTTATTGCAGATCATAATATTGTTAATAACTTCAATAATATAAATCGCACAAGTTTGAAATTTTGCACACTGAAAGAGTGCTCCTAAGTAGGTAAATACCAAAATATTTTGCAAATCTATACTATATTTCTAAATTTATAGACATTTATGCATTTGTTAGCCACTTTCACTGTTGCTCTCTTCATTGCAGGTTTGTAAAAATACCCCAAAATCGACGTTTGACTGCTACTGAAAGGCAAAGGGTTGTAGCTTGCCTTGCAGAAAGACTGACACTTCTGGATTTAGCCAAGGAACTGGGTCGGGATAAGAGAACCTTGGTTTCTTTTGTGGAGAAGCCCAACACTGCACCAATGAAGGATAAGGATACAAGAAGGAGCATTCCTCCTCGCGATATGCGAAAAATACGCAGATAGATCATTAGGGAACCAAATTGCACTAGCGCCTCCATTTTTGGCAAAGCTGGCGTTGTTCCGATGTCCAGGAAGACCAGATGCAGTGTCTTGAATGAGATGGCCAGGAACGTGAAGCCTATTTCCAGGCCTCCCTTGAACAAAACCCATAAGGGAAAACGCATTGCGTAGGCAGAAAAATACATGAAAACGGACTTTCAACAGGTTCTATTCACAGATGAAGCTAGAGCCACACTTGATGGTCCGGATGGATGGGCTAAAGTTTGAAGTCCTACCGGAGCTGCTATCTCACACTGCATTCGTCGCCAACAAGGTGGCAGGGGAGTTATGTTTTGGGCGGGTTTCATAGGTGATAAATTAATTGGACCTTTCCGAGTGCCAGAGGGTGTGAAACTCATAAGCCAAGCATACATATCGTTCTTAGATGAGCATTTGTCACTTCGGCTGGACAACTTGCCTTTACTGCATCTACGTAAACTGATTTTTATGCACGACAATGCTCCATCTCATGCAGCAAAAACTACGACTACCTTCCTCACATCTCTGAACATCAAGGGAGAGAGAGTCTCATGACTTGGCCGCCTTGTTCTCCTGAATTAACCCCGATTGAGCAGCTCTGGTCAATTTTAAAGAGGAAGGTTTATGAAGGAAGAACACAATTTACATCAAAAGATGCCCTCTGGAATAAAATTGTTCATGTTGCTAGTAGCATAACACCTTCCCAAATCAACAGATTTACTTCCTCTGTTGATGGGAGACTGCAGAGGGTAATTAGAACAAATTCGAGATTTGTTGATACATGATTCAATTTTGTGGTGCATATCTGGTGATTTCTTCCTAACATTTCATTCATATTGTTACTTAAGATTTAAATGGTTAAAATAATTAACTCTGCTAAGTCAATTTTTTTATCACCTATGGACTGTATTTTAACAAACCTGCAATAAAGAGAGAAACAGTGAAAGTAGATAACGAATGCATAAATGTCTATAAATTTGGAAATATGGCATAGATTTGCAAAATATTTTGGTATCTTACCTACTTAGGAGCACTCTTTCAGTGTGTAAAATTTAAAACTTGTGCGATTTATATTATTGAAGTTATTAACAATATTATGATCTGCACTAAAGCGAGAAACACAGTTTATACATATATATATATATATATATATATATATATATATATATGTTTATGTACCTATATATATATATATATATATATATATATATATATTTTGATTTTATTCCATTAGTTGCGACAAAACAAGTTTTGTTTCATTGGTGCAAATAGCGACCAACTCATCGGGCGGGCGAAGGAATTCAAATGGCATAAATTTTAACTTCAACTTTAACGGGAGATTGAAAATTGAAAATACATTGAAGTGGGAGGGGGACAGAGTTGGGGCTTTGTCTATAACGGTGACATGGGACATGAGAGGGGAGGGGGGAGGACCCCAACAAGTCGTGTTTCAAATTATTACGTGGGAGGTTTTTCACGTGTCTGTGCTGTGATGTAACAAGTTAATTATATATATATAACAAGTTAATTATATATATATATATATATATATATATATATGTGTTTATGTACCTATATACATATATACTACATACACAAACAGACAAAGATCTACACACGGGACTGTACGCACACATACACATACATAAAAGTATGCACATACGAAATACACACGTGGATACGTGTTACTTAATATATACGTGCATGAATCCTGAAGAAAGCATACACTTACGAATGCCAAATTATAGTCAAGTTCGCACAGAAAAAATACAAAATCGGCATGCCTTCATGTACATATACGCACACGTACAAGAATATATTAATTCACAACTACATATACTAATTCGAAATTGCATACGCCAACAAAAACATAGACATTCTTATTCACCGATATATATATGTGTGTGTGTGTGTGTTAAAAAAACCGGAAAACCGGTTAAAATGCAGGAGAAAAACAAAACAAGAGATTTTACCGGTTTCGTTCGTATTTACGAACGTCTTCAGAAAAAGTGAAGATTTAGAAACAGTTTTATTTTGAAGGCACACACATGGGAGAAGGAAAAGACGATCCGTTTTGACCATATGAGAAGACTTTTAACGACATTGAAATATGATTTGACAAGTAGGTGACACATTTTTATTTATTTTCTTTTTCTTTTTCATTTTAACACCTGATGAGCTAGTATAGGGGAGGCGGTAGGCGGAGGGGGTAAAGGCGATAACAGGGACGAAGACAGAGAAACTAGCCAGGATAAACACACATAAAGTGGAAGATATATAAGCATGCATACAATTATGTATGTAAATATATATATATAAGTATACATAAACACAAACTAAACTATCACACATAGGATTGGGCAAGAAATTGATACACCGAACGCAAGCCCCTAAAAATTGATTGGAAAAAATCAAAGATAGGTCTGCGTATATATATATATATATAAATATATGAGTGGTTATCTCTAAACTGATCATACCGCAAAGTATGAAACGTATAAGTATGTAGATAATAACTAAATATTTATTATTAAATAATTATGTGTAGCCTCTGTTTGGCTGTGCCCTTTAAGGCGAGATAAGACAGCCGTATACTTTGGCTATAATGCAACGTGTCTTTATGTAGAACACTCTTTGACTGTTGCATATAAAAATGTCCACTTACTGACATAATCGGATTTGAAGTTATAAACAAACAACTCTCGTTCCGAATAGTGGGACTGGTTTTAACGGATATCTTTACACCGATGATTCCGAAAAGCTGAAACGTATACGTGTGTAGCGAATCAAATATTTATTATTCAATAATTATTTGTAGCGCTCTTTAATTCCAGAAAAGACAGCCGCCAACCTTGCCTATAATTCGACGTTCCTTTATGTTGAACACTCTCTGACTGTTACATATACAATTGTCCGCTTACTGACATAAATAAGTTTATTTCGCATGATTTTCTTATGACAATTCATGCCGGCCTCATCGGTTAACGCGTCGGATTTTAAGTGTTTAACAAACAACTCTCGTTCCGGGGTTCGAATCGTGCGACCAGTTTAAATAGTATTCTCTACACTGATTATTCCGCAAGGATGGAACGTATACGTATGTAGATAATTAAATAATTATTTTAAAAATAAGTATTTATAGCCTTTGTTTGGTTGGGCCCTTTAAGGAGAGATAAGACAGCCGTGTACCTTAGCTATGATGCAAAATCGCTTCATGTTAAACACTCTCTTACTGCTGATTATTTAAAATGTTTGCTTACTGACATAAAATAGTTTACTCTACATGCCTTTCGTATAACGTTTCATGCCGGTCTCACAACTCTCGTTCCGAGGTTCGAATCGTGCGACCGGCTTGAATGGTGATGGCTATACTGATGATTCCGCAAGAATGAAACGTAAACGTATTTAGATTATAATTAAATATTTATTATGTTGCAATGAATGTGCAGACGTATTGGATACGCTCAAAATAAATTCCCAGACAATTTATTTGGTCTTTACAGGGATGAAGGACTCTGCATGTCAGGCAAACATAACGGGAACACACTAGATAGATTTAGAAAAGATTTAACAAACAGCTTCCAAAAACTCGGTTTGAAAATCACCATTAAAACAAATTTAGACCAAGTAGATTACCTAGATAAAACACTAAACATTATAAACAACACACACAAACCTTTCCACAAACCCAATGAAACACTCCAATACATACACAATGGATCCTGCCACACCCAACTGTTTTTAAAAATGTAGTCAATAATATTAGCCAAAGAATTTCAAACCTCTCATCCAGTCCCGAAATTTTCAACCAGGCATCATCTTATTACAACAAAGCGCTTAACGACAGCGTGTTCAGAGAAGAGATCTCATACACCCCCACCCGAGACCAACCACGGGGGAGCCGCTATAGAAGGAGGTCGATGATCTGGTGTTCCTCACCCTATTCCACCAATACCAATACAAAGGTAGGCCACGTTTTCCTCAACTTACTCGACAAACACCCCCCACACACACAACCTGCACAAACTTTTTAACAGAAATTCTATTAAGGTTAGCTACTATACTATAAAAAAAAAATAAAAGCATAGCTACTCCCCCCGCTGCCAAATACATTACCCCCATAATTTCTCCATTAAATACCGACTTCCACTCCAGAAAATTTTCCCAACTATCACACCTCATAAATATAAATACAATTAAAAAAAAACGAACAAATACGTTAATCAACCCATATCCACACTACTTTTCAAGAGCAATAATTTCAAATTTCAAAATAATATGTCTCCAGTCATTAAGAGGGTAACACCTCATTTCACAACATTATTATTACTCCCATAAGTCCCCACCATTTCTCGGTCATAATGCTAAGCTCCCATATCTCCCAAACAAATCCAATTTTGCCTACCCAATCCTTACTCTTATCTCTAAACCAGTTTTAATCAGCATACAAATTCCATCACCTCCCGAATTTATATAAATGGTTTCAAACCATTTAAAACCCCTACAGAGTTACTGCCCTTACACCGCCCGGATGATACCTTTATTTGAATTCCTTCGGGATTGATTTACAGTCCCTTAATCCAGGATTTAAACACGAATTTAATTAATGTTGTTCCTTTTAACCTCTTTAATCCTTAAACCCATTTTCTCTCCCTAATTCCTTTAGAAGACATATCATTAAACCCCAAAACAGTAACGGCCAAATATACGATACTCATAATATTGACTCACGGGAATTATATAGAAATATTTTTTATTTTTTTAAATTTTTTATCTATTATTTCTTATTTTTTTATATCTCTTTTAATATCGTCCGGTTTAAATCTCAACTGTTACTTTTCACCCTCCTTCTTTTTTTCAAACCTTATTAAACCTTCCTTACACTAAATTTAAACAAACATACACAACACTCTAAGCGAATAACGTGTCCAAACGAGAGTGACACGTGATTTCACATTTCCGAAACAGATGACAACAGAAGCTGAAGAGAGCCGGATGGCTAAGTCCGACGGTACGAATGTTATACTAATTTTTCTGTACCAAAATAAGTATATATATATATATATATATATATATATATATATATATATATATGTATATATATATATATATATATATATATATACATATATATATATATATATATATATATATATACATATATATATATATATATATATATATATATATATATATATATATACACATAAGTAACACATATAAGCATACATAAGCATAAACACATAACTGTCCAGCTTGTTACACACAAACATATATACGCCTGCATATAGGGCAATATTTAGGGCAATTAAACACGCATCTATAAAGCCTTATACTGTACATGTGACCACGTACACGCATACAATTCATGTAATAACTGAATGCATACAATTGTTTTGGATATAAAATGAGCATCCTTGACCTCAGAAACATTCTGGTTCGCGCCCTCGGGGGGTCAAAGGGGGGTCAAAAATGTCCCAAATTGCCCAAATTTATTGCATTTTACACTCGCCACATCGAGTCACATACAGAGGGGGACCATGCACGCGCGGCTTGTTATTATTATTATTATTATTATTATTATTATTATTATTATTATTATTATTATTATAAATACTTTTCTTGAGAAAATTCAGCAGTTATTGATTAAAAACTACTATTTATAAAATTTACTACAGACAAGCAAAGTTGGTAGTTTCCGATATACATGGTGTCGCTTGCCCGTCAGCTAATTGAGGCTGAACTATTTGCGCAGCGTTTCGCCTCAAACTCCACTTTTGACACCGCAAACAACTTTCTTACAAATTTCACACTGCGGACTGAAGCCACACTTGATGATCTGACAAACACCCCATCTCCTGTCCTGGACATCTAAAAAAACCTTGAAACCTCCAAAGCATGTGGGCCTGATCTTATACCAGTAATAGTAATTAAGAAACGTCTGCTGAACTGGCCCCTGTCCTCTCCAAACTCTGCAACAAATGCCTTGCCGAATCTTGCTTCTCTGATAACAGGAAAATTGCCTCTGTGGTACCAGTCCTCAAGAATTCTTGATAGAACTACCTCTCAGAATTATCGCCTCATCGATCTACTTCGGGTCTTCGCTAAAATCGTTGAATCCTTAATCAATCTAGCGATAGTCCGTCACCACGTTAATGCTAACCTTCTTTCTGACCATCAGTATGGATTTGGACAAGCACGGTCTACTGCGGATATCCTAACGGTCGTCTCTGAACGCATATAATATACACTGGGAAAATCAGGTTAAGCAAGAGTAGTAACGCTTGATATATTCAAAGTCTTTAACAAGGTCTGGCATAAAGGTCTTCTCATAAAAATGAATTTATATGGTATTACTCGATGAATACTAAATATTATTAGATCCTTCCTATCCTAAAGAAACATCCAGGTCGTCCTCGATGGCCGTCACCCAAATAACATTAGATAAATGCAGGCGTACCCCAGGGGTCGATCCTTAGACCTTTATGGTTCCTGATTTTCATAAACGACCTCCATGATGACATTGTGTCTCAGATGGGTATATTTGGTGACACACGACGCTCTAATCTCGTCATATGGGTAAAACAGCCGCGCAATATCCGAAGCAATGGCTAAATCCGTAGAAAGTTACATTCAGTCTGCAGAGAAATGTGGTCATAAATCGATGGTAACATTTAATGCTGCTACGACGAAGCTCATTTCCTTCAACAACTACGACGAAACCTCTTAAACCCCCGATTAACATGGCAAATAACACCCTACTTGAGTCCAACGTTCAAACGCCTTGGCCTAACATTCACAGGTAACATGATTGACAGAATCCTATATCTCAACAAGCCTACGCATGGAGTATTGTTGTTACATCTGGGCTGATGCATTATCCACCAGTGCCCCTCTTAGAAAAGGTCATTCACTATCTACCAAACTCTAACCCCTTGTACTATCGCCGCATGTTGCATCTTTGTGATGTATTTACAAGTACTTCAATGGAATGTGCTCCAATAAACGTGCTGCCTTGGTGCTCCCTCGACGTAAATAAACTCGACCGACCTGACAATCAGCTAAATCCAATTCATTCACCGTGGAAGTCCCCAGATGCCGGAGAGCCTTCTACTCTAATAGCTTTCTTGGCCTTTTGGCTAAGATCAAAGTGTAGTATCTGTTCCGATGGATACGCACCCCATAGACTGGAATTTATTTACGCCGGTCTATGGGTCTGTCCTGTGCAGTTCTAGGAGGTCCAACCCCACAGGCTTCGTCTCCCCTCTTTGGGGAGGAGTAAGTTTGTTGCTTACTGTCTGAGGCGCCCTTATCGGGGAATGCCGACGGGGCTGTCCAGGAAATTTTTAAACCCCACTTTCCCGACCCGACCTTGGGTCACATCTTACTTGTGGGAGTAAGATAAAAATTGGCCTTGTGCCTAACTCCTGGAGAGGAGTATACCAATACTCTATAGCTTATTGTCCTTGAGCTGCCGGCCTTTGGAACCACCTCCCTGCAATCTGTTTACCTGACTTTTCAGACATGTAGAAATTTCAAACTTATGTGAGCAAGCATCTCGCTGCACAGTTCCCAATTTAGGATGAACCCCCTAAACTTTTACCCTAATTTTAAGTAGCACCTTACGTCTACAGTGGCAACTTGCTTTGTTTGGTTCAAACTAAGTTATATATATATATATATATATATATATATATATATATATATATATATATATATATATTCCATGATAAATGCCAGTATACTGAAATCATATGCCCTTAATAGGGTTAAGATGAAAATTCATATACACTAAATGCACAAAAGCAAGGAAATTCCCAATTTTTTACACTTTTATTGTCATTAATTACGGGTATGGCTACATATCAACCAAACCATTTCATTATCACATCACTACAGTATAACTCTCTATGCATGAGTGGATGAAGTGTGTGAGGTGCGCTGAAGAAAAATTCCTACCAGTAAAATACATAGCCCTGTTGTGCTCGCATACCCTTAATGACAATAAAAGTGTAAAAATTTATGAATGTCCTTGCTTTTGTACATTTAGTATATAGGAATTTTCATCTTAACCATATGAAGGGCATATTGTTTCAGTATACTGGCATTTTTCATGGAATGTCACTACTTTTGTAAAGGCTATGCCTCAATACAATGCCTTCTCATAACTAATATAGTTGGTAGTTTGACTAATCAAGGTATATGGTAAACTGAAATTAACATGCCACCGACTAGACACAAGTACCTCTATCTTTGCCAAAAATTAGCTGAATCTATCAAATGGTCCATGAGATATAGAATAAACTGTATGAATATTGCTCATTTTAAAGGTGTTTTTGGAATTCTCTGGAAAACTAAGGTATATGATGAACTGAAATTAAGATGCAATCAACTAGACCCTAGAACCTTTATCTATGCCAAACATCAGCTGAATCCATCAAATAGTTGATGCGATACAGGGTGGCACTTACGTACGTACGTACATACGTACACACAAAGAACCTGATTTCATGATTGAACTTTCTGGATCTCTGGGTTGCCTTGACCAATGATGCTGAAATTCTACACACTTATAGAACCTATCAAATCAAAATTGTGTGCAAAGTTTTAACAAATTGGGGTTATTGGTTTTTGAGTTATAATTGATCAAAGAAATGAGATTTCCAGCATAGGCCATTCGTGAGTCTATTAAAGGATAGAGTTCTCTCTCGCCTCCCTTGATATATATATATATATATATATATATATATATATATATATATATATATATATATATATATGTTATAAGCAGAACCCTGTCTTCCGGCGTTGATCGGGTAAGAGGAATATGAAACAATGATTTAACTGTGAAATTAAATTATAATGTGCACCGAATTCTAGACCATTTAGATGCCGCTTACAGTTTTGTCGTGTAAAAAAGTTTAGAAAATAATGCCGAAATCTTCTTTACTGTGATTAATTTACGTGACTTAAATAGGATTTAACAAAACGTGTTGAAAAGTCCGTGCTTGTCTGCCTTTGTCATGAATGTAATTGTCCAAAGATGCAAGCAAATGAAATCGCTAAAATAGTTAAACTGCACTAGTGGCAAAACATTTTCGGGTGTAAACTATGACGGTGTGATGTTAAAGATTTGCTGTAAATGTATTGAAATAAATGGTATTCCAGTCTTCGCTTTGTGTTTTATTTTTATTTTTTTGTTTGATGAGGGGATTTTTTTTCTCACACTGAAATTAAGTGCGGAAAATATTTCTATTTTTGTATGTATTATTTTAACCATACTACACATAAATGCAACTACTCTACCGATAACTCTGAGTCCAGAGATGTTGCCAGTAAAACTTAGGCTTAATTGTAAGTTATGTGTAACTGTTATTAAAGAATCCAACACAAATACCAATTTAGGAAGTTTTAATTTTCTTAGAAGGAGTGGATATCGACGAAATCTTATCATTGAATTTTAAAAAAAGCTATAAAACACTTTCAGAACTGGAAAAGTATACAGGTCAGTAGAAAAGTAAATGTTATAGCGTTTGCAAGCACTTATTTGCTGTAATAAAGAAAAGAAGTGAATACACAGGAAATGTCGATGGAAGTTTTGTCGAATAAGGACAGTTTGGAAACTTATGCCGAGATCTACTTCACTCTGAATAATTTACGTGACTGAAATAGGATTCACAAAAAGAATTACTAAACTGCAGTAGTGTCAATTTTTTTATTTGGGTTAAAATATGACGGTGTGATTTTAAAGATGTATTTAAATAAATGATATTTCAGTATTTCGAAATATATTGAATGTTCACACGTAATCGCCTATATAGCCATAATTTCTAGTTTTACGAAATTAATTCTGAAAAAATCGAAATAGTAATATACCATCAGAAATTAGACTGAATGTTTAAATTGCTAAATAAAGGTTTGAGTAGTAAAAGATGTATTGATTATTTAAAAAAAAAACTCTTACTGCAAGTGACATAAAGTACTAAAATTTAAATTTCCCCCTCTCTATAAAAGATGTATCAAATTGGTTGCTACCACCACTCTCTCTGGTTGTGTTTGAATTGTCGTAGGGAAATTCAATTTTCTATCAGTCTCAAAAATGTAATTGTCTGAGTGATGCTTGAAAAAACCGCACGGTTGAAATAAATTATTGCATCGACAATTATGTGATTTCGTGTTATTATATTTTATGTTATTCTTGCTCTGTTTACTACATTGAGCTCTCATACCCAGATTTCCTCCTGGAATTATCCCATTATAACACACATATATATATATATATATATATATATATATATATATATATATATATATATTCCAAAAGAATACCCGACCAAGGATATATAAAATTAATTCCCAAAACGGAACAGTTCTTATTTCCCATAACGAAAATTATGTCCAAGATCTAATGCTTCTAAACCTGTAACAGAATTTTGTATGAAAATCTATTAAATGATAAAATTCTACAAAATGTCTCAAATTAAAGTGTTATGCTTTATGGGT
>OY744533.1:96537077-96544577 GCA_963556195.1 Sepiola atlantica
CTAGCCACCTTAACTACAAAAGACCCGCCTATTTCCCTCTGTTTATCTAAAACCAAACGGAACTTCCATGAATAGAATTTCTTTCCAGGAACTTCCCATCAGTGTAACACAATACAACAGGACTGCCTCCCTGCTAACTACAATATGATTGTCTTCACGTAATATGTAAAACATATTTATTGAGTCGTTTTCTTAAGTAATCGAATTTTTCCGTTTAAACTCACCATTTCCAATTCTTTTCATAGTATTGTTTTTCATCCAACTGACAATATTATTAACCCTTTCTGTTCAAGTGGCATTAAGATTAGGTAAGTAATGGAACCGTAGTATACAAAAGAAATACCATGATTAGGTGTTAGGGTTAGGGTTAGGGTTAGAGTAAAGGTTAGGGTTAGGGTTAGAGTAAGGGTTAGGGTTAGGGTTAGGGTTAGAGTAAAGGTTAGGGTTAGGGTTAGAGTAAGGGTTAGGGTTAGGATTAGGGTTAAGGTTAGGGTTAGGGTTATTGACAATTGTGCACGTCACATCCAGTTGTGTTTTTCAGTTTATCATTCAACATCGATAAAACAAAGCCTATTGAAAAGTCATGACTGACAGTAGTGTAAAATTTGTTCCGAACAACACACACACACATACATATATATATATATATATATATATATATATATATATATATATATATATATATATATATATATATATATATATATTACTTCTGTCGGAAAACTAGATAAATCTATTTCTTTACAGAGGATTATTGCTTCAACCTAGATAAGGAGCATGCATATATATATATATATATATATATATATATATATATATATATATATATATATATATATATATATATACATATGTGTGTGTGTGTAAACATTGTTAAAAAAATAACAGATTCGTCTGTTTAATTATTGCTTTTTCCTTCAATTCTTCTAATAGTTTTTTTTTTACATCAAACAATAATATAAGTCACATAGGTTTAACGAACGTTTTTTATTCTTCGTCAGAACATCCGCAGGTGTAAAAAGCAAATGAACAAAAAAACGTTCGTCCAACCTATGGAACATTTACTAATTTTTTTAAAAATTTTAATACAAAAAAGACCATCAGAAAAATAACAAAAATAAAAAAGGGATAATTAAAGATATACATTCTGTTATTCTTAACAATGTTTGCATAAATGAGAAAATGCTGCTTAAATACACACACAATATATATATATATATATATATATATATATATATATTTCTCTCTCTCTCTCGCTCTCTCTCTCTCTCTCTCTCTCTCTCTCTCTCTATATATATATATATATATATATATATATATAAAAACGTGGAGACATTTTGTCAAAAATCGCAGAAGAAAAATTACTTCACCAGTGTCCGAACTCGCTATTTATGTAGAAATGTTACTAAAATATTCATATTAAATTAAAGAAATACGTCTGAAATGTAATTTTTCAATTATTAATATATAAATGATTTTTATTATCTTTGATCCCCAGAGTGAAATCATTTTTTTTCCGAATTCATTTTAGTCGGCGGCTGATTTAGAAGTGGTTACGTACCTTTCTATTTGTGTTCTTTGCTTTCTTGCACGTTGAAATGATTTTGTCCTGGGGCTAGACAATATATATATATATATATATATATATATATATATATATATATATATATATATATATATATATATATATATATATATATAAATTCTCAGCGTTAAGCAGTTTTGAGTCTGGCACGTGCTTAGAACGTAATCACGGTCGCAGGTGACATCTCAATATTATAGGCGATTGTAAATTACTAGCTGTTATAAGAAAAATAAACTCAATAGTAAAGACACCAAGACTTAAACCGTCTGAAGATTATTTGACGAATCAAATCAAAAGTGCTCGCGAAAAAGGAAAGAAAAATGGAACAAAAAACCCGCGGAACTTACATACACAAAATTGGACCGAAATACTAAATGGACTATTCGGAAAATTTAAAAAATAATAAAGAGTCTTATCATCAAAAACACTCCGTGTTATTTAGTAATGTTTGACTTAATGAAAAAATGATTCCTAAATACACAATATATATATATATATATATATATATATATATATATATATATATATATATATATATATATAAATATAAATATAAATTTAATGTTCAATGCAAAGTTCCGTCCAACCAGGTGGTTAACCACTGTTGATGACTTTCTTCTAAGTATGTCCGCTTGCATAGACATAAATAGTTCTTAATTCGCATCTTTTCAATGTGGTTCTTCGGTTGGACGCATGGGCCTAGGCCTAGGCATAAACTCAGAAGTAAATATTTTGTACTTGGGGTCGGGGTTTCGAATTGTGTGACCGGCATAATAATCATCTTCCACGCGGATGATTCCCGGAAAAGGATAAAACACATTAGGATAAGAATCTTTAAATATTAATCACAATATTATATATACATAGAGTTTGCGTCTTCGTAACTTCGCAACACAAGTATATCTGTAAATTTATCGAGGATACGTCCCCGAGGATCGGTTCAATAGTGTACTTGTTGCTGCTGGGCTGAGATTTCATTCCTAGGAGGTCTATGCTCCCAGACTTTACCTCCTCTTTTAGAAAAGGGTTAGTTTATGGCCAATCGCCTTAAGCGTACATATATGAGAATATCGACGGGGTTGCTCATGCATTTTATGCAGGCCAGCGCCCACTTCACCTAGTGCGTTGGCTTTTCGAAATACCCACCTGACCTTGTTGTGTCTAATACCGTTGACACGAAGTAAACATTATTCATAAGCGACATGTGTTTTATGATCAAAGAAACATACAACAATAGCATTAGAAATCTGCAAAGTAACATGGCAACAACAATATTACTTTTGCACTATAAACACCCAATCTATTACGAAACAATCTATTTTGGATTGCTTTATTTGGAATTTACATATTGATAATGTTAATTTGAATATATGATCGTGAAATACATTTATTAAAACGAATCGAAATAAAAGAAAGTAAATTGAAAATAATTTAACCTCAGTTAGACCATCAACCTGGAGATGGCCATTCTGTAATTTGATATTAATCATTTATTATTACATAATACACGGGCAAAACCGGGATTCTTAGTCATATTAAAGATGGGAACTCATTGGAAATTGGCAGTTCCATCGACACGTGTGTTAAATCGACTTGCATATATCTCTAGATCTATGTTTTATGATGATTGTAATTTGAGAATAGCAGTTTTCCCGAACCTTTGGACCGTGTGTCAATGTTAGTATCAGATTTTGAGAATAATGTCTACTAATAAATAACATTCATATATGTATATATATATATATATATATATATATATTAGTACTTCATGTATCCACATAAAATATTATAAGGAGATATAATTTTTTATGTATCAGTTTTCAGTATTTACTTCAACAGTGCTCGATACGTAATTAGAGCTAGGTAGTAAGCAATGAAAATATATATGGCAATCAAGCTACACAGAGGCTCCCGTGTTTCATCCCCGGGGGAAATTGTCAGGCTAAATGCCATACATATTTTCATTGCTTACTATATATATATATATATATATATATATATATATATAGTACAATTTTTATTTATGCAAACATTATTGGTCATATATTTTCAGACCAAAAAGAGAAATTCAATGTTTCTATCAATGAAAGTGTATACTAAAAGACAGCTCTACCTGTTATTGAGAACTTTTTTATAAACACAGGAGTTTCAACCAAATTGACATCTATAGAAATAAATATAATACATGTACTGTACTATATACATATATATATATATATATATATTTATATATACTAATTAATTTGTTTGTCTGTATAAGGTATACATATATATATATATATATATATATATATATATATATATATATATATATATATATATATATGATAATTTTATTTTATTTACACAGACATGTATAAAATCTGCGACACTGGCATGTCGATGTTATCGATCAACAGTTACTATAAACTGAGATCTCATCAGAAAGAGTTAGAATCCGATCTTATCCTCAGATCATATTTGGAGAGAATCTTGTACATGTCTGTGTAAATAAAAAAAATTATCATATATAAAGCTCGATTTTGATATTGAGCACTTTTTATAAACCCGGTTAAAATTCTCTGGATTACCACCCTGTCGATATTTTATATCTGGATTATTACCATTATTATATATATATATATATATATATATATATATATATATATATATATATATATATATATATAAGGTAGTGCAGTATTAGTGCAGTTCCAACGAGAGAAAAGTATATATGTAAAGGAGTAAGTCTTCCAACATTTCTTCAAATGAATTTACATATGTGATGAAAATAATATAAATCATGAAATAATAAAATAACAAAATAGTAAATAAATATGGAAAAAAACATTTTACAAATGTGGGTAGCCTTACTCCTTTATATATATATATATATATATATATATATATATATATATATATATATATATATATACATGCATGTGTCATGTTATTTGTTTGTTTTATTTTATTTTATGTGCGATACTTGAACGAATTACACTATTTATTGTAAAAGCATTTCACCTAAATGTTAAGTGATAATAAACGTTTCTTTCACCAATGTGATGTCCCACATAATAGGCGTATGAATTTTAAACATATAATTATTCACGGACACGTGTTCCGTCGTCTTGCAACTCATCAACGTAACTATATATATATATATATATATATATATATATATAAAGTTAACATCGACATCATGTTTACACATTACGTCTCGTCAGACAAAGGTCAGACAAAGATCGTCTTTTTAAATAATTAAGATAATCCTTAATATTAATATTACAGTAACTAATTATTCGATTATTTTCTTTAGCACTTTTAGATCTAATGTCTCAAATCAATGAATATACGAAGGAGATAGGTCGATAGAAAATAAACAGGGGTATACGTTTCTCTTTCTCTCTCTCTCTCTCTCTCTCTCTCTCTCTCTCTCTTTCTCTTTCTCTGTGTGTGTGCATATATATATATATATATATATATATATATATATATACATATTACCAAATATATATATATATATATATATATATATATATATATATATATATATATATATATATATTACAAAATTCTTTACCATTAAGTAATTATACGTTTGAATCTTGAACGCGCTCAGAACGTAAGAAAATTCTTAGCGGTTAAGCAATCAAACTTTTGAATCTTGCACGCTCTTAGAACGTAATCACGCTCTCATGTAACATCTCAATATTATAGACGCTCCTTTTTAGTTGTAAATTACCGGCCGTTATAATAATTTTACAAAGTTAAACGGTAAAGGCATATTTCTTAAGAAACCAAAACTAATACCGCCTAAAGATTATTTGACGAATCAAATCGAAAGTACTCGCAAAAAAGGAAATAAAAAAGAACAATAAACCTATGGAACTTGCATACATCAATTTGAACGAAAAACTAAATGGACCATTTAGCAAATTTAAAAAAGTCTTATCAAGCAAAAACATTCCGTGTTATTTAATAATAGTTGCCTATTCATATATATATATATATATATATATATATATATATATATATATATATATATGCAAACATTGTTAAAAATATCAGAATTCATCTGTTTAATCATACTTTTTTAATTTTCTCAATTTTTTGGATGGTCTTTCTTGTATTAAAATAAAAAAAAACATAAATGTTCCATAGGTTTAACAGGTTTCACGAACGTTTTCGATTCTTCGTCGAACCATTATCAGGTGTCAAAAGCAAATGAACAAAAAAGCTTGAAAGAGAAGAGAATTTTAAAAAGACAGCGGAGAAACGCACAGAGGACGTTTTCGCATTGTTCCAGGAAGTAGTTGACGATTTAAATTCAGCAACGCATTGCGTTAAGCATTTTAAAATGTTATTACTGGTTTCATATGTGATGTTATTAAATTTAAGTTGGTGTGTAGATAGCTTTCAGTATTTTTATATTTTTTTAATTGGTTTCCGAATGTTTAATTTTAGTGTTATTTACTAGAATTTGTCTTAAATCAGAGGGAGGATAGTTATGTTTTTGTAGATGTTGGTAAATTGAGCTAGAGTTTACAAGATGCATGGTGAGGCGGCGGGATAGGGTAGTGCTTGTAAAACCAATGTAGCTAATACTCTTCTCTCTCCAGTTTTTTGTTCACTTGTTTTTGAGGGATGAGGATGATGCGACGAAGAATCGAAAACGTTCGTGAAACCTATGAAACCTATGGAACATTTATTTTCTTTTGATTTGCATACAGATAACGACCATCAGAAAAAATGAAAAAATAAAAAAGAATTCTGTTTTTTTAACAATGTTTGCATAAATGAGAAAATGCTGCCTAAATACACTATATATATATATATATATATATATATATATATATATATATATATATATATATATATATATATATATATATAGTGTGTAGATTTCAATTTTGTGTTGAGAATCTGAATAACAGAGCTCAATGTAATTTAAACAGAGCAAAACAGAATTATAAAAAGAAAAACTATACACACATTAAGGTTGTACACATTATAACTTATTTCGACCCCTTAATTAGGTCTCCTCAGATGTATAAACAACCACGTCAAAAAACCAAAAATTCTTGTTTTTTTGACGTGGTTGTTTATACATCTGAGGAGACCTAATTAAGGGGTCGAAATAAGTTATAATGTGTACAACCTTAATGTGTGTATAGTTTTTTCTTTTTATAATTCTCTCTCTATATATATATATATATATATATATATATATATATATATATATACATATTTCTACCTCTCTTTTTCTAGCCGGATTTAACAAAACAAAAAACATGTGTGCGTAGATCTGTCAAATTGCAATGTACAGTTCAGTCCACGTGTGTAGACTGTGCGTGTCTCCTCTCCTTCGCGTTCGTTTTTTCGACAAAATACAAACTATTTTCCAATTAAAAAAAGGACTAGATTTGGTAACAACCTACAAGGCAGCACCCGCATGCACACCTACACACATATTTATACAGAATATGAGAGTGTGGGCAAATGTATTATTGTTAGAAACCAATACAGTTTTATCATATATTTTTCAATATAAATATCTGCATACATTCAGTTGTATAAGCAATACACTAATAATGCCGTTATCAGTGATCTACCGAGCATAGTGGTCAGCATATTTTATGAATATATCTTTATAAATTTAAGCATGTCTATAAGTTTATACGTTTATATATTTGCATTCAAAGAATTCACTCTTAAAGTGATGAAACGATTATTATATTTTTGTAATAGAGCTGCTATGCGTAAATGGTCAATGTGCGGGCTGTATTTAGTTACATTTCGTTTTCTGACAAGTGGGTACAAAATGGTGTATAAGCCCTCTGTAGAATTTTAACAATAGATATTAGACATTAATCTTTTAACTTTTTTATGGAAATCCCTCCAGACAAGGCATGAAGCCACTTTATGTAAGAATC
>OY744533.1:96547077-96552077 GCA_963556195.1 Sepiola atlantica
TACAATATTTATTACAACATCAAAAGTTTAGATCAAGGAGACTCATATCCTTGTATATATATTATTAAGTATTTTATCAGTATAACTTGACGAATTTTATTTTACTGTTTTAAATTAAGGTATATATATATATATATATATATATATATATATATATATATATATATATATATATATATTAATCTATCTATCAATCTATATATCAATCTATCTATCTGTCTTTCTATCTCTATCTGAGTCTGTTCACAACTATATATGCGTTTTTATCATAGGACAAGCATGGTAGTTTGTCGTTGTATTTAAGTTTTATAGAAATTACACTTAAATTCACACACGCACACACATACACACAGACACACACACGCAAACACACACACACGTACACATATATAAATATGTGTATATTTTATATATATATATATATATATATATATACATATGAATTCATACTATTTATTTTGATGTTATCGAGTAGTAAGGACGGTTTTTGGTAAAATGAATATTTGATAATATAGCGCTGCAGGCGTGTCACCCGTAACTACAAGTGATGCTGCTACCCTTACAGGTGCAATACTTGTACTGCGGCTGCAATTGCATTTGCAGTTGTAACTGTAACGGTTCTTTTCAAAGAACGAGTGGCTGCTAAAACTGAAACGGCCGCAACTGCTTCTTCGCTGCAACTTACATGGCACCTGCCACTGTCGCCGTTACTAATAAAAGGGTGGCAACGAATGCAGCGATCTGCACATGTGAGAAATGCAACTGCATCTACATTAATCCCACCGTTCGCAACTACCACCACCACCACCACCACCGCTTATACCATTTCTGCACACTCTATTCGAGTGAACACGTGTATATATACATATATATATATAAATATATATAAATAAATATATATTTATATATATATAAATAAATATATATATATGTATATATATATATATAAATAAATATATATATATGTATATATATATATATATATTAGTGGAAAAGAAGAAGATAAGAAGAGAGTGCGCGTATATATTAAAGAAAACACATTAGAAATTAGATAAACATGAGGCATGTATATATTACATATTGTGTATGTTTTACTTATATATATATATGCGTGTGCGTGTGTGTACGTGTATATTTACGTTTACATATATATATATACATATATATAAATACATATATGTATGCACTTATATGTAAATATATATCGATATATATATATACATATATATATATATGTGTATATATATATATATATAGAGAGACAGATATGTATGCATATCTAAATGTGTATATATACATATATATATATACATATATATTAATATATGTCTATGTATATGTATATGTATATGTATATATGCATATATATATATATATATATGTGTGTGTGTGTCTGTGTGTGTGTGTGTGTGCGTGTGTGCGTGTGTTTGTAACAAACGAAATAAATATATCCACGTGTTGTAGTGAACATTTTAGACCATCGAGCGCAAATGGTCATGGTTAGTACTGGTTGGGGCCCTGGGGTCAAATTTCGGGTATAATGCGCACGCAATGTCTTACTCTATATATACATACACACACACACACATACATATGTATATATATATATATATATATATATATATATATATATATATATACCCTTAAATATATTTATATATATATATATATATATATATATATATATATATATAATTGCTCTTTCTCGTATACCGAGCATCAAATCTGTCATAATAAGTTCTATTTTAAAGATACACACCATATATTGATTTTCTCGTTCCCTTGTATATATATATATATATATATATATATATATATATATATATATATATATATATATACATATATAAAGATTTATATATATATATATATATATATATATATAGTGAGAAATCGAGAGTGGGGTTTGAGGGGAGAAAGGAGTGCATATATAAACATAAACATATATTTTCATGTTTATGTACATAATATTTCTATATTGAATGTGTATGGTAAAATAGAAATATATTCGAAATAAACGTATACACACGAACACACAAACATGCTGCTAGAAGCGCGTGCACACCCACAGATTCACATATGCACGCAGAGATGCAATCATATCTATCTATGTCTTATACTAAAGCTTTGTTATGTAACATCTTTTCCCCTAAGGGTTTTTTCTTCATATATTTTAATCGCACAAAATACATGTTAAAATAGTCCTTGGTTTTCGATTTGAGTTAGGTCTGAGATAAATATACAATTGTTATTGTTCCGATTAGCCGGAATTTGTAATTTATTGAACAATTGCCAAACTTTTACTAAGTTTTTTTTCTTTTCACTCTAACCCTCTTTCGTTACATATCATTTGATCTCTTTATACAGTCTCTATAACTCTCACTTCCGCAGCTCTCTCCCTTTCTTTCTATCTATTTTTATTTGTTTCGATCTTTCTGTTTATTGAATGTTAAATGTTAATAAAACTACTTATAAAACACACAATTGGAAGAGTTCATTGCAAACAATAGAGAATAGCACAATATAAATACTATTAAAGCCATAACTGAAGTGAACCTGAGAGGGACAGAAATACAGAGAAAGTGCGGCACAGGGGGGGGGGGCGAATATAGCGACAGAAAGATTACATTTATCAATGTAATAGCAAGATAACCCGAAGTTGCTCCGGATTGAATGAGGATCACTACTGTGTACTTTATCACTCTACTAATAACACTATATTACTTTCTTTCTTTTTTATTTTCTCATATCTTCCTTGTTTTACGTTTTAATGAAGGTCTGTCTTTTCATAGACTCCTTAGGTTCTAAGGGCACTTAGAGTTTTGGAACCTCTTCCATTGTCTTCCCCTTAAAGTTTTGTACGTAGGATTTTAATTTCATAAAAATAAGATCATATGTCATGTTTTAAGAAGGTTATGTACTCATAGCCCTCTTTTTGGGTGCACCTAGAGATTCGGGAACACTTCCATTGTCTCCCCCGATCATTTTTACATGAGAAAAAACACTTTTAGAGTTTATGTAGATCTCTAACCTGTCTTTCTATATGGAACAGACAAAGATCACACACATACACACAGACATTCAGTTTTATATATAAAGATCATCAGTTGAGTATATCAATATAAATACAAATTTCATAGATCAAAATTAATCTCGAATGGGTCGGTTTCATTACAAAGAAAAAGCACAGTACGTAGCATTAAATAAAGTTGATGAATATATATTTATTTCATAATTTTTTATTACATCATTTTATGATAATTTTTGCTCAAGAAATAAATTATTATAAAATGATACAGTATATTCCCCAAATTTCAGTGGCTTTGGGTATTTTTAAGTGTTAATATGGGCATTAGAATAGCATACGTCTCATGTGGACAATCAAATATATAAGATTTGCATTGAATTTTATCCATCGAACTTTATGGTCTTTTGGCTGGGATCACAGTGTAGTATCTGTTTCGATGGATACTGCACCCCATAAACCGGTATCGTCTTGGCCTTCGGGTCTTGATTCTGCCGGTTTGTGGGTTAATCCTGTGCAATTCTAGGAGGTCAATCCTCCCAGACTTTACCTCCCCTCTTTGGGGAGGTGTACGTTTATTGCTTACTACCTGAGGCGCCCCTATCGGGGAATGCTGACGGGGCTGCCCAGGCATTTTTTGTAGGCCAGAGTGCTCACCTTCTCTGACACTGGCTTTTCAAATACCACTTTCCCGACCTTGTATCACATCTTATCGCTGTGAGAGGAGGATAAATAAAAAAAGATGATTCTTTGCCTTTTTGGATACTACACCATATAGACCGGTACCGTTTTGGCCTTTGGGCCTAATTTCCGTCGGTCTGTGGGGTTGTCCTGCACAGTTCTGCGAGGTCCACCCTCCCATGCTTTGCCTTCTCACCTTTTGAGAAGGGGTTAGTTTATTCCTATCGCCTGAGGTGCCCCTACCGGGAAATGCCGACGAGCGCTGGCTTTAAATGTCACAAAGACCCCCGACCGCCACCTTTCCCTCTTCCACAACGGGAGTTATGCCTAGTGTGGTGCATTCCGAGGGATGTAATTTCCATTTAATATAGAACTGAATGTTTCCGAGGAATGCACCAGCCTAAATAAATTCTCACTCTTTGAGAAGGCGTTAGTTTATTGCTAATCGCCCGGGGCGCCCCTATCGGGGAATGCCGATGAGGCTGCCCAGGCAATGTTTAAAGGTCATAAGTGCTCTTTCGTCTAGGGTGCTTACTTATCAAATCCTAAATTTCGACCTTGTGTCACATCTTACCGCTGTGGGAGGTAGATAACTAAATGATTCATAGTCATAAGACACTAAGAAACCTTTTTTGAATTCCAATTTCATCTCAAGCTTACGCATTCATCTTTTAGATTTTCTAGAACCTAAATAATGGATTTTGATTAACATTGGAACAAGAATTCTAGACTTAAGTTTTATTAGCCTTATATCTTGATTTTAATCTTCGTACGGGAACATAAAAATATTCTATTCAGGAAATTAATGTCACCCGTCTTATTACGGGTACTCTTGCATCCGTTAAAACTGTCAGAAACTACAACAAAAGGTTATAGAAGATGCTAAAGAGTCCTATACCTAATCCTTTAAATGGTTGATACGAGGCTTGGCTCCCACAAGAATAACAAACAATGTCTTCGACAGATGTAAAGCCTATATCTCAACTATCATTAATGGCCCGGATGTGATTTCCTGATTATCTCATGAAGCCAAAAAACTTCGCAGCAAATTCTACCCTTTTGTGATCAGAACAACCTACCTCCAGAATTATTCCCTATGAAAGAAAACTCTAAGTGACATCCGAATTACTGTCCGTGATGTCGCTAACTTATCAAGAATCTCGATCCTAACAAGCTAACCCTAACCCGACAACATTCCGGTCATAGTACTCAAGATACTGAAACCCCAAATGCCTACTATTGTTACAGAACTGTTACATCGTTGATTAAAAGAGAAATGCGGTCCATCATCTTG
>OY744533.1:96557077-96622077 GCA_963556195.1 Sepiola atlantica
TTTAAATTTGATCTTATTAATTTCGGAATAAATTCCATCATCAATGTTTACCGGTATAGTGTCATTTCTTTTTTTATAAACAAAAACACACAAAAAAAATAAACAAACTTTTTATCATATATATATATATATATATATATATATATATATATATATATATATATATATAAACAAAACAAAAACATAAACAATCTAACGTTAATATATTTTTGTTTATATGAAAATAAAAACGCAATTAAAAAGAATGGCCAAAAATGCGATGACAAAAGACAAGTAAAGGTATCTGATGTGCATTTTGTTCATATAAAAGTCAGCCATATCACGGAAAAGATTCGTTCGTAAACGACAAACGGCAGTTCGAAATATTAAAATTATAATAACTCTGACAACTTAAATATATCAATATCTTCTATGAGGTGATATTTTATGAATATGAATATGAGGACATTGATTTTTTATCAACAAAGCGTTCAGGAATTATATATATATATATATATATATATATATATATATATATATATATATATATATATATATATTGGTACAGAAAAATTAGTACAACATTCGTACTGTCGGTTTCAAGCATTGAAGGACTTAGCCATCCGGCTCTCTTTAGCTTATATTGTCAATAGAAGCTGAAGAGAGCCGGATGGCTAAGTCCTTCCATGCTCAAAACCGACGGTACGAATGTTGTACTAATTTTTCTGTACCAAAATAAATAAATACCATGCTCTTAGTTTTTAACTTTTAACTTTAATTCAAATTAATCGAGCACTCCGCTGGGATTTTTCCTGCTATATTACAATGAAGTGTTATATATATATATATATATATATATATATATATATATATATATATATATATATATATATATATATACCTAATCAATATGAAAAATGTTCATGAAATAATCATATATGTATATATATATATATATATATATATATATATATATACCTAATCATTATGAAAAATGTTCATGAAATAATCATATATGTATATATATATATATATATATATATATATATATATACCTAATCATTATGAAAAATGTTCATGAAATAATCATATATATATATATATATATATATATATATATATATATATATATATATATATATATATATATACGCTAAGGAGGAGATAGATTCTTATATTTGCTTATTATTAAAAGTCATTTCACTGCATATTTCGTTTACACATGTCATTTTTTAAATGATGAGTAAACATATTTTTTGTCTTTTGTTAATTGCAAATTCAAATACATCTGACGTATGAACATGTAAGAATATGTACATAAATACATGGCTATATTCATCGCAATTTTTCTCTCCATTTATATATATATATATATATATTCATATTTCAAACAGTTTTCTCATATATTACCCTTAAAACAATCCATATTCGATGCATGATCTATCTATGTAATTACGTTTCCATCTAATTAAATTTCGATCTCAATAAATATTTACGTATCTATCACTACGCGAAATACATACATATATATATATATATATATATATATATATATATATATAAATATATATATAGATGTGTGTATATCTATCTATATCTATATATATGTGTGTGTGTATCTCTCTCTCTCTCTCTCTCTCTCTATATATATATATATATATATATATATATATATAGTAAACTATGTAAAATATATTTATAGCAATTAAGCTACACAGAGGCTCCCGCGTTTCATCCCCCGGGGGAATCTTCAGGATAAAAGTTCATAGCTTACTACCTAGCTCTACTTACGTATCGAGCACTGTTGAAGTAAATACTGAAAATTGATACATAAAAAAGCATATCTCTTTATAAAAGTTGATGTTGATACATGAAATAGTAATATATATATATATATATATATATATATATATATATATATATATATAAATTCCCTAAACAGTTTTTCATGGTAAACAACTGATGATCCCTTAAATAATTTTAGAAGCAAACCAATATAATAACTGAAAAAGGTAAATTGCCTTACATGAGTGATTTTTCACTGAACGACTTGGGACTTAAGGTTTTGTTTTTTTTGTTCAATTATTTTTTTTAACATAGTTTTAATGTTTGAGAAACTTCTAAGACTATATATATATATATATATATATATATATATATATATATATATATATATATATATATGTGTGTGTGTGTGTATGTGGTGTGTGTGTGTAAGCTTACACATATGTACAAATGGGATATTTTAATGGTATTTTAGGCGGCTTAATTTGGGCGCAAATTCTAATTTTAAAATTTAAATATTTCAGATTTGGATTAAATTTGATTCATAGTCATTATTCACTTATTAAGCAATATTCCCTGAATGTTAATTCATGCTTGTGACTCCTTAAATGGGTCATGACTCTCCTCATTTACTACATCTATGAGATAAATAGAGATAAACTGTCCTCGAACTATCAATGAGTTTACAAAAGTAAAATATCGTAAAAAAAATGTGTCTGCATTATCTGCCGTTAAATAACATAACATATTTAATTCTACACTAGCCAACCCGTGTCTCGGCGTTTCTCGGGATAGTAGATCATCTCAAGAAAGTCGAAGCTCTAACTTTAAACTATTGAATTATTTGCTCTTCATATTTGATTGTTATCATGACAGGGTCTACTATATTTTTCCGACAGTTTTTTCTTTCTTCCATAATTTTGTTTATAGGAGTATGTTTTACCATTTTTTATAGGCTGGCATCACCTTCGTGACATTCTTTTTCATACGGACACCATCTTCGCACTTCCGTTACAGTAGCACCTGCTATGAAAGCACCAAGGATCTGCCCTCTTTCGAAATGTGATAAATCTGTCATTTAATTTTTTTCCTAATATTCATTCTCTGAAATAAAAAAATAAATGTGCAAGAATAAATCATTAAAAAAAATATGGAACCAAAAAATTACCCATTTCTTTCAATTATTATAGGTTTGTTAAATTTGATGAAAAATTCACATGGTGTTTCCATTATTTTGTCCAACCCCTATATGTATTACAGAAGATCAGAACAACATCAGTACCGTTGATTTCAAATCCAAACAAATTCCGACTGCCTGCGTTTAATATATACAGTTCAACTTCAACTTCTGAAAAACTACTCTCATTCTCGGTCCACGGAAGTATTTTAAAATGGCCCGAATTCTTCCAATTACTTCCGAATAACTGCGTTCCACCTACGATTGAACTAAACATCTTTCTATAGGATTTACTGCATTCTTGAACTTCTTCAATTCTGCCTTCACAATAACCCTTCTTTTCAGTCTTTAAATCTCCACTGGACACCTTATCAACGGGCATTTACCAAGTGGGCAGACTCCATATCTATTTACACGCACATTCTCACTCTCCATTACTTGTTACAATATAACAAAGCGTGTGTTACTATTTACCTTTACTCCCACGTGTAACGTATATCTCGTCGCTTGTAACTCGCCTATTTCTTACCAGAATTGCATTTCTTTTTTTCTAGTATCATCTTTTATGCTCAAATATTCTCTATTTTGTAAACCTGTTAGCTTACGGCTCCATTAGACTTTAGTCAACTCCACGTCCGGCCTCGTCTTCATTTTTGTATTGATGTGTTTCTGAAATGTTTTGTTTTGTTTTACAGGTTTACCTTTGTCGATGTGCAATAAACCCGTGTCTAAAATATGCATCAAAGTCTTTCTTGTTGATAGAAGTTTATGCTAGCTGTCCGAGGGTTGTATGTTTCTACGAAACAAATGCATCCCGAAGACAGCATAGTGCATAAAGAGAGACCAAAGATAGACTAAAACTATCTTGGTGTAAGCCGAAACGATCGTATGCTGAATTAAACACAAGTTTTATGAAATGACGTGAATTTATCCTTAATAACATTAATATGGCATGAAATTTAAATAAAAAATTAAATATGTGTGAAAAGATGACAGACGGGAAAAAATTCACAGTGCAAGAGAAAAACAAAAACAAGAGATTTTCTTACCGGTTTCGTTCGTGGAGAACGTCTTCAGAAAATTAAGATACAGAAATATTTTTTTTTATTTCTGTATCTTCATTTCCTGAAGACGTTCTCCACGAACGAAACCGGTCAAGAAATCTCTTGTTTTTGTTTTTGTTTTTCTCCTGCACTGTGACTTGTTTTCCGTCTGTCATCTTTTCATACATGTTGGCCATCACGACACTTCATTTTCATGAATTATCGTGTACCTTACCCCTATATATATATGTATATATATATATATATATATATATATATATATATATATATATATATATATATATATATATATATACAAACTAAGCAAAAATATCGTTTGAATACACAATGTGCGTATAAAAGTGTTGTATGATTGAAAGACTTCTTGAGCCAGATTTACTAGCAAGGTTAGAGATAAGTGTAACCGAAATCATATGGCTAAAAGTAAAATATATGGGAAATAGAAAAAATAACGAATTTGTATTCGAGGATAAAAAGTTCCACTGGAAAAGAGGATTCACGTGGTTCCACGTAAAACCACGTGAGCATGCTGACATCATTTTGTACATGAGATTTAAGAGGTTAGTTAGAGAACAGGATCGTTAAGAAGTGCTCCGCGATAGATGAAATAGTATTAAAGTCTTAAAGTCGAAGAGAATATCCACTAAATTTATTTATCTTTGTCTAAATAATTCCGAAACCTTTTTTAAACAAAACGAAAAGAATAGAAAACGGTATTGTTCCTTTTGAACGATACAAAGCTCTCGAAAAAAATACCAGAGGATCAAACAGAGAGAGAAGGATAATGAGTGGAATTGATCTATTAGTATTTCTGTTTTACAGAGAGAGAGAGATAGAGTGAGAGTGAGAGAGAGGGGGTGAGAGATGAATATACAGATAAATAAAGAGAGAGACGGGAAGAAATAAGGTTGGTTCGATCAGAACAGTCTTCTCGCTTAGTGCCGCCATAAAGAAATTAACTGAAGGCGTTTGACAATTACGTCTTCGAGAATTTAAGCCAATGAGAACGCTTAGAAATTGGTTAACAACCGGTGTAAAACGAAATAAATCAGTGTTACAAAAAGAGAACACGATGATCAGGGTGGCAGGAAGGTGACTTCAAGAGAAGGCTATCTCATCCGACTATATAAATAAAATCATAACATAGACTGTTGAACAAATTTAATCTAAGAAGTGAAAATTCGATTGAATTGTGTTTTTTAAATTGATTAAAAGTCTAAAGAATATGCGCGCTATTTTCGATAGTAAGCATATATTTTCATGTAGATAATTTCTTGTAAACTATTCAGGTCAACAAAATAAGAGGAAATCTCACCTTACTTTATACGGTTTTATAGGATGTGTCCTTTCTTGTCGAATACTTGTGTATGTAACACTGGGTGTTCCCCAAATATAAATATAGAGCTCCATTTTAAATGTACACAGTTAGCTAAATAATAGATACCCACGGACACAGAGAGAGGTCAATTTATCTTTTATTTGTTTATACGGAACATGTATTTATTTGTTGGCAAATAAACGTGTTTGTGTCCATACAGTCGAATGGTGTTATGCTGTCATTGATGATTTTTATCATTTTTAATATGTTAATTTATTAGTATGATAGCTCAAGTGCTCACCAATGCCAGGTTTCTAAAACTTATATCTTCTGCACGTCAGTTGAAATTTTAAAAAAATGTTTTCTTTACTTTAAAGAGCAATATTTTTTTTAATTTTATGTGCGTTATTCAAGTTTATTATTGCTTTAGCAAATAAATGTCAGATTTAAACACTGAAATATGAGAATTAAATGTTGTAACTGAAAGCGAACGTTTATCCACACAATCAGCGATCACACGAATCTTTTGTAACCTACTTAACGTTTAAATAGGTTCAGCCTAGGGACCTCTATCTCTCCACATAGATGAAATATGGCTAGATTGTTAAAAATAAAAAAAACGACACACAGAGAAATGTTCTAATAATTAAGAATTAAAAAAGATGGCAACTACTTTACGATTATTTGACTAAAAAACGATCTTGACTTGATTTTTTATATGTTCATTTATTTGTTTGTCCTATTATTGGATATGAAGATGTTCTGTCGGCTAAAAATGGCGGAACATTTATTTTTAATGTAATTATGTTCACGTACGTTTAATTTGGAATAATAAGTTTTAATAAAGGTTGCAGAACGTCTGACATCGACAAGAACATCGGATTGAAGAAGCTGATTCTAAATCTGCGGTGTGTTTGGATCTGAGATCAACCTTTAACTACAATGCCGCGACCGGCGACACACATATAGACAACTTTGATTCATGGTAAACAACTAATGATCCCTTAAATAATGTTAAGACTAGCGTAAATTCTTGGAAGCGAACTAATATAGTGACTGGAAAAAGTAAATTGACTTACAAAAAGTGGTTTTCCACCGAACGACTTGGGGCAACAATTCTTTTTAATTTGTTTATATAGTTTTAATGGCTGAGAAACTTCAGAGACTATATATATATATATTACTTAGCTATTTATATTTGAAATTCTGAAGTTAAAAAATACGGTAATACAAAACAGAAAGTTTATTCAACAAATTCATTTATGGGAGTTTAAAATTACAGCAAATTTTCAAAATGTCCACCTTCGTTCTGCATTCATAGCTCCATTCTTTTTTGCAAGGAATTTACGACTCTTTGTAGCATATTTGATTGATTATGAAATAAATATATATAGAAACAAATATATAAACGAACAAATTTAAAATAACAAATAGCAGTAATTAGAGAGTAAGATAACAATTATCAAAAGTTCATAGTATGTTTGTGCTTGATATGGTAATCATTTTAAATAGCTAAGTGAAGTGGCTTATGATTGTGCACTCCAAATGGTAATCTTATAGGCCATCGTGTTTTGTTTTTTTTTGTTAATAATCGTTTTCCGCAAAAATAATTACTTACCGGGACTGTTTTTTAAATACCCTATCATTTTAAAAAAGAATAATTATTTAATTTTATTAATTAACTTATTTTTATCCGATCTATTTATTTGATAAACATATGTTAGGATCATATTCCAGGCCTTGGCGCGCAATTTTCTAAAAAAAAAAAAAGATCTACGTAATTTTTAAAAATTCATTTTTATCTTCGTTTTAAGAATTCGACGAAATATTCTGTTCTAAAATTATATAGAAAACAAAGATACAAATTCGAAAGATATCGTTATGTTTGTGTTGGCATTTAAAAAATTACATAGCAGGTGTTGTTACATGAATGTACGTCTTTAAAAACACATGGTTTCCAAGTTGAATTCCATCGCAAAAAATATACATATTTTTATACATTAATTTTCGTGCACATACAATATCCTGTGTACATGCATGCATGCGGTTTTACACACATGCGCATGCATATATATATATATATATATATATATATATATATATATATGTATGCATATATATTTATATGCATATATATGTATATATATATATGCATATATATTTATATGCATATATATGTATATGTATATATATATGCATATATATTTATATGCATATATATATATATTTCTGTGGTTTTATTTGGTAGAAAATAAAAACACCAGAGTACTCGATTATTTATAACAAGAACGTCATATTTTTTTTATTTATGATATTGTTTTTTGAACATAGTTCACCCCAAACAAGGCATGTTGCTACTGTAGACGTAAGAGGCACCTTAGAATTAGCTTGAAAGTTGTGGGGGATCATCCAAATTTGAGAGCTGTGCAGCGAGATGCTTGCTCACAACAATTTCTGCATCTCGGTTCAGTCGGGGAAACAGGGGGCAGGGAAGGGGTTCCAAAGGCCGACAGCACGAGGAAATAAGCTATAGGAGCACAGAGGCATTCCGGCATCTCGGTACCTCCACAGTAAATGCATGGGATTTCTCTGATTGTCAAGGTCGTCGAGTGTATTTACGCTAAAGGTGGCACCAGAGTTGCAAGTTCATCGGAGCACATTCCATTGAAGTACTTGTAAAATAAGGGTGCAACATTGCGGCGATCGGACAGGGGCTGCAACTTTGTGGATAGTGAGGGATCTATCAGATAAGCGGCCCCTTTTTTTGGACCTTGTCTAAGAGGAAGAGACTAGTGGATGGTGCACCAGCCCAGATGTGACAAGAATACTCCGTGCGTAGGATATAGGTTACTGTCAGATGTGAGAAGTTTTCTAGCACGCAAGAGGGAGCCTTGGAAATGTCTTCTATGTATTTGTTTAAATTTATGTTAGCTGTGAATGTTAGGCCGAAGAGTTTGTAACGTTGGACTCAGGTAGGGCGGTATTTACCATGTCAAATATTACAGAAGTTCAGATCAACATGATACGTTATGTTTAAAACTCGTAAAGTGAACAAAAAAAAACAGTAGTTTTTTTTTAGTTTTAACTATAATAATAAATGGCCTACTGGATGACTGAAGAAAGCCAATGAGCGCCTTTTAATTTTAATTAAAACCCAAGAAACCAAAATATGTTTTCGTCTGCGTCCGCTCTCCAAGCATCGAAATCTAATGGGCCATGCTGACATGAACCTCTGTAATATCATATATATATATATATATATATATATATATATATACAGGGTGTCCCAAAATAATGTATACACCCTTTGAATTGTTATAAGTCGTTCAATTTACTGATTTTTATTTGCAAGATTGATAAACGAGATTGAGTAAGAATATTCATTTAAAAATACTGACAGTAAAATTAACAAAAACATAGAAAATTAACTTTTAACAAAGATAAAGGCTACTTAGGGTAATTTCAGAATGTTCATAAAATGAACCCTCATTCTAACCCCAACCCGTTCTGCTCAATACACTTTCCATATAGTGAAGACGTGAAGAATTGTACCTACAACGTCCTGCGACATTTACTCCGGTATTTGAGCACATTCTACTACAATTACTACTCCCATTTGTTTGCAATTACTTCAGATTTCTTGCTTTAAACATTGTAGCCTTTACGTTTATTAAAAGTTAATTTTCTATGTTTTTGTTAATTTTACTTTCAGTATTTTTAAATGTGTATCTTACTGTTCTACTCTTTTATCAATTTTGTTTGCAAATCAAACTCGGTAAATTGAACGAGTTATTACGATTCAAAGGGTGTATACATTATTTTGGGACACCCTGTATATATATATTATATGAGATAAAGCAATTATAAAGATAAATGAAGAAAAAGTGATAAAGATGTGCGAATGACAAATCTATTTCATCTTCGATTGTTCAATGCAAGGTTTACTCGATAAAAACATGTTTGTTTTTCTTTTCATTAAGCCAAGCTTTTCAAAGATTGCAATCTTATCATCAGAAGACTTGCATCGATGGATAAGTTGGCAGGGGAATAGTCAAAATTCAAAATTTGAAAAAAATTAAGAAACAATATAAAGTAATGGAAAGTAAAAGTGTGTATGAAAAGGTTATGAAAATATAGAGTCTGTGCAGTTGGGTTAATGTCCGTTGACAAATTGTCCGGTGACAAAAAATTTAAAGATGGAAAAAAAGATTTCGTTAGAAATGGTCAATATGTAGTAAATCAAACAGAATGACGTTCAGTTAAACTGTAGATAAAAAGCGCTTATTAGGATGTATGTAGGAGAATTGAGGCCATTTTTAAATACTTCCGTTGACCGCGAATGCTAATAGTTTTTTTAAGGAATTGCGTTCAAATATTGTATATATTTTAAGTTGGGCGAATTACTGGTGATAGATTTTTATTACTCTAATCGAACCTAGGGTCTGAGCGAGAATTTTCTGGTTGAGGACGAGGCCAGTAAAAGTGGGAGAGAAATGTTAGGTTAGGGATATATATATATATATATATATATATATATATATATATATATATATATATATATATATATATATATATAATTATGTATAAATAATATTTTCAAACTAACCCATATACACATGCGTGTCATGCCAAACCGGCAATCATCATTATGGGAGGAGACAAATACTCGGAGCGCGTACCGATAAGCCCACCACGCACTGTCTGAAAATAGAAGAGTGAATTAACGTCTAAATGGCAAATTCGGCGACTATCTAGCAAGCTGTCTACAGAACTTTCCAGGCATGGCCCAGAGTATCGCATTACGCTATAAATAAGAACTTGTTGTTCACTTACTAAAGTGCTCAATCTAGCGAGAGCTTTATATAATTATTTATAAATAATATTATCAAATTAATATAATTTTAAATATATAAATCTATATATAAATATATATATATATATATATATATAATAATAGTTATAATGATAATAATAATAATTATTATCATTATAATAATGCATTTTATTGATAATACAGAACATGAAGACAATCACTGCAATATCAATAATTGGAAAAGCACTGTACCTGGTCCAGATTAATATAGTAAAATACCTACATAAATGTAAAAAAATAGGTGATTGAGATCATACAACTCACGTTAATGATAAAAACAGTCGAAATATTAAAGAGAATCGTTCAATGCAGAAACCAACCTACAACGTTAAGTTGCCACAGGTAATTTAAAACAAAAATATAGAAAAAAAAAAACACGAGCACATGGGAAATAAAACTGCCAGAATGTATATAAGACTGACGACGCCCTCACACACATACATATACACATACATACACACATACATACACACATACATACACACATGACGCACAATGTTGTGAAACGTGAAGGATAATGATTTAAAAAAACGAAGAGAAATAAAAGTTTCTTAAACTTCGTACAGAGGTGAATCATGACAACAAACTCGCACACGCAAAGATTTTAATATCTCGTGGATAGAGCTCTCTGAAAAGAATAACTCACGTATGGCTCAGCAAATCCGCGGTTATACTGCGCGTACACCACTTCGTCATGACAGAAGTTCGACTCGTTAGAGAAGAACAACAATATATCAGACTTCAGGGGATTTTGCGTTTGTTAACAATATTCTCATCGCTATTCGTCTGCATGTCCCTCATTTCTGGTCACTGAAAAGTATCCTTTCTCATCGTGTAAGATAAGTGGCTGATTAATTACATTCACTATTTGTCTGATGAGAAACACTGGCACTAGATTCTCACTGACCATGGACCTCCCTTTTTCTCAAAAGGTGTATTGCCAATGAGTTCCGCATCACATTCAGGTATTCTATTACGACCAAAACAAGTCCTTTTCTTTATTTTCTGATCCTATGAAACGTTTCACAATTGACGCATTCAGAGCTCCTCGCATTTTTGACTCCTAGTGTTAATACCAAAGTTGCTAAAAGCGAAAATTTATTCATAGTATCATTAAAATATAAATAGACTAAAATAGATAGATAGATAGATAGATACATATAGATAGATAGATCGAATGGATAGATAGATATATAGATACATATAGATAGATAGATAGATAGATAGATAGATAGATAGATAGATACATAGATACATATAGATAGATAGATAGATAGATAGATAGATAGATAGATAGATAGATAGATAGATAGATAGATACTAATAAACTGAGAAACATTTTAGCTTCCGGTGTTAATACCAAGTGAGCGGCACACCTTGTCTTGTTTACTGCTGGAACTCAGAATTTACGCATGCTTGTGAATTATTAACGGTGTATTTTAACAGGAAGTAGTAAGAACGATCATTACAGGACGCATGCGCGAGATGCAAGGCGTACCAGAAGCGACAATTTATCTATTACATACCATATATATATATATATATATATATATATATATATATATATATATATATATATATAATAAGAGGTTTATGTAGTTTGCTTGAAGCATTGTTTATTAGTATATAGAAATGTGATACTTAGAAGGCAATACAATGCAGAGGTGTGGCGGATAGACACTTCATATGCACGCTTGAACTTGACTTGAACACGTTTCTGAAGAAGTAAGAGTTCCCGAAATATTAAAAATATTATATCATACGGAGTTTCCACCAGACCATCTTGATACAGGTATTGCATAACATTGTAACATTGTGTAGATAGACAGATATATGTGTGTTTGTGAAAAAAAATAAATAAATATATATATATATGTGTGTTTGTGAAAAATATATATATATGTGTGTGTATGTATACATTGTATTAAGGGTGAAACTATTTAATTTGTTCCACCATTATATGTCTTATTTGCTCAAACCTATGTCTATCCGTCACACCTCTGCATTGTATTGCATTCAAAGTATCACATTTATATATATATATATATATATATATATATATATATATATATATATGTATATATATATATATATATATATATAGTGTGTCAGGTTGTATATGAAAAGAAATCAAATAAAGTGCTCGATCATATAAGAGAGCTAATATAATTTATTTAGATACTGTATATTACATATTTCAGCAATGTACCACGGTTTCATCCAAAATGACAGATTCAGACATCTTTAGTAAATATCCGTGCCCAGTGGAATCATCGGCGAGCTGAAACGATTGTAGTCACGCCCGATAGGGAATGGCGTCAACCGCGGTACGTTGCTGAAATATGTAATATACAGAATCTAAATAAATTATATATATATATATATATATATATATATATATATCCTCGACTATGTAATAAACACCTATGTGTATTAATTTGTATATAAATAACTATGATATATACGTCCCGTCACACAATTGTTAGCGAATAAGTAACGTGTATTATTCTTGCCTCCGGACGAGTCTATATAAGTGGTGAGCAGAATCGTGAAACAACTAGTAATTCAGACATTTTCTGCTGTCTGAAACTAATTCGAACAGAACCTTCGCACTTCTAATAAAAAGTCAACGACATGTGGGTTGCATGTAAATTATGTTACGTATTTCTATGATTGTATATTAATATTTTAAGTATATATCGAGATAAATAGCGAGTGCGAACACTGGCGGTAGAAATTAGGCTCCGCGAGTGTTCGCACTCGCTATTTATCTGGTTATATAATTGTACATAGATATATATATATATATATATATATATATATATATATATATAGACATATATATATATATATATAGACATATATATATATATAGACATATATATATATATATATATATATATATATATATATAGACATATATATATATATAGACATATAGACACACACACATATATATATATATATGTTATATATATAGAGAGAGATAGAAGAAAAAAGAGTGATAAATATAAATTGTTCAATGCAAGGGGTATTCAGTAATAAACTAGTGTTTATTATTCTTTCCTTAAGCCAATGCTTTTCAAAGATCGAAATCTTATCACCAGAGGAGAAGTATATATATATATATAAAGAACAATATCACGAGTAAAAAGTAAGAAGTGGGGAAAAAAATGTTGTTCATGTATAATTATCGAATAAAACAATTAAGAAGTTTCGTTACGAATAAAAGTGAAAAAAAACCAAACCCATATATATATATATATATATATATATATATATATATATATATATATATATATATATATATATAGAGAGAGAGAGAGAGAGAGAGAGAGAGAGAAGACAGTGGCTCATTCCATACTGATGATGCAGGTTTGGCATGAAACACATGTGTATATCGGTCAATTTGGAAAATAATATTTATTTAGAAATAATTGTTCAAAGCTCTCGCTACATGGATAACTTTAAGCCGGTTGACGACAATCAGTCATTTATAGCGTAATGCAATACACTAAGCCACGCCTATTAAGTTCTGTTGGACAGATGCTAACATGCTCCCTGAATTGTGCATTTAGACGTTAATTTAATCTCTTATTTCCACGAAATGCTTGTTGGCCGCAACGTCAAACGCTCCAACTACTGAGTCAAGAATGACTTTCGTATTAGGAGTTCGAATCGTGCGACCGTCAGGGATTGTCTCTGCCCATAATGATGATTGCAGGTGCGGAATGAAACACATGTGTATATTGGTCAATTTGAAAATAATATTTATTCATAAAATATCATGTATATATATATATATATATATATATAGAGAGAGAGAGAGAGAGAGATAGATAGATAGATAGATAGATAGATAGATAGATAGATAGATAGATAGATAGATAGATAGATAGATATGAATGGTCACTTCTGCACTCGCGAAAATTATCAAAACTTCTTAACCACTTTAACATGAGATACTTCTAAGGATATATATACAAACTGATTACAAAGAAAATAGCCAAACATGCAACCTATCATATAAATCGTTAACATTTAGGTAGGAGATCGAAATAGAAATATATTTTAGTCTACAGGGAATATAGATGGGGCGTTTCAATAAAATGTCCGGTTCATGTTTGAATAGATTCATCAGAGTAAGTCAGTTTGATAGAGTTGCGGCTTAGGATATTCATTATCATGTTCAGTTTTTAGGTAACATCTTACGAATATCCTCTGACGAATGGCAGTTAAGAGACACTCTCCGGAGTCACTTTTATTTAAAAACTAGGTTTCTACTCGCTATTTAGAAAATATTATTGGCGAATTACAATGGAATTAAAAATCCTCTATTTCACTGGATGTATTTGTTTTTTAATTGGAAATAAAAATAAGTTCTATGGATTTTGTTTCATGTGTTAGTGATCATTTAAAAATTCAATTTGTTTGTTTAATTTCTTTATTTCCGTATTTCGATGAGTATTTATAATTTTTTTTAATCTTACACAAAAAATATTTTTTTCCAAATTTAATATACATTATTCCTAAACGTGTTTCATGTCAAGAATGGAAAATACATAGTTTTTTGTCTAACCGTGTAAATCATCAGATAATAGTAGATCACATAATTAAATTGTAGTAAAAACATATTACATCAAAAACAATTTAAAAATACTGTGAAGTTCCACAAAATGTCGTGATAAAATTTTCGTAAATTGAAGTATATAAAAGAAAAATCTCATATCAGAAATAGTGATAAATGCAAGACCCCCCCCCCCCCGAAAAGAAAACACAATCGGAATTTGTATCAGCTCTTCAAATAATGAGTATATATATATATATATATATATATATATATATATATATATATATATATATATATATATATGGTAAGTCAATGAAAATTGATTAGACCTGCAAATGGAAGCAAATCGATATTTTCAGTTGTTCAAAACAAGGAGCAGTTTAGTTAATAAAAAACATTTATTTTTATTTTCTTTCATTCCTGAAACCAGGCTTTTCAAAGATTAAAATCTTATCATCAGAGGAAAAATTATGATTGATAAGTTGACAGGATAGGACTGTTAAAGTTCTAAATTTGAAAGAGTTTTTAAAAAATTTTTAAAGTTCAAACGGGTATGAGAATCACTATGCTATCCCACAATTCCAAAGTAATTTTTATACATTGCAACAGTTCGCTTTAACTCCATTGAGATTTTGTCATTGTTTTTGCCTTGGAATACGCTTTACTGAAAACAGGAAGAATATTGTTTTCCTTAACATGGCCAATCTTATTTGATCCCTTCTCCGAGGACAACAGACCAGGGTCGAATCGTCGTCATTGGATTTTTATACAGATTCCTCTGGATTTACCAATATTTCTGAGCCCCACGCTTTTTTGGATTTCATTATTGGTGATTTTCATACCCGTTTGAACTTTAACATTTTTTTAAAACTCTTTCAAATTTAGAACTTTGACAGTCCTATACTGTCAACTAATCAATCATATTTTTTTCTTCTGATGATTAGATTTTAATCTTTGAAAAGCCTGGTTTAAGGAATGAAAGATAAGAAAAATAAATGTTTTTTATTAACTAAACTGCTCCTTGTTTTAAACAACTGAAGATATCGATTTGCTTCCATTTGCAGGTCTAATCAATTTTTATTGACTTACCATAGTTTTGCTCTATCCAGTATATTGAGCTTTCCTTATTTGACAATAGGTCCAACTCTCTAAAAGTTTACCTTTTAGTTATAATTTACATAATTTACACACACACACACACACATATTATATATATATATATATATATATATATATATATATATATATATATATATAGTACAAGTATTTATTAGTTTCTGTAGATGTAAATCCGTTCAAACTCCAGTGTTTATAACAACGTGCCCAATAACAAGTAGATCTGTTCTTGAGTATATTTTTTATTTATACAAACATTATTGGTTACATATGTGCATACATTTCGGTTGTACTCTTCGCAGAGAGTCAACTTCTTCAGACCAAAAAAGACTGTATTCTTTAGTCTGAAGAAGTTTACTCTCTGTGAAGAGTACAACCGAAACATGTATGCACATATGTAACCGATCATGTTCGTATGAATAAAAATATATCTCTCTCTATATATATATATATATATATATATATATATATATTTGTGTGTATGTGTTGGGGAGTGTATTTGTTACTATTCGTTTGTAAATCAAACAAAGTAGAACTATATAAATCTCATAAATAAAGATTTTCCCGCAAGTTTCCCTCTACATCAATACTTTAATAAAAATAAAATAGAACTTAATTGTACTAAAATTAGTACTTAGTACTAAAATTAGTACTTAGTTGTACTAAAATTTCACATGCGAATGTCAAAGTATACAACTATAAAATAATAAATTAAAACAGTCATGAGACATGGCAACAATAATCATATCATTAATAAATATAATAATAATAATAATAATAATAATATTAATAATAATAATAATAATAATAATATTAATAATAATAATAATAATAATAATAACCATATTATTAATAATAATAACCATATTATTATTATTAATAATAATAATAATAATAATAATAATAATAATAATAATAATAATAATAATAATAATAATAATGATAATAATAATAATATCCCTGTAAGTTGAAACTATACTATGTAAGACTTGTGTACTATTGTACTTCGTATGAAATAGTATAAGAGGAGGAAGTGTAGTATAGTCTCAAATAGTATATTGGAATTATTCCTTAACACTATGTTCATTCTAATGTGTATACAAATATAAAATCAATTATATATATATATATATATATATATATATATATATATATATATATATATATATATATATATATATATAGGGTTGGGCAGTATCTGTTCTGTCTTGATACTATTATGTACATAGGCATGGAAGGTCTGGAAACGAACGCCATCAAATCAACTGAAATGAAAGAGAATATTAGAAAAACAATATCTTAGAAGCCAAAGGAAACACTTACAAGAGAAATTATCTTGTAGAAACCTGGTGAAAAGGAATAAAGGGCAGTATCTCTGGTATATATTCTGGATCCTTCATAGGCTGGACAAACGAAGAACTTAGGAATTTGGACAAGATAACTAGAAAACTTATAAGCATGCAAAATGCACTACTTCTGAAATGTGCCAGACTTGCTTAAAAGGAGAGAATGTGAAGATAATGCACACTAAAGGGAAACTGGAAGCAAACAGGGGAGGAAGGAAATATGTGATGAGAAACATCTTTATAGAGGATTTATAAGATTGATCAGAGAATAGACAGATAAATACACCTGGACATGCTTAATAAAAGTGTGCGTATAGAGAGAAACGGAACAACTACTGTCAGCCGCACAGAACAACGCAATCAAAACGAATTACATCAAAACTAAAATCGACAAAATTCAGGAAAACAGTTAGAGTAGACTCTGTAAAAACAAGGCGAGACAGTAAATTACATAATAAGTGAATTCAGTTAACTAGCCTAAAACAAACACAAAAACAGACACGACTGCATGTGAAAATGCATATCACGAGAAATATGGAACAGCTTTACCTTGAATATGTAGATAAATTGCACAGGTACACAATTGAGAATGAAAAAAACAAAATAAGCTGTGACATAGAGATACAAACAGAAAACCTCATCCAAGCATGGAGACATGACGTCATAATACTCAACGAGAAAGAACAATCTGCCACATTGTATATTTCGCCGTCCCAGCAGTTCAGAGAGTGAAGATATAGGAGGAAGAAAAACGAAACAAATACATGGAATTGGGCAGAGAACTACAAAGAATGTAAAACATCAAGCACATCAGAATAATACCTATAATATTAGGAACACTAAAAAAAAGTCCCGAAAAAAAAACTCAAAAAAGTTAAGTATACATTGGAATCAAATGAAAAATGTACACCATACAACGCAGGTAATAATGAACACAGCTAGAAAATGTGTTATCCTCGAGTGCAAAAACAACCCAACGTAACCGACAAACGCTAACGAACCATAGTTAAGTTTAAATAAAAATAAAACAAAAATATAGAAAGTACTAACACGAGCCCAGGGGAACTGAAACTGCCAGCCCTCCACTTATCCCTTCCCCGTAAAAGGAATAGAAATATGTGGTTGCATCTGATTCTTCTGTTATTACAGGAAGTGGTCTTTAAAGGTCAAGGAAGGGTGGAAATACCGATGGAGAGAGAGCACCAATCAGACCTCCAATGGGAAGCTGGGAGAGTCCTGGGAGCTTTGGGAGGCTTATTTACACTTAAACACCAGAGAAAATCAAACGCCGTTGCTAACGAGAAATCAATGGTCATTAACGTTACTGCAAAATAAGTTGCAACGATGGTCGAAAGAGGCTGATGATGCGACTTCTGTAAATATTCCAAGTATAAAAACTGGCAATATTTAATACAAAAACGATCTAATTTACGTTGGAGGGGGGAGGAGGGATCGGTAATTACGAGACTAAACCTATAAACAAAACTTGCAAAAATATAGATTAAAAAATTCCGGGAGGGAAACTAAGCTGGAATAACGAATTGATTAACTAAATACTAGAAGCTTAATCTGCGAATACTGGCATATAGATTATTAAAAAATGCAATGGGAAAATACTTCTGACAGAGAAGAAACAACACTAATCAAGAAACGAAAAGCACTAATGAAAAGATACAGGTATTGGCAAAGACTGAAAAAACAGAGACACAAATCCGAACATGAAAACCAAAATAAGAAATGAAATCCAGTCTTACTAAAACGTACATGGAGGTAAGAATTATAACAGAGCAAACGGAACCATCAGAAACAATACACTTCTGGAGCAATATATGGGGAAGATGACAAGAGAACAACAGGAATGTCGAGTACCTGAACAAAACGAGAAAGATCTTCAGGAAATTGAAGAAGGTAAAGAATCCGAATATAATGAAGTAACACTCAAGTCAACCATAAGGACAGTGGAAAATTTGAAAATTCCTGCACGACGAGGAAATACAAGTATTTTTTTTAAAGAGTCAAATCGTACATGAAAACTAGTACAAAACAAACAGAAGATTTATACAAGAGGGGATGACTAAATGAAGACACCTTTAATTTAAAAGATCGTTATCAGAAAAGATCACAAACAACTAAAGACCAATAACTTGCCTACCGACCGTGTAAAATATCTCAGCTGAATAACTTATCGAATAGGTCTACAACTACTTTACTTATTGAAGAACAGAATGTTTGCCAGAACGAACTTGGATGAAGATGAGCATCAATTTTCATTATTAACACTTAATAATTTAGCAGAGAGTATCGATACATTAAAATAATAGAAGAAGCTTTACAAAATAAGAGGATGTAGAAATATAAACACAAAGTTTGTTCATAGCTAATTACCTAATTCCATACACATATCAAAGCTTGTCTATGGGGAATACATTTTTCTCTTAAACAGACTATCTCATATATATGTTACATTATTGAAGGCCCTATGTCGGATAAGAGTAAATCAACTAGTATGAATTTTGACAGAGGTCAAAATAAGTACAGGTTGTAGTCACATGAAGCTTGGGAAATGAATCGTCCCAGAGACTAAAAAAATAGATAGGATGACCCGAAAGGTCGAGTTTTGTAGACAAATGCAAAATATGTGTGCAGATGACGAGTGACGTACCTTTTGTCGTTGAGAGGGAAAAGGTTTTTTTTTAATGAGTTCCGTGTGGAACTTGATCAAAGGCGGACGTGAAATAATTATGCTGATGAGAGATTTCACGATCGTGAAAAATGAGGAAATGTATGCCAAAAAGTGGGTGCTTAATAAATCGATTCTTGTCCATATTTTCTTATCATTATACATAAATGTCGCCTATTTATCTGTATTACATTTACTCATGTAACTTGCTATTAACAACTTGATGCTTGTGTTCTGTGTTTCTTTTGAAAATTATTAGTACAATCTTCATATCCGAAAAAAACATGCTTCATAGCTCAAAAACGTGACGGGGTAGCCAAAACGGATGCTATGTTTGGGTTCAGCGTTAGAATAACATGTCGCAATTCAAAATTGTGTTGACCAGTGTTATTCTTCTGATGATAGTTTTGTTTATTCTCACCCGAAATGCTCATGAATAATTGTTGACTAGTTTTTTATGTTTAGGTTAGTAAAAGAATATTATTTTTCAATGCGTATAAATCAGTTCAGTCGAATTTTATTATAAGGTTTTAAAGAAAATAATATATACTCTTCTTTTAGCGTTTTGACTTGGCTAACTACGGATCTTAAGCAAAAGTGAAGTCCGCTCTTGAAACTAATGACTGATTAAATGGAAGTGTATATATTTATTCATGAATATAGATAAATGTATAAATATTACAAATATAGAAATAAATACTAATTGAAATAAACAGCAAAGAAAACGTTTTACAGTATTTTATTCATAACTGGAGAATTGATAGTTATAAAATGGTAAATATATATATAAATATATATATATATATATATATATATATATATATATATATACTAATAAGTAATTATGAAAAACTAAAAAATAAGCAAGTAATAAGTATATATATATATATATATAAATCGATGTATATCTCCCTCTCTATAGCATATATGTATAAATATATATATATATTAATATATATATATATATTATATATATATATATATATATATATATATATAAATCGATGTATATCTCCCTCGCTATGGCATATATGTATATATATATATATATTATATATATATATATATATATATAAATCGATGTATATCTCCCTCGCTATAGCATACATGTATATATATAATGAATGAACATTTAAAGATAACTATTATATCTTTAATAAAGATCCATCGTGATAATTTTATCTTTGAATATCGATGGATTAAGGATGATAAGATTATTCCTCGTTTTGCACTTTTGTTGAATTAATAAAATTCATAAGTGTCCCAACTTTTAGTTGCATTATTCATATATATATATGTTTGTGGGGGCTGTATGTGTGTGTGTCTATAAACATAAAATTATTTAATAATAAATATAAAAATATACTCTACATGGTATACGTTTCATCCTTCCGGAATCATCAGTGTATAAATAATCATTCAGTCGCAAGATTCGCACCCCGGTGCAAGAGTCATATTTAACTACAATTCCGAGCGCGTATACCAATGATGCCTAGGTAATTGGCTTCACACGAGATGTAAAATACATCTCATATATGTTAATAGAAGCGGGCAGCTGTAGTTGGCCGTCATAACAGTGTTCAATAGCGATAAATATGTATTATAGCTTTTGACGGCACCTTTTATTTACTCATTAAAGCGCATAAGTGAGAAGTGGCTACAAATAATTGTTGTAATAATATATATGTATATATTTATTCATATATATATATATATATATATATATATATAAAGTTTTGATCACATCTGATATATGACTGGATGATTGGATATGAAACTGCCATAATTTCAGAGATGACACTGAACAAAGCAATGAAACGCTCTTAAATGTTGACATCACTTCAATGCAGTAAAATTGCGCAAAATCAAACAGATTTTCAAATTAAATAGATTCTTCAAATTAAATATCTTCTTAAACTTCTATAGATTCTAACGATAAAGTAGATTCTCAAAATTAAATTGATCTTCAGAATTAAATAATTTTTAAACATCAATTCTCAAAATTATGTATATTCTTAAAATTAAATAGATTCTAAAAATAAAATAAGTTCTGAAAAGTAAATAGATTCTCCAATTAAATCAATTCTTAAAATACATGTATTCTCAAAATCATAACTTCCCAAAATGAAATAAATTATTAAAATTAAAATAAATTATGTAGATGAAATAGATTCACAAAATTAAATATATTCTCAAAATTAAATAGACTCTCAAATTAAATCAATTATCAAAATAGGTATTAATTATGAAAATAAAATGGATCTACATCATAAAATATATATTTTAAATAACATTACTTCAAAAAATGAGATAAATTATTAAAATTTAAATCTATCTATATACTACTAAAACTCTATTGTCTTGTATGTTTGCAATCAGCTTTCAGCTTTCCGGTTTTCAACATCCGGTTGCGCATGCGTAAATAGCATCGTCTTAAATCTGTTATTCCGATTCCGTTAATCTCTTACGATTAACGAACGCATGCAATTTTTCATTCTGGAAATTTTTATATCGCTTTTAATATAAACAATTTCATTTAATTTCATCAAATAGTTTTTTTGTTTACTTGACGACTAAAAACATTCAACGGGAGCACTTCGTAAAGTCTGTCGCAGTTTCAAACCCTTTTAAAAAACAAAAACAAACAAACAAAACAACAACAATCTATATATTAATACGCTAAGGTGTACGTACGTGTGTCACGCTTCCGGCAAACGCTCTGCGCATGCGTGCCGCACCTAGATTATTAATAACATTTAATTAGCCTAATTTCTGCATCGTATTTTAATTATTTCCCTTTAGCGCAACGGTAAGCGACGTAATATTTTTGTCTTTGGTCCGACTGGTTTATAGTTCGATCCCAACCAGCCGCTAATATTTTTTCTTCTACATTTCGAGCGGAAGAGGAAGAAATAATACATTTTTTTTAATCACCCGGTCAAAAAGTACTTTTTTGTGTTGCTTAAAACTTAAAACTATTTTTTGTTTTTTATTTTGACGTTTTTAGGGTATGTCTATTATTTTTTGTTGTTGTTGTTTTTGAACGGACGTTAAGCAATGTTTTTTTTTTCAATGATAGTTTGAACTAAGTATTTATTTTTTATTTGCACCACTTCTTAAAGTGTTAAAACATTTATTTATTATTTTTGGATGGTAAGGAACCAGTATTTATTTTTTAAATGTTTTGAACGGACAATAAGCAATGTTTGTTTTGTTTTGTTTTTTTTTCTCAGTGAAACACCGAGAGCGTGGTCGAAAGAAAGAGAGAGTGTGTGTTCGTAAGAGATGGAGGGGGGGGATAGAGAAAGAGTGAAAACGCAATAAAAACAAATAAATAAATCGCAAAAAGTCTCTTACTAACAAATAGAAGGTGATTTGTTACATTAGGACCCGCGCTAACTTTGACCCCGTCGTTAGGGTTAGGGTCAGTGAGGGGTTAGGGTTAGCTATAAAGTTCAGGGTCATTGGGGGTTAGGGTTAAAATTAGGGTCAGGGCCAAAGTTAGCCCAGGTCCCAATGTAACAAACTACCAAATAGAGATAGTAAAAAATAAGACAATGACAATGATATTGTATAGTTAACATCTGAGAAGTTAAGTTTCTTATTTTGTGTCACGATCTGACACTCTCATTTAATAAGATTTAGTATTTACTTTTGCCCCTGACAACGGGGGAGGGGAGTCGCGACCGATAGTGATTGCTGAAGAGACAGCTTTTACCCCGACAACCGAGTAATATAATAAATATATATACTTCCATCCCGTCACGCAAAATTTTGGTGAGTAAGATATGTGCATATTTCTAGCCACCGGATAATTTTATTAACAGTAAATTATACAAATTGATGTAGAAAACACTGTGGAATTCCTTTTTTTTTTCAGTGAAACACAGAGAGCGCGTACGAAAGAAAGAGAAAGTTTGTGTTCGTAAGAGAGAGATAGAGGGAGAAGATAAAGAAAGAGAGAGAGAGAGAGAGAATAAACGTAATTGAAAAGTGAAAACGCAATAAAAACAAATAAATAAATCGCAAAAAGTAAAAAAAAAAATATTTAACAAAAACGAAAGTGAGGAAAGTCGTGATTCAAAGCAAAATAAAAAAGAAAATCTAATCGAAAAAAAAAGTAACAAGTATAATTTCGTTTACTATCGGAAGCCTACCAGTTTTTACGGTATATCAACCCTTTTTAGTAGAGTGTCCATCGTACACGCGTTATTGGAAGGCAAATTATTAATTTTTTCAAAATATTTCACTCTTATCCGGGGGGGGGGGGTGCTCATAATAAAACAAGCGTAACTTACTAACAAATAGATGGTGCTTCGTTAGATTGGGACCCGCGCTAACTTTGACCCCGTCGTTAGGGTTAGGGAGGGGGGTAGGGTTACCTATAAAGTTCAGGGTCATTGGGGGTTAGGGTTAAAGTTAGGGTCAGGGTCAAAGTTAGCCCGGGTCCCCATGTAACAAAGTACCAAATAGAGACGTAAAAATAAGACAAGGGCAATGATATTGTATGGTTAACATCTGAGAAATAAATTTTTTTTATTTCAAATATTTATTTAGTTATATTGTCAAATTCGTCAAACAAAAATGGCGTTCGCTTATTTTAGGTGAGGTGGTCGCTAATTTCAGACTTTATAAAAGGCTAAATTGCCCGATTACAGTAGAGGATCTCTTTACATTATCAACTAACCCAAGATGTAGGGGAGGGCGCCACTCTTTTCCCAGGACTGCTTCATTGTCCTTGATCCTGACCTTATAATACTGAGAGTTTTAGCAATGTTTGTTTTAGTCTTTTAATATAAACAATTTCATTTAATTTCATCAAATAGTTTTTTTGTTTTCTTCACGGCTAAAAACATTCAACGGGAAGACTTCGTAAAGTCTGTCGCAGTTTCAAAAAACACCTCCCTTTCAAAAAACAAAAACAAACAAACAAAAAAACAACACTCATTATTAATATCAGCCATACGAGCGGTCGGTGAACGAAACCACCTCCCACTTTCCCTCTCATAGATTTCACCACTCCTACTCCGTCTGTTTTCGTTACGTACGCGAGAAAGCCTGCTGTCTCTCGGTGGCCACGGCTGTACCCCCTTCCTTTCTCAAATCGCCCTAACCAACCACTTATAATTCAGTAACTGTAATTTAAAAAAAAAAAACAATTATAATAAACAGAACGACTCATAGAAATCTATATTCTTTTTTCATTTTAATATACTTTCATAGAAATGCTTCTGTTATGTAAAAAAAAACTATTTTCTTTATGCCACAAGTGTCACGCTCATACATGAATTCCATAGCTAATATAACAAACTGACCCAACGGGTCACGGGTGGTCTAGTATAATACTAAAAGTCTATTCTTGTATGTTTGCAATCAGCTTTCAGCTTTCCGGTTTTCAACATCCGGTTGCGCATGCGTAAATAGCATCGTCTTCAATCTGTTATTCCAATTCCGTTATTCTCTATTATGATTAACGAACGCATGAAATTTTTCATTCTGGAAATTTTAAAACAATTTCATTTAATTTCATCAAATAGTTTATTTGTTTTCTTCACGGTTAAAAACATTCAACGGGAGGACTTCGTAAAGTCTGTCGCAGTTTCAAAAAAACTCCTCACTTTTAAAAAACAAAAACAAACAAACAAAAAACAACACTCATTATTAATATCAACCATACTAGCGGTCGGTGAACGAAACCACCTCCCACTTTCCCTCTCATAGATTTCACCACTCCTACTCCCTCTGTTTTCGTTACGTACGCGAGAAAGCTGAATCGGTAAATGCACACATTTCTATTACATTAAATAGTGTTTCCTTTTGTTGTTTTTTAAACAGCAGATACTTGAATCATATGTTTTACACATATTACATCCAAAAAAAAAAACAATTATAATAAACAGAACGACTCATAGAAATCTATCTATATTCTTTTTTCATTTTAATATACTTTCATAGAAATGCTTCTGTTATGTAAAAAAAAAACTATTTTCTTTATGCCACAAGTGTCACGCTCATACATGAATTCCATAGCTAATATAACAAACTGACCCAACGGGTCACGGGTGGTCTAGTAAATTATAAAAATGATATAGATTCAAAAAAGAGAATATATTCTTAAAATCATATTAATTATCGAATTTACTTGATTTAAACACTCGTGTAGAGTCTCAAAATTAAATTAATTCAAGTTTTCTCATGAAGTTTTCGCGAGCCTACATGGAAGAAAATCACACATCTAACAAAATATTTACGGGAAACTGCCATAGCGTAGTTGATGAGTAAATATCCTCTTTCAAAAAGGCAGCGGTAAGGGAACAATGCAAATAAACTACAGACCGATAACCTGCCTACAAACCAGATGGAAAATCTTAACGATATAATTTGACGAATATATCTAACACTCCCTTAATAAGTGCAGATTACTTTCTGAGGAAATAAAAGGGCGTCGAAGAGCGACAAAGGAAGGATAAACGAGCTGCTATACACATCAGCCAGAAAGAAGAAAAAAGCAGAAAAAGAACATGGCATGTATCGCTTACAACAAAAGGCATTTGACACAATCGTCAGGGAATGAGTTATTTAATTCTACCCGATATACACCATATCGCATCAAAATTTCTAACTTTATGGAACGCAATAGAAACATGAAGACTGGAACTGACAACTGTATTACAAGAGAGATATATACACTGAGAAGCATTTTTCGGATAAGCCCCCCTTTTTTTTCGGTACTTTTTTATCATAGGCATACACATGTGTAATGTTGACTACAAATTTATAGACTCCTTATGCCAGGATATAGGAGTGGAATCCGGAATTGAAAAGTGCGTACTAATTGAGATGAAGATAAGAAACGCGAAACATCGGAAGTCATACAATTATGCAATCGTAGGATTATAAGGAAACTTGCTGAATGTGAACTATAAATGTATGGGCATTCAATTAGCAGACACACTAAAATAAACATAAATTAAAAAGATTATTAAAAAGGAATACCTTCATATGAAGATAATCTGGACCCTCCATAAACTGGACAAAACAGAGACTCTGGTACCTGGATAAAAATACCAGGGAATTAATGATAATGTAAAACGTACTGCATCCGAAGAATGATACTGATTGAATATGTCAAATAGAAAAGGGAATGTGACTTCTAGGGATTAGAATCAGCTTGGACGATGCGATGAAAAGTGTAGAAAAATGCATCACACAATTTAGAAGAGATTAAATACCGCCGCCAAAAGAACCAACCAGGTCAATAATTCTGATATGAACACGCACATTAACGATACAGAAAAATCAGAATCATAATTGAAAACTGAAAGACGTAACATTCTTTGAAACATGGAAATACAAGCACATCCAAGCGGGAACAACGGGCGTTATAATAATCAAGAATGGTAAAAAAAAAAACGTCCCAAGTAGTAAAATTTGCCCCCCCCCCACAAGTCACAGCGTCACGATCACAGATGCATAAAACTCAAACAAATGCATGTAGCTTGCATGAGAGCTGAAGATAATACGGAATATGTAGATACGCTAACCGAAAAACCAGTAAAAAGACTAAAGGAAATTGGAATCAAATCGGGGATTGACATCATACAACCAATGAAATCAGCTGGAAGATAAGGAAACATTATTGAGTGCGGAAACCAATAGCACTTCCTCAAACTACTAGAAGAATAGATATAATACACTGAGACGACCAGAAAAAGCGGGGCTGCTTGAGTAAATATATAAGAAAATACTATAATGTATTCACTTCCCATAAAAAGAGGACATAAACATGAGTTAATACATCATCAAGAGAATAAAGAGTAGATAGGTACGAAATCGTTAGAAAGTTCTCACTCAAATTTGGCAAGCCAGTATCAACCTGATCTCTGGTAATGTCACGTGGGTGACCTCCTGGTGAGTATATACTACTACAGCTTCTTTTACTACTACTACTACTACTACTACTACTACTACTACTACTACTAATAATAATAATAATAATAATAATAATAATAATAATAATAATAATAATAATAATAATAATAATAATAATAATAATAATGAACGAAACCTAAAGGAAAACGAAATCAAACTGTTAGTTTAAATGAGAAAACTCACATAATTTTAACCCCACCCAACGTTATTTACGTGAGTAAATTACGTTTATTTACGTAAGCAGGCAAAAATAACTCGCGTTTATTTAGGTTAGCAGACAAAAAATAAATTACGTTTATTTACGTAAGCAGGCAAAATAACTCGCGTTTATTTAGGTTAGCAGACAAAAATAAATTACGTTTATTTACGTAAGCAGACAAACATAAATTACGTTTGTTTACGTAAGTAGATAAAAAATAAATTACGTTTATTTACGTAAGCAGACAAACATAAATTACGTTTATTTACGTAAGTAGATAAAAATAACTTACGTTTATTTAAGTAAGCAGAAAAAATAAATTACGTTTGTTTACGTAAGTACATAAAATAATTTACGTTTATTTACGTAAGCAGACAAAAATAAATTACGTTTATTTAGGTAAGCAGAAAAAATAAATTACGTTTGTTTACGTAAGTACATAAAATAATTTACGTTTATTTACGTAAGCAGACAAAAATAAATTACGTTTATTTAGGTAAGCAGAAAACATAAATAACGTTTAGTCACTTAAGCTGTCAAACAGTATATGTTTCGTCACTTACGAGATAAATATTGTTCAAATGTATCTCTTAAATATTTCTAAGTATTAAAACATGTACCTCAGAATTGGAAACATATTGCTTATAACCGTCCGGGAACGTTATTTTACTAGTATGAAATAAAATATATGAACAAAATTTTGTATTAATAGGATGTGGATTCTCAATATAATTGGTCCCCCGATTTATAAAATCGGAGGACTTATGTTTTGAGGCTTGTCCGTCCGTCCGTCCGTCCGTCCGGCCGGCCGGATTTTTCACCGCAACCATCCATTGAATTTCTCTGAAGTTTTGCATGAAGTTGTAACTTTGGTCAGGTTAGAAAGTGACATTCTGCGATTAAAAAAAAAATCTGGTTAGCCCCCCAGGGGGTCAAAAGGCCCCGAAATGGCAAAAAATGCCAGTTTTTGCCCCATAACTTTTCATCCATTTATTCAATTTCTCTGAAACTTGGCCAAAATGTGGAGGCAGTTGTTCCTAATAGAAAATAAGTATCGCTGACCTTGGAAAAAATATGGTTCGCGCATCCAGGGGGTCAAAAGCCCACAAAATTGCAAAAATGACCCTTTTCTCCCATAACGTTTGATCTATCCATTCAATTTTTCCGAGACTTGGCCAAAATGTAGAGGCAGTTGTTCTGGATATAAAATGAACATCCTTGACCTCAGAAAACTTCTGGTTCGCGCCCCCAGGAGGTCAAAGGGGGGGGGTCAAAAATGCCCTAAATTGCCCAAATTTATTGCATTTTATACTCGCCACATCGAGTCACATACAGAGGGGGACCACGAACGCGCGGCTTGTTTTCTCTGTTATTGTAAGGGTATAATCTTGCATGTACAATTAATAGGTATTGTATTACCGAGGTAAATACATGAAAGCAGCTGGATTTTCTTTAAAAACAAACAAACCGAATAATATAAATAATTTAGTCGATAGAAACACGTCGTAAGCAAATCAGGACAAGTAATAAAATCTGAAAACGAACTAAGACAACCCGAATAAATAAAATCTACATCTCATGAATGACGAGAAAATAATTTAAAACAGAAAATTAAACAGAAATGTTTGAGATCAAATAAAATAGAAAGCGAAAAATAATTTAAATTTAAAAATGAAACAACAAAAAAGTCAATAAATAACACGACACAAACAAAGGCCGCTCTAAAAACTGCACACGTAAAACAAATCAAAGTATCCAATTAATTAATTAATTACCTAATTAACTAATTAATTAAATATACATTAATTGTTAAGGGGGTATACTCGAGGAAAGAGAAGATGAAGTCGAATGAAAAAAATATCTATATTTGTATATTGGTTTGTAGATAGAAACGTTAATCAGTGAGATCTCTGCAGTAGAGGTCTCTCCGCTGACGGTCGGCATTGTCATTGAGCAACTGGAAAATGCCACCCGATGTCGCCAACAGACGCCCACAAAGAGACAGGGAACTGGCATCGCGCAGACGAGCAAGAATTAATCAATTTTTTTTTTCAAGATAAAGGAAATCAAATTAGATAATTAATTCTAGGGTAATTAGTGTGACGGAGATTTAAAACAAAAAAATGGATTCAAATATTAGATAAAGAAGAGATAAACGAAGGATAGTACATTGGTTACTTCGTATGCACATCGTCGGGTGAAAGCGGGCATCAATAAGTGTGGGTTAGATAGAATATATATATATATATATATATATATATATATATATATATATATATACATATGTGTATATATATATATATATATACATATGTGTATATATATATATATATATATATATGTATATATATATACATATGTGTATATATATATATATATATACATATGTGTATATATATATATATATATATATATATGTATATATATATATATATATATATATATATATATATATATATATATATATATATATATATATATATATATATATATGAGACCAAAAGTATATTTTTAGAGAATTGAACCGATAGTGAAATGATTAAAACTCAATATACGGGATAGAGCAATTATGAACAAGAGAGAGATAAAGATGTTGGAATGACGAATCTATTTCATCTTAGGTTGTTCAATGCAAGGTGTACTCGATAAAAACCTGTTTATTTATTTATTTTATATATATATATATATATATATATATATATATATATATATATATATAGGGTGATTTATAAGTCACTTCACTTAGCTATTTAAAATGATTACCATATGAAGCACAAACATACTATGAACTTTTGATGATTGTTATCTTACTCTCTAATTACTGCTATTTGTTATTTTAAATTTGATCGTTTATATATTTGTTTCCATATATATTTATTTCATAATCAATCAAATATGCTACAAAGATTCGTAAATTCCTTGCAAAAAAAATGGAGCCATGCTTGCAGAACGAAGGTGGGAATTATGTAATTTTAAACACCCATAAATGAATTTGTTGAATAAAGTTTCTGTTTTGTGATAACCGTATTATTTAACTTTAGAATTTCAAAAATAAATAGCTAAGTGACTTATGAATCACCAGGTATATATATATATATATATATATATATATATATATATATATATATATATATATATATATGAAGCAATCCAACAAAAGATATAAGCGTCAACTAATATCTTATAATTAGTGAAACATCCGGATAAAAAAACTGAAGCTCAATATACTGGATAGAGCATTAATATTATAATATAAAATGAAGTAATAAAATAAGGTGTCAATCAAATTTTATTAGAATTCAAAGTTCATGCAAAGCATCCTTAAGTCCTTAGCTCATGAGTTTTCAAAGATAATTCTTCTCTTCAGAGGACCATTACCGCAGTTATACTACTACAGGCAATAAAATTACGCTTTGAAAATATATAAAATTATATACACAAATATATAAAAAAATACATAACATCAAACATATCAATCCAAAAACATACTTTTGTTGAATCCATACAGTCCATCCAGGTCATATAAGTTGAGAAGCATAATCAGGAAGGACATTACTCCAAGATACAAACAGCAGTCCAAATATGTGAAATTGAAGGGGCCGGCAAGGTTATCCATTCGCGAAATGTGTCCATATTCAATGTTAATGATAAATAAATAAATAAATCAATCAAAATAATACAAAAAGTCCAATCAAAGTTCCGAGATCCCAACATGTGCAAATCCAATCAAATCCAAATTCGTTGTTAAATTAAATACCCACATAAATATAGCTCCATACTCAATAAGAATTCAATTAAAATTTCATACTCTACTATGCCAAATATAGCCCAAACAATAATCTCAGCAAATAGCAAAAAAATAAAAAATATCCAATCTAATTCTAATTATTCCAATCCTATAAATACATGCAACTGCAGGCGCACCAGTGATTGCCCATTGGACAATAGATGCACATATTCTGATATTGTATATGCTTGTACTGTAACTGAGCAAAATAATTATATAATGAATCCTAGAGACCACATAAATACAGCCCCTAATCAAATTCCACAATTGAGCACCACAACTAATTTGCACCATAACTCTAGACCTAACAATTCTAATATCCATCCTCTACCTCAGCAAACCGGTAATGAGTTCCCAATGGAAGGTAACGATAACAATAATATACAATCAATCAACCAACCTAATCCACATCATATAAATACAGTAAATAGAAATAGACCTGTGAATAGGAATATAAATGGCGCGGGAATAAGGGTAAATCCTAGGGTACACACATATATTGGGGCCACAGCAAATTTAATTAAATCCCGCATTTCCATGCATAACTACTCCTTCAATAACGATGTCGGTAACAACAGAACATCCCTGACCACTTTAGTTAAAAATTTAAGATCAAATAATATTCCACACAATATAAAATGGTCTATCTTAAAAAAATCAAACTCCTACAGCCCAGGATCCAGATCTTGTGGTCTATGCAACTCTGAAGCTGTAATGATAGCTACTGCACCTAAACATTTAAATCTGATAAATTCTAGGAGTGAATTAGTCTCCAAATGTCGATACAGAGGGAAATTCAAATATGCTATATGGAAACCACCACTAGTTTTGCCGTAGCTGTTTGGGCTAGCAATGAAACCGGGGGTGTCCAGACTTCGAGATGGGTCCTTTTTGATTTTTAATCTTTTTTGCCTAAGGGATTTAGACTCCGAGGTTGTAAGGGTTTATACACCTAAATTTTCAGTTTCTAAATGTATACACCTAAATTTTCAGTTTCTAAATATATTTACAATATCTTTACAATATCTTTACAACCTCTTAATTGGGAAATATTAAACCTTAAACCTTGAATATATTTACAACTTCTAGATTAGGAAAAATTAAGCCCTAATTTGGATTGGACTTCTTGATTGAACAAACCTAACCTTAAATTAACCTTAAATTAAACTTCCTAATCTGATAAAATTAAATCTTAAATTAAACTATTAAATTATTAAGTTATAATTATTTAGATAACTTCGTAATTGGGAAAATTAAATCTTAATTGGGAAAAATTAAACCTTAGGGCAGGTTAAACTTTTTTAATTGGGGAATGTCAGGCCTTGAGTTGGAATTCCTGGGCTGATGGGATTGAATCTTAAATTAAACTACTAATAATTTCTGGCCTGTTAAAATTAAATCTTAAAAATTAAATCTTGAATTAAACTATAAAATTATTGGAATTTAATAACTTCGTAATTTTTAACTTCATAAATATTCTAAATTACTTGATGGGGCTAGATTTGTTGAGTCGGTTTTTTACTGTAAGCCAGATTTTAAGTAATACTTTTGGATGGGTACGTGATGACTTGACCTAATTTTCCTAACTCCCTTTTGGTTTTCTTTTAACTTTTTAACTTCTTAGCTCCTTTCCCTTTTGACATGGAATAAGCTTACTGACCCAGACAGTGAAAACCTAATTTGGGTGGGATGGATGGCGGGGTTGTGGGTTGCTGTCTTCTCTTGAACCTGTCAAACAGGAAGTAGGACAGACATTTCCTGAACCCGTTGAAGTCATTCTGAGATGTAGACAATTTGATATCGCCTTCTGTTCGTTAGGGATTTGTCATGTCTGGTGAGAAGATCACTTATATATTTTTCGCTCTTCTGGCTAGATGTGATGGGAGTCCGTCTTGTTTTGCTCAATTCGGATTTAGCTGGTTTTCTAATTTAACAACGAATTTGGATTTGATTGGATTTGCACATGTTGGGATCTCGGAACTTTGATTGGACTTTTTGTATTATTTTGATTGATTTATTTATTTATTTATCATTAACATTGAATATGGACACATTTCGCGAATGGATAACCTTGCCGGCCCCTTCAATTTCACATATTTGGACTGCTGTTTGTATCTTGGAGTAATGTCCTTCCTGATTATGCTTCTCAACTTATATGACCTGGATGGACTGTATGGATTCAACAAAAGTATGTTTTTGGATTGATATGTTTGATGTTATGTATTTTTTTATATATTTGTGTATATAATTTTATATATTTTCAAAGCGTAATTTTATTGCCTGTAGTAGTATAACTGCGGTAATGGTCCTCTGAAGAGAAGAATTATCTTTGAAAACTCATGAGCTAAGGACTTAAGGATGCTTTGCATGAACTTTGAATTCTAATAAAATTTGATTGACACCTTATTTTATTACTTCATTTTATATTATAATATATATATATATATATATATATATATATATATATATATATATATATATATATATATACTTGTAAAATCGATGCCCTCGTATATAAAATAACTAGAGAAGAAAAATATATAGGCATGACGCAGGGAGCTTCAAGCGAAGATTGTATGCACACACAAATACCTTCAGATATAAAAACAAGGCAAATACGGCACTTGCGACCTGGATATGGACCCTTTAAGACAACCTTCACCATCAAATGAAAAGTAATAGAGAGAAGACTATGTTTCTCTCCAGCCATAAATAGATGACTTTGGTGTGATGCTTAAATATACCATATATTAAGTTCCATCAATGATCCAAATACAGTCTGTTTTAATATAAGAGATGAAATATTTAAAAGATTGCGCCACAGGAGACAAGCACTACTTATAAATTGGATTTATAAAATAAGTATTATAAGATACACATAAAAGCCTAGCAACACCCCCTCCACCTAATAGATAACCCCATAATTACCGTACTAAATATCGACTTCCACTTCGGAAAATCCTTCCGACTATCGCCTCATAAATATAAATAAAATTATAAAATAGAAATAAATACCTTAATCGGCTCATATCCACATCACTACTCAAGACCTATAATGAATAACTTTCCCAACAATAATGTTCTAGTCATTAAGAGAGTAACACCCTCTTTTCACATTATTATTACTCCCATAAGCCGCCACCGTTTCTTAGTTCTGATACTAACCTCCCATATCTCCAAAACAGTTTCAATCTTGCCGACCCAATCCTTACTCTAATCTCTAAACCAGCCTTAATCAGTATACCAATATTATTACTCTCATAAGCTTTCACTATACTTTAGTTAATAATGTTAAATCCCGATTACACATCTTTCAGGAAGCATGCAGAATTACTGCCCTTTGACCGATCGACAAATCTGCCCGGGCTATATCTTCATTTAAATTCTGATTGGATTGATTTAAAGTCCTTTAATCCAGGATTTAAACTTGAATTTTATGTGTGTTTTATAACCTTTTTTCTCTTCATGAGTATAATCCATTTTCTCTCCTTATTTTCTTTAGAAAACACATTACTAACCCTCAAAACATTAACAGACAAATATACGCTACTTATAAACATTGACTCACGGAATTTATGTAGAAATATTTAATTTTTATTTTTTTATTTTAAAATCTTTTCCATTTTTAAATCCTAACTGCTACTCTTCACCCACCTTTCTTCAAACTTTATTAAACCTCCCTTACACTAAATTTAAGCAAATATACATAACACTCTAAGCAAATAACACGTCCAAACGAGAGTGGCACGTGGCTTACCATTTCCGAAACAGATAACAGCATAAGCTGAAGAGAGCCGTATGACTAAGTCCTTCTGTGCTCGAAACCGCCGGTACTAATGTTGTACTAAATGTGCATATTCATATTTTTTACATATGTATATATAATGAATATACACATGAATATATGCATATATATATGCGTATATATTTGCACATATATTTATATTAATAGGTGTATATATGTATACGTAGCAATAATCTACTCTATAAAATTAATACAGTCGAATTAACCAAGCCAAGCCTAAATAACAAGTTGTCTGACGTATCTAAATTTAATTCGGATTTTCTATGTTTTGTTGGTTTTCGTCACTCTATTATTAGCACGAATATAGTTTATTTAAGTACATTTCATTCATATATATATATGTATATATATATATATATGTATATACATATATATAAATAAATCTCTATATATGTGCGCATACATATTTATATTTATGCATACATGTATGAATATATACATGAATATGTATACATGTATTTGTTCGTATTGATTTAAGTACAGTATCAATGTACAACTGAATAACTCACCTATATAGATAAAGTCAAAATACAGGCGTTAAAATACTGCCAATACTGCAGTTAATTATATCAGCTCAATGATTGAACATTAAGATCAAACAGAGCTATTGCAGAGAATGTTAAGATGAATAAAATTAGCACAATATTTATAACAGATTCTTGGAACTGATATTAATTTTGTGCTTATTTAATTGATCGCAACATGCTCTTTCACTCTCTCTCTCTCTCTCCGGCTCTCTCTCTCTCTCTCTCTCTCTCTCTCTCTCTCTCTCTCTATATATATAATATATATATATATATATATATATATATACATTTATATGTATATATATATGTATAAATATATATATATATGTGTGTGGGTGTATATATTATATATATAATATACATGTCCGTATAGATTTTAAATGTATACATACATGTATAAACATACGCAAGAATACGTATACATGTATATATATATATATATATATATATATATATATATATATATATATATATATATATATATATATATATATATATATGTTTATATATTTATTTTATGGATAGATATGGATGAATTAAGATATATATCTTAATTAAAATAATCTATATATATAGAAATGTCTGTGTGCGTGTGTGTGTTTGTCTAATGTGTGTCGAAATCTATGAGTATATTCTTATGTAAAATTTACCGAGTAAGACGATAGAACTGTTCCCGAATTTCTAAGTTCATTTCTAAGGAGGCTACGAAGGTATAACAATGTTAAAACTTAAAATATAATTTAAGTTATATGTATGTGTTGTGAAGTTGTCCAACAGTAAATAATAAATAAAGGAAGTCAAGTCGAGGGTTGGTTTAACAAGTGTATTAACAAAGTAAGAAAGTGACTAGCACTTGGCTAGACAGTTACAAGACTGTGCTTTGTCTTCTCTGTGTTTCTGGTGACTCGGACTATTTATAGTGACAACCGGTGTAGTTTCTCCTGTGTAAGAACGGCCGGTGTAACAGTATGAAATTATCCGGTGAGTATAATGGAAGTGGTCCCAAATATCTAAGAGCCCTCTTGAGCTAAAGGATTATGGAGTCGAGCCATTTTAAACATGGAATACATCTTATTTTAATGAATCTAAAATCATATGTATAAAATTCTTCGGGGTTATCAATTGAAATGGTCCCAGATTTCTACGTTACACCCTAGGTATTACATATCTACGTGACCCTACCTATAAGTTAGCCCTTCAAAACTTCAAACACGCGTATCGGAGTTAAATGCAATTTTACCCATATGTAGAGGACAGTAATTCGGAGAGTTTTTCTAACATTTCATCTTCTTCTAACTAAATTAGGGGACACAACGAGAATAGGGGACAGTAAAAACAAATAAAGTAGTATAGTGGTATGAGCATAGTGAAAAAGTGTATAGTAGTTATCCTAATTCAATCCTGAGCAACGTCTGGTCTTCCTGTTGATCACATTAATAAACGTGGCTTTTTAAAAACATTTGTCTGCCGTTCTATGGAATAACGGATCAGCCTAAGTGCATGAGTAAAACCCTTGAATCATGTGATATGTTAGAATGAATGGTCGACCATTGTTATTATTTTAAAATCTGGTATATTTCTTTTTGTATATCATTATTATTTTTGAATTTATTTTGTGTTTTAAAGTACTCAAATACAAAATGGAAATATTTAGCTTTAAATATGTGCTAGGAATTCTGGTTCTTTTCCAATAAATCAAGCTATTTATTTACATTTATTATTTGTAATTTTTCTCCATACATTTACTTTAATATTTAGATTAAAGGAAGTACTATTTTTCATGATTTAATAACTACTATTAGTATTGAGCGTGTTATGCTTGATTACCATTTATATTGAGATGTAATCTTATTCTCATATATTTTCTCGAATGCTAATTATTTACACTTGAATTATGTATATATATATATATATATATATATATATATATATATATATATATATATATATATATATATATATATATATATATATGCAAAGTTCCGAAGAAGTTCGTCAAAGACTCTCGACTAGTCTTCTCTCTGTGTCCTCTTCTAGGTACATATATATCTTAATTTCCCTTAATTACGTGACACTTTCTCGTGGCCGAGTGGATATGGCGACTGCTTGAAGATTCTAGGCTGACTCTATAAAACCGTGTTCCCGTCTCCCAACCGTCTGAAAGTGTTACTTTCCTGCACTGATGAGAGCAATAAGCTTGAAATTAAGGTATTAATAATTCAATATTTATTTATAAATATTATATATAAACGATTATAAAATGATATAATATTGTTTCATTATATATATATATTTTATATATATATATATATATATATATATATATATATATATATCCAACATTATGATATGATTTTATAATCGTTTATACCAAAACCAACTCAACTGGCTTACAATTGTTTCAAGAAACCTGTATATAAGCCAAAGATTCAAGTAATTTACTATAAAAATGTGTCTTTTCAGAACAAAGATATAACCATAAAGGTTTGCAATATGCAGAAATAAGCAGAATTAAAAGCTGATTCATCCATCATTCCAAAAAATCATTTAACAATATCGGAGTGGCAACTACGAGGATAGTGCTCAACGGGGGTATATTAGCTACCAACGCAACACGCCTAACTGCCGACTACTCACCGGGAAGGCCTAAGAGAACCCCACCTTACGAACCCCAAGTAATTCCTCAACACAGTAACACACCCAATGGGCTAGGGATGCCCAACGCGGAGAACAACATACACTTAGCAAACAGTCCGCAATAACTCTAGCGAACTATCAAGATCAAGGTTCCTCAAATTTGTATAGTTTTTGGTTGTGTTTCAAACAAAGGCCACATCATGCTGTCACACACCTTATAACAGTGACATAGAGTCTAATAAGATGTCTATATTTATTTGCTGTCCATGTTTCTGGCTGGATAGTATAGCTGGTTAAAGGCAATACGTATGGTAGCAACACTGCGTCCCACTTCCGAGAAATTCTAAATATCGTTGTCTGAGAACTTCTACTACCTCACCGGGCCCAAAAGTTGGCCCCTTAACACGCCGTATTACAACCCCAAGAAGATTATGTATGGGACACAGTTGAGAAGAATACCGACTGTACCGTTCGAAATATCAAGTATGATTTCCAAGATTAAACTGGTGTTCAGGCGTCTATACAAATATATATAGTTTATATGTATAATACAAGACTGTCCTGTGAAAGCTGTGTATTCCAAAATCAGGTTCCATCTGGAAGCCGTTGTGGAGGCTTAAGACAGCTTCTTCGCCTGAGCTGTATTCGGTAAAAGGTCATATGCTGGCACTTTTAGTTTTAAGAATAATCATTCAAGATATGGCGCGGTTTTTTTTCTATTCAAAGCGTGTAAAATTTGCCTCAAAACTGTGTATGCTTTTCTATATGTTAATTTACTATTATATGTGCTGCTTTGGGACTATCTCCTATTCTGTCTTCTTTAATTAAATCTATATGCTATTTAAACTGGATTAACATTGATTGTCTCTGTGCAGTTAATTACTTTAAATTAAGGAAACTCATTTCATATGATCCAGACGTGTTTGAACATGGAACCTTATGATTTTGAGTCACTGATCCAATTGTTTCAATTCATCGTTTTATTTTTAATTCCCAACATTAATTCCCAACATTAATTCCCAACATTAATTTCAAATTGCAAATCTTCTATCTCTATACTATTAAAACTCTGCTTAAACAATTTCTAAAAGGCAAGCTATGATTTTGCAGTATCAGAGTTCAAGTATTTATTGTAGACCATTAATATTAGCGAATGTAATAAGCGACAGAATTTCAGAACGAAGATTCATGTCAGAAATCAGAATCTGCATTCTAAGAATAAAAAGACAGTAATGCTAAAGTATTTGAAAGCAACAATTTACGACGTCATAATTCATGTTTTTTCTTCAATAAAAGAGAAAATATAATTGTGATCTTCAGTTACCCATCATTTATGAAAGAATTGCCCAGTTATATAGTTGTTAAGAAATTACAAATGCAGTTGAAGAACACTTTTCACTTATTATATCTATCTACTTATCTATTTAATGGGTCGCAGTAAAATCTACATTTCCGGGCCATGAATAACAGAAAAATCAAGGGAGCGTGACTATGAAAATAAAACAGTCAGAAGAATTCATCTGGGCATTCTAACAAATTAAAGAGCCCGAAGAGTTCATCTGGACAATCTACAAGAAGAAATGAATTTTATGAATAAAGAACGATAGACATTGTGAAGAAATTGTGAAGAAATTCGAAAACACTTAAGCAAAAACAGTAACTATACGTGATTTAAAGAGAAAAAGGGGAAATTAAGAATCAGCGGGTATCAACAGCGTTCAGAAGAGAGACTGAGCAGTCATAAATATATTGATGAACAATGAAGGCCTCAAGAGACTTTAGAAGAAAGAAACAATTGACAGAACATTCAGAGGAACATACGTAAACCAAAGAGAGAGAGAAGAGACACAACGGTCAATGAAACATTTGTGAGCAGGGAATATCTCAGGGAACATCAGCGAACTAAATAGAGCGACCAGTTCAGCGTAACACTATATCGTAGGTGACAACGAAAAAAACGTACTTTCTAATTCGGGAAAAACGAATAAAACATTTTGCATGGTAGCGCATTTATGTTACAATTTTTGCTGTATTTACGGAGAATAAATATTAAGATTAATACCTCCTTTTCATTATGAATTACCTAATGTTTATAACAATTAAGATCCACAAAAAAACTCGTTGAGTCGAACACCGTATATTAAAATAGAAGACAGGGACAAAATCTACTTGCCAATGGATAAAATGAAAGTTATTTGTTTCAAGGAGCAATATCTGATTTCTGCCGTATGATCGGAAGGGTACGAGTATCAATTATTCATCCTTTGCTTCATAATCTACAAAGTTCAAACAACAGAAAAGTGTCACTTAAGAAAACACTTGTGGCAATAGAACAGATTTTTTCAAATTGTTTTATTTCTCGAAATGGGCGAAATCCTTCAATAATAATTCGATGAGATATTCAACAGCAGCTCATATCACCCATTCCCGAGCGACGTGTTCTATCTGAGTGCATTCAGACGTAGTTTATCGATGCTCGACAAAGTATCGATCTAAGTATGGCTACGAACGGAAATAGTGTTGCATATCGAAATATAATAGTAACCATACATACATGTCTAACACGAAATAATCAGCATGTAACCGCTCTTCAATCTTCTAAAGGGGATAATTAATAATGTTTATAATTGAGTTAGTGCATTCGTAGAAGATCAAACAATTTACAGTAGAGATGTTTCAAAAATCAAATAGCTAATGAAGTACGTGTATGTATTCCGAACAACAGCGAACTTGAAAAAGGATCACGTGGTATCGTATTGCATAAGAGATGAGGACAATTGCCATATTGAAGTATCATAGTTTCTTAGGACATACTTGAGGACGTGTTGTTTCTCCATAGCATGGAATATAGCTGGCATCCACAAAATAACTATAGTATTATGATCCGCCAATACGAATTTAATCTGCTACTTAAAAGGTGGTAGATTGATCTTACTATTTCATATCAACGTGGTTAATAAAAATAAAGCATAAACAAGGATTAATAGATTAAATAGGATTAAATCAATCTGCTATCAACAGATAGTTAGTTGAATGTTGGAATAACAATAACGATCTTAGTAACATCGGTAAAATACTAATCTGTTCATTTACGTTTGGTGATAGCGCCAAAATATATAGTGAATGCATTTACAGATGCTATGATGTACACTAGTAGATATGGTAATGCAACTTCGTTTCTACAACATGCAATCCAAATTGGCTTTAGACCAAATTAACTCAGTAGAAGCGAATTGGAATTTTAAAAAAACTATTCGAGAAAGAATTCCTTAAAAAAAACACAGGTACTTCTCAGAAAGTTTACTGTTTTCGTTAAATACTGAACAAGAAAATCTACCATACTCACACTGTTAGCTATCGATGGACGTGCTATCGAAAGGAAATCCTCAGACGTATGATAGTATCGTTGAATTTAAAATTCCAAGTAGCAGAGATCATGTAGAAGGCCACGTGTTTTCCTATAGTTATACAAAACATTATGTACAGACTTAAAACAATTCTGGAAAAACGGTAGCTGTCCAAAAAGATGTTTAAAGTCATACAATGAACACCTCAGATGAAGAGATGATTATTATCTTATATACAGTCGACGATCGTCTGACTTAGGATGACATTAATGTTAACAAGAGAGCAGACAACAAAGTATAACATCTCAGTAGGCTGTTCCTCATAAGCTAATACTATTGAACATTCTTAACTTCTATCTAACTACACAAGTCTGCTTGTGTTATATTAATTTAATTTATGTAATAAAATATACTATGAAAGGAAGTTATCAGGCTGTTTTCGGAGTTATAAAGTTGACAATATTTACAATATCTAACACTAGGCATTCTTTTGTGTACTAATGAGTAATCGCTAATCAAGGTCAAAAGCTAACGTTAAGGTTTATGAGTTTTTCATGTAAGACAACACCTTGAGACTCATAGACGACGGTTAACACAAGGGAAGGATTTCATATTTAATATGATCGCTCGACAAGAATTTTTTAACATTGGGCTTCAAAACAACCATGTTGTAGTTAGCTGAGAAACAACCCTGTGGTATCTTTCCACAGCGGGGGGGGGGGAGAAACTTTGTTCATGGAAGTTCTGTTTAATTTTAAGTACACAAACCAATGAAAAAAGCTATTCAGAGTGGTTATAGCTAGACGAGTTTTTGTTGGGAATGTTTTACAGGGAGGGGGCACAGGTTAATTCTTGTTAAGCCTTTCTTTTGAATAACTAATTTAAACTATCGTCACAGTTTTGTCTCACCATCAACCTCATGCACTCGTTAACCCTCATCCTCGAGAAGCCCTTGTGTTTTGATAAGCGGTAACCCGTTACTATAATATATATATATATATATATATATATATATATATATATATATATGTGAGTGTGGGGGGGGTGTATCGAGGCAGCATTTTTTCCTTAAGACTAGTATTATTTAAAATAACCGACAACTCTTGTCTGGATATTTTCGTATTGATCCCTTTCAATTTTCCGGATTAAAGTCTTAATCTCGGATGAGAATTGGCTGATGAAACTGCCGTAATTTACATTTTGGTCCAGAGTACTTCCTGACCCATCTGGGTCCATCTTCAGTGGAATAATGTCAATCAGGTAAAGACCTGGAGTAATTAATTATGGCGGGAAAATTTAAATATGAAACTATATTTATTAGGTATTATAAGCATTTTAGTATATTAGTACTAGTGTTAAAATTAATCTTGTTAATAGCCGTTTTTTGTTTTAATGTGTAAAGCTTCTAGTATGTGGAGTTTTTGTGTATTAGTATTGTGTTCTAGGATTTTAGTGTTGTCTACGAGAAGTTTGTTACAAATAATTATTCACCCTCGATTAGAGTCTTGGATAGAACGGGCCTAGTATACGAGTTTAAATGTCCATTGGGAGACTGTGTCTCCGATAACCAAAGAAAAACGTATATATTGGCTCGACCACCACGACTTTGTCCAGGAGGTTGACCATGCATCTATCCGATAATAGTGCCAAAGAAACACACCTCATTAACGAACATTCCTGTCCCCGCTCGCAGATCCGAAAACTTCTCGTAGACAATACTAAAATCCTAGAACACAATACTAATACACAAAAACTCCACATAATAGAAACTTTACATATTAAAACAAAAAAAAACGGCTATTAACAAGATTAATTTTAACACTAGTACTAATATACTAAAATGCTTATAATACCTAATAAATATAGTTTCATATTTAAATTTTCCCGCCATAATGAATTACTCCAGGTCTTTACCTGATTGACATTATTCCACTGAAGATAGACCCAGATGGGTCGGAAAGTACTCTGGACCAAAATGTAAATTACGGCAGTTTCATCAGCCAATTCTCATTCGAGATTAACACTTTAATCCGGAAAATTGAAGGGATCAATACAAAAATATCCAGACAAGAGTTGTCGGTTATTTTTAATAATAATAATAATATATATATATATATATATATATATATATATATATATATATATATATATATATATATATCATAACTCTTTTGAAGGTACAGAATTTTATTCCTGCAATTAAGAAATAAAGACATATTTTCTGCGTATGATTAAAAGTTAGCAAAAAAATAAAATCGAGCCGACTGGTGTTGCCCTCTCTCTACAGAACTGAATCGTTTGATTTGAAAAGGAAAAATGTATATATTTATAATAAAACGTGGTGTGTTATATATTCAATGCAAGATCTGTCTTAGACACTAATCACACTTAATCCTAACAAACATTCCCCCTGTTTACTGAGTATGTGCTGTCTCGGACGAACGTAGATAGTCTTCGAGATTTTGGCATGGAATAACGAATAATTACGACAGATGATTGTAAATTATTCAATCCTGAATTTAATTGCACACGCCACGTTTTTAATAAAACATGTTTTATAATGAAAGACACGTGTATGTTTTTCAGAAAGTTTCCTAATCAACATTTCCATTCCTAATTTTGCTAGGTATGTGTAAATTCTGTATCTAATCTAAAGAGTGTATTCCCTATGTAGTCAGCACTACAATTACATTTAGAATGATAAATGGCATTATTATTATTATTATTATTATTATTATTATTATTATTATTATTATTATTATTATTATTGTGGGGAGGTAACACACTTATTTACGATGACGTGAAAAGAACACATTCGAAGCAAAATATCAATATTTTAGTGCTGAGTTAATTTACCTTACGAATTTCGCACTTACTCTGCTTAACCAAGGTGACCGAATGTAAATTGCGCGATTAGTCACACTATTTGATTTTCGTCTAGAAATATTAGATATTTTCCTGTTGACGACAAACCTAATCGAACCCAGAGAGTATTGATTTACTCCTCCCCAGGAGTTAGGCACAAGGCCAGTTTTATCTTACTCCCACAAGTAAGATGTGACCCAAGATCGGGTCGAGAAAGTGGGGTATGAAAAGCCAGCGCTCGAGAGGTGAGCACTCTAGCCATTTAAAAATTGCCTGGGCAGCCCCATCGGCATTCCCCGGTAGGGGCGCCTCAGACAGTAAGCAATAAACTTACTCCTCCCCAAAGAGGGGAGGCAAAGCCTGGGAGGGTGCACCTCCTAGAACTGCACAGGACAGGCGTGCAGTATCCATCGGAACAGATACTACACTTTGATCTTAGCCAAAAGGCCAACTAACAGTTTAATGCATCCAGATAATTGTTCTTTCACATAGAAATCCATGAATGTCTTCGCTATCATTAGTCCCAGGATTGACCCAATTAAGATACAGTCTATTTACGTGTAAAATACATTGTTAAAACTCTATTCAACATATGTAGTGTCAACTTTCATTATCACAACGAACAGGCTACCAGGAATAGAAGGGGACGATATCTGACAACGATATCAAATAATTGCTACATAAATCTATAATTTCAAAAATAAGGACTCATATATAAGGTACTACTACCATAAGAATACATAAATTGTTTAGTAACCTGAAACTGTTGAATGTAATTTGCAAAAGAAACTGAATCTTTTAACCAGTATTTACTGTAGTGTTCCAATACTGGCTGTAAAATTTTCAGTAGCCGAGGCACGTACCACTGATCCAACGCGCATTGTCTAGTAAGTGTGAAGTAATTAAAGATCCAAATAGCAAACACGGCGGCTATCCAGCAAGCAGTCGAGAGAGTACTCGATAAGCATGGCCCATAGTGATGCACTGTGTAGAATGACGGCTTGTTGTCACAAGTGTTCAAATTTGCGAGAGCTTTGAATAATCATTCATAAATGAAGATTATTTTCAAAATGAACCCATATACACATGTGTTTCATGGTAAACGTGCAATCGTCAGTATGGAAGGAGACAATCCCCGCCGGACACACGGTTCGAACTTCGGTATGCAAGTAACGTTTGGCTCAGTAAGCGATACGTGTAGCAATGCTCCAATGCGCATTGTCTAGAAATGGAAGGTAAGTAAACATCTAAATAGCAAACACGGCGGCTATTCAGCAAGCAATCGAGAGAACTCAATAAGCGTGGCCGAGAGTTATGCATCACGCAGAATGACGGTTACATTCAACCTTAACTTAAAGTGCTCAATCTTGCGTGAGCTTTGAATAATTATTAATAAATTAATATTATTTTATAAGTGTGTGTGTGTGTGTGTGTAAGGTTAGTGCGAGAGAACCCAAACAGAGTGCTCGATTATACAGAAAATTCAAAAATCAGAGCGTAATATTTATTTATATATCTTAGAGAAGATCAAACAAGATCGATACCACAACCAAACTATAGTTGGTTACCTATGCCAGACTCTCTCCAGCCTCTGTGTATGTATGTCTCCCCAAGAAAATGGCAGCTAGCTATTATTTGAAACCGATGGTACCGATATAGTTTTGATTTTCTGTAATACGCACATACACGCATATATATATATATGCATATATATGCATATATATATATATATATATATATATATATATATATATATATGTGTGTGTGTGTGTGTGTGTGTGTGTGTGTGTGTGTGTGTAATTTTTTGAAAGCTTACCAAAGCATTCCGTTCAGGAGCCCAATCATCGAAACACATTTTTTTTTTATTTGTTATATATATTATTTTTTTTATTCTCTATTTTATTTTATTTTTTCTCCCCTTCTTAAGTTACCTCAAGAAAAGCAACACCATATTGTGTATTGCCGGTTGTTGTAATTCTTATTCAAAATACTTAATTTTCCCTGATGATCTGCCAAGCAAGTACCTGCTTGGTAGTGAAACACGTGTAGGTAAAAACCTCTTTAATTTGAAAAATGATAAATCAATAATTTTTTAATGATAAAATCTTTTGTGGTATTGATTGGGCTCCTGAACGGAATGCTTTGGTAAGCTTTCAAAACATCACATATAAATGCTCTGTACCCTGTAATCGAGTATCATCGAGCTTGTTTTTGTTGGAATAATCCCGGTCTTGACTGAATAATCTTTTTTCTAATTAAAAAATCGAAATATATATATACATTTTCTCTTTGATACAAATGAAACTTAAACCACAGGTAAATGACCAAGAATGATTTCTATTCCCAATAATATTAAGATATTTTGATAATATTAAGATGGACCCTGCGGGCACTACCCCTCCATTCAAAACTGTTTTCCCTTTGATTCAAATGATATATATATATATATATATATATATATATATATATATATATATATATATATATATATATATATATAATCGAGGAGAACACCTCTCTGTCTGTGCATGTCTGTCCCTAAAAACGAAGGCATACTAGAAAGTGTACTTTCAATATAAGTGTATTCACATGCACGATTTGCATGTGAACATAATGGAAGTATTTTTACGTCTCTGGCTGCCCTTAAAGAAGCTAATGACACTCTTCAAACATGTTACACAATGAAATTAATTTATTAATCAGCGTTAGTTTAAGAGTATTAACATTTATCTGAATAGCTCGGTGAGTGAGATATCTTGCTGACAGCATCATGGTTGTTGTTAAAGTAAACTCTCCTATATGATGCTATCCCACACTCTAACCTGGGCAACACCGGGTAACTATGCTAGTATATATATATATATATATATATATATATATATATATATATATGTGTGTATATATGAATAAATATATATATACATATATATATATATATATATATATATATATATATATATATATATATATATATATATATATATATATAAATGGTGTTATTCTGGAGTTTAAGCGTTGATAAACGTGTCAGTGTGTGTTTTCATTTGGGGAAATGGGTCTCACCCACCATATTATATTGTTAATTACTTTTCTGTCGTGTTTGATTGTTTTTGTATTTTATTTTCATTATTTTATGCTTACGGTTACAAATTCATAGAGAGATGAGTTCGGTATAAACAATTCAGATGGTTTATTTTGATATTTTGTAAAAATTATCAGATAAAGGAATCCAATTAATTAAAGAATTTATTAAAAGTATCTTTTAATTTTAGTTCAGTGCGATTTTAAATCACAGTAATATTCAGGTACAAAAAGAGATAGAATATTTTACTCTGATCTTCGTGGGAGATTAGGGTTAGGGTTAGGGTTAGGGTGTGTATGCAGTAAAATATGAAAGCGAACATTTCTAAGAAACATACCCTACCTTCTTTCGAAACAAATAATATACTAACATACAGAAAACTATGAAACTCGTCAGAAATTTTGAATTATGAAATGAGAAGCTGACTTTCCCCATCAAACAAGGTTTGTACGTTTTTATTCGAATGCTTTTCTCAGTAGCAAACTATGTATCTGTTAAAAAAATAACATTACAGAATTTATTAAAAAAAATGTTTTTTTTTCTATTAGCTGTTTCTGTAAAGTTAAACCAGGAACATTATTTCGTATACAATCGGGAAATTGAGCAATTGTATCCTACATCTGTTGTATATTCCTACTGTGTTTTAAACATATTTCCATTCTCTGGACGTCCGGCACGAACGCAGACCCCACGATATTATTATACCACCTTTAGTCAAACTGAAACATACTTATCTCAATACTTTTGTTAATATAGATTCAGAATATATCTGGTCTCAGCTGAGGTCTATGTTTAAACCCCTTTTAGGGAGTTTGTAACATATTTTCATTCTTTAACGTTCTGCACAAACGCAACCCCCACGTTATTTTATCAGCATCTTTGGACTGAGCAGATACTACACTTTTATCCTAGCGTAATGACTAATAAAGTTGATTTTAGTTTAAGTTTGTGATTCTACACAATGTCGTTATCCATTAATAAAAATTAAAATATACTTTATTTCCTTGTATTCTCGACGATTTTTTAAACGAGCGATTGAGGGTGATAACGTATGTACGAGCGTATTATTATATATTTTTTAATTGTGAGCCGCACATTATCAATATAACGCTAGATACGAGATACGATATCTTGGAAAAGTCACTTTGTTTTATTTTCACTTAACGCTACGTGTATAAACCCTTATATTATACATTCGTGTTGTCTCAGGAAACTCAGGTTCTATTCGTTTTCTGATGGGCCCATTCGGACGCCGATGTTAATAAAGACATGGTTATTACATAGAATATAACAGCTGCAGAAAACATCGGAGAGACAGGTTACTTGCATACGCGTGTGTGGGAGAGTAAGTCAGACAGATAGATAGACGGATAGTTTGTCCCGCTACACCTCGTTACATTGCATGCGCTCTCCCCATTGGGGATGACAAACCTGATTGAAGACTCGCTAGCCAGCAGACAGAAAATCACCACCCAGAACATACATGGTTCCATCGACTTCCATCTGGGGTCACCTCTGACCTTTAAGTTGGCACCCAATCGTTTCCATTCAAACAACGGTTCTCATTATGTAATAGTAGGAGGCAAAGGATGAGTGGACCTACTTGCTATATCGTGTAAATGATCGCATCAGCACATGTTCTTTTGGTTCCGCTTTTTATTAATAGACACATTTTAGATGATTCTTAGATTATTAATCACTCGATTTTTAAAGATATGTCTAGCGACATATTACCCATCCTTAGAATCAGTCGTTTGTTTCTGAACACACTTGACTTCCCTTAAAACCTCCGATATTTTGGTTACTATTTTAGAATAACGTTACTATGTTACTACTAATATAGCGTGTACTACATACAATGCAACAATAGCCTTGATTACATGTACACGTACCCGTACCTGGTAGGTATTCATTCTGTGCGGATTGACCAATCTCCCACCGAACGATGAAGTTTCTAGAAAATAGTAAATTAACAAGCCGTCCACAATCGCATATAGTCCCGGTCAGAAGAGATGACGATGTTTGTTTTTGATTAGTTCTGTAGCTGTCCTTTCACATACAGCGAGGTTAAGCGACACTGGGCCTTATCAGTACTAGATGGGTGGCTATTTGGTAATAGCAGGACAGGAATATCAAGTAATGAGACACTAATGTGCTATTAAAACGTGCCTATCGACCATGTACTACTTGATTAATTAAAGACAGAAACGAGTCCTGTTTCCAAAGTCTCAACACATAATATTGCCAAAAGGACACGACCTCGTCGATAAGAAAAATGAACAAGTTAGTTTGACAGCAAAGGCGACATTTTATTGTATTTTATTTTCTTGATTGTAATACTGAACTAGAATATAGAAATTTAAAATAAGAAAAATAGTAAGATGGCGTTATATTTTGACAGCAAGCATACATACCAACCCTCCCTAATTCCCGAGTAACGCCGGGGGTGACTCCTAGTTATTTGTATTTATCTAATGTAGTGTCGATTACATTTGTGATCAATTAACAACACGTTGCTTATTAATTGAGAGCACTTTCGGTGTTTTAAATCGGAAACACAGCAGAGGAAATGAAAAAAACTTGATCTATTAGCTTGTTTTTCGCTGTTTCTTTAATGTTTCATTGGAACTCTAAATCTGCAGGTCAATGATGAATGACTCCAACCAGGTGAGAGAGAGCGTGTTTGGCTCGGATATTTATCTTCCTCCAGTCCTTTAAATTGTCTTGGATGACGTGAAAAGCTGTTCTTTCGTGATTTTTATTCACACACATTTTATTTTATTTTATTGCTTGTGCTTTTAAAACAGCTTCTGTGTTCGTTTAAACGTTCGAACCTTATCTTATATATACAGGGTGATTCATAAGTCACTTCACTTAGCTATTTAAAATGATAACTATATGAAGCACAAACATACTATGAACTTTTGATTACTGCTATTTGTTATTTTAAATTTGTTCGTTTATATATTTGTTTCTATATGTATTTATTTTTATTTATTTAAATTTGTGTAAATCATCGATGGTGGGGTCGAGATGGGCCAATAAATTGGTCTCCGCGACTTTGGACTATTTTTTGTAAAGATATTTACGTGACCAAGTATTTGCCACGCCAGTAACTAACATCGACGATCTCAAATCAAAAAACACTGGCGAGTTTGTTAAGATTAATCAATCAAATATGCTACAAAGAGTCGTAAATTCCTTGCAAAAAAGAATGGAGCTATGCATGCAGAACGAAGGTGGAAATTTTGAAAATGTATATATATATATATATATATATATATATATATATGTGTGTGTGTGTGTGTGTGTGTGTGTGTGTGTGAAACGTTATTTCATATAGATCACATCAATGTTCATGGGAATCAAATTGCAGAGTAAAAAAGGTTTTGCAGTTCTAACCAATGTGTACTGTTATTAAACTTTTTACCCAATGAACCGTTTTCTAATGCGCAGACAGATTTTTCGGAACATTTAAATGACTCAAGTATTGTTTAAATCGGGCCAATTCCAATTTCATCTTTTTTTGTGGTACTGTTGGCATGGATATTTTGTGTGGAATTTCACTTCAGTGGGGTACGGTTATTATTTGAAAACAATATTTTTATGACGGGAGATTTCGTGTTTACTATTTGCATTTGTTTTTAGGTATATATCGAGTTTTCTACAAACACATGGTAGCTTTCCTTTCCTTCGTAACTGACAATAATTCACAGTATAACATACTTTTGTTCAATATATATATATATATATATATATATATATATATATATACATATACATATATACATATATACATATACATATACATATATATATACATATATATATACATATATATATACATATATATATATATATATATACATATATATATATATATATATATATATATATATATATACATATATATATATATATATATATATATATATATATACATATATATATATATATATATATATATATATATATATATATATATACTGGGCGCGCGTTTAATAACGTTGGATGTAAGTTGAAAAATACTTGTAATCCAGGGTTTCGAATAGTACGACCAGTAGTGAATAGTCATATCTCTATGCTGATGAGTCCTGATTGAAAAGGGACGAAACGTATACGTACATAGATAATAAACAACAACAAATATTTTATATTTGTCGCTCCTCGTAAAATAAGTAGAACCCTCTTAATGGTAGTACAAACACAGCATGACGTCACTTGCTTTATATGCATCATTCCTTCTTTAATAGAAGTAGAGTGCCTCGACATAAAGCCGCTTTTATATGTGTTAAATTATCATTGTTTATCGGCTATTCGGTTACTGGGCGCGCGGTTAACGACGTTGGATGTAAGTTGAAAAATACTTGTAATCCAGGGTTTCGAATCGTACGACCAGTAGTGAATAGTCATATCTCTATGCTGATGAGTCCTGATTGAAAAGGGACGAAACGTATACGTACATAGATAATAAACAACAACAAATATTTTATTTATATATATATATATATATATATATATAGAATATAAAATGAAGTAATAAAATAAGGTGTCAATCAAATTTTATTAGAATTCACAGTTCAAGCAAAGTATCCTTAAGTCCTTAGCTCATGAGTTTTCAAAGATAATTCTTCTCTTCAGAGGACAATTACCGCAGTTATACTACTACAGGTAATAAAATGACGCTTTGAAAATATAAAATTATATACAAATACATAAAAATACATAACATCAAATATATCAACCCAAAAACATACTTTTTGTTGAATCCAAACAATCCATCCAAGAATTTTAATTGAACTTTCTATATCATTTGATTTATATATCATTAACATTGAATATTGACACATTTCGCGACTGGATAAATGGAATATCGTTGAAATTTTTATTTCTCTACTTTTTATTTTTTTATTTTATTCTTTATTTTTACTTTGTTTTAAAAGATATAAAGGTGTTAAAATTCTTCCATTTGGGTTTGAATCGTGATTGGAAACACATCCGAGGAGACCTAGTTACGGTCGAAATAACTTATAATGTGTACAATCCGAATGTATATTTAGTCTTTTTAAACCTCATAACGTATATATATATATATACACGTGTGTGTGTGTGCGTGTGTGTGCGAGTTTTCTATATCTTTATTAATATCTTCGTTTTGAAAATGAACTGGTTGCCATTTAGTTTCAAACTAATGCTAAAATGATTGTGTTGTATATTTAATAAATAAATATACATGTATGTATCTATAAGTATACACTTATTCACGTCTGTTTATATATATATATATATATATGTGATTTTATGAAGGCCTACCAAAGCATTCCTTTCAAGACACCAATGATCACCATTAAAGATATTTTTTCTTACAAATACTAAGAAAAAAGTAAGAAAAAATATCTTTAATGGTGATCATTGGTGTCTTGAAAGGAATGCTTTGGTAGGCCTTCATAAAATCACATATAAATGCTCTGTACTCTGTAATCGAGTATCATCGAGCTTGTTTTTTATTGGAACAACCCCGGTCTTCACTGAATGATCTATTTTATAAGTGAAAAATCTAAATCTATATATATATATATATATATATATATTATATATACATATATATGTGTATTTATATATATATATATATATATATATATATGTATTTATATACGTGCATGTATATATATATATATATATATATATATATATATATATATATATATATATATATATATTAGATTGTTTATCTGATTGTAGAAATAATCATGATATATATATATTTATATATATATGAGGTTATATGAAGATTGAAATATTTAAAAAAGTATTTTTATTTCAAAAAAAAAATTTATTGACAAATTCGCCATTTTCCCACTTTGATGGATGTCCATTCTTAAATTCGATATGATATCACAGTTATTGTCGTTGTTCATTTTTAAATTAGCGAAATGTATACATTAATAAATATACAGACTAGAAATGTCATATGATCCACGATCCTCTGAAAAGAATAATTAGAAAAAAACTAAAACAAACTTCTAATTTAACAAACGAAATATTTTAAAAATAAAAATGACAGGAAACTGAAACCGTCGGAAAACGGAAAATTATAATTGAACTAAAACATGGCGGCATTGCCGGAAAATTGTATCTATTATTATATGATGACTTAGTTTATCAACGTTTCTTTCTCTAAAGCTGGTTTTCGTATATATTTTATTCACATGTAAACATGCTAAATATATTTGTCAGTATTGGGATTGAGTTAGGTTTGACCAAATCCATTTGCATATTCTAATCAGCAGCACTCTACAATTAACACATCAAATGAACCATCTCTTACGTATAATTCTATATCAAGTCTGAGAGAAAAATGGAAATTTGTTCACTGTTCCTCACTAATAATCTTCAAATCTTAACCAGTAGTCGATATTAAAAGAAGACAATCCCGAGGAAAATGTGAGCCTCTAATTCCAAACGGTTTGGAAGATATAATATTTTAAAGATTTTGCGTCAGACAAGTTTCGCGAGAAAACAGTGTCATTAACAAAAGCCTAGAGCCGTAAAAATTTGCACGAGAATATTTTTCAGAGCGGGAAATCAAAAAAAATATTGAAATAACACTTAATTGTTAAGAATAGTTAATCTAATTTTTCTGTATACACACACACACACACACATAGATATATATATATATATATATATAAATATATATAAATATATAAATATATATAAATATATATATAAATATATATATATATATATATATATATGTGTATATATTACATCATAATCACGTAGACACAGCTGTTCCTGTTAGATCACCGACATTAAACAACGTTGAGCTTGATCAGTACTAAATGGGTGACTATTTGAAGATACCAGGTACTGTATGTGGCCTGGAGTTGGCATAGGCACTACCAGATTCAATCATGTCTACAGAAAAGGTAGGACAGATAAAGTATGTACTTGACACCCAGATGACCTCCCCGGACGTTTTGGGGAAACAACAATAAACACAACAATATATATATATATATATATATATATATATATATATATATATATATATATATATATATATATATATATATATATATATATATATATGCGTGTGTGTGTACTTGTGCGTGTGTTAAAATGGTAAAAGATTACGTGTAGGATCGCTTCATAACTGATGTTATTGGCGTAGAGTCATAACAGATTTCGCGCCTTCCAACATCATACCTGTTCATCCAAGCGACCCTACCTGAATGATAATTATGCCGGTAAGCAAATCTAGAGCAAACGACCGCCAAGTCTACAATAATGTATACGTGATTCATGTGAAACTGTTGCTGGAACTACTGCGTTTTAGCATCGAAGCAAGCAACGAAAAGTCACGTCAATCACTTCCTTTCCAGACTAGATGAGCCAAAGCCAAAAATGCAACCGATTTCTTGTTTTGTTTTTCTTTGGTCAGACACGTAAAACACAAGCTCGCTACGAAAACAAAAAAAGACAGTTTTTTTAAAATACAGGTTTTATCTACCTTTTTTACTATATGTTTCCTAATTCATGCAGATCTTTAACGATCATAGATTCTCATCGTTTAGAACTATTAAACTGATCAATGATCGTTTTAATCGTTGTCTCTTGAAACCAAATATCTCCTTATTGCCTTCGTCTTGTTGTCTATTGAAACCGAAATTCTCCTTATTGCCTTCGTCTTGTTGTCTATTGAAACCGAAATTCTCCTTATTGCCTTCGTCTTGTTGTCTATTGAAACCGAAATTCTCCTTATTGCCTTCGTCTTGTTGTCTATTGAAACCGAAATTCTCCTTATTGCCTTCGTCTTGTTGTCTATTGAAACCGAAATTCTCCTTATTGCCTTCGTCTTGTTGTCTATTGAAACCGAAATTCTCCTTATTGCCTTCGTCTTGTTGTCTATTGAAACCGAAATTCTCCTTATTGCCTTCGTCTTGTTGTCTATTGAAACCGAAATTCTCCTTATTGCCTTCGTCTTGTTGTCTATTGAAACCGAAATCCTCCTTATTGCCTTCGTCTTGTTGTCTATTGAAACCGAAATTCTCCGTATTGCCTTCGTCTTGTTGTCTATTGAAACCGAAATTCTCCTTATTGCCTTCGTCTTGTTGTCTATTGAAACCGAAATTCTCCGTATTGCCTTCGTCTTGTTGTCTATTGAAACCGAAATTATCCTTATTGCCTTCGTCTTGTTGTCTCCGATTATTTGATGTCGATTTAACGTTCTGATGAAATCCTAATAAACGACTTGAATCACAGATCGAAATTTTTGGGGTCTACATTTTTCTATCAGTTCCTGGTATATTTCGAGTTTTTTCTTTTGTTTTTTAGAATGCCTCTTCGATCATCTTTTTCCGAAGGCACCAAGCTGACCATATAATTAAATCTGAACGCAGGGAAGCTGTTACAATCTGCTCCGGTAAATCCTCATCTGTTCACCGAGGTCTACTCTCAATTGCAAGCGACGATCAGAAAAGAGCATGAATGATTTCGATTTGGAGCGAGTCAGGGCAGCTGGATATTACAAATTTAATCGATTACACACACATACACACACACACACATATATATATATATATATATATATATATATATATATATATATACGTGTGTGTGTGTGTGTGTGTGTGTGTGTGTGCGTGTGATAAAGAAGGGAAAAATGTTCCGACGTAATGAGAATTGACAAAGGAAAACCACAAACTATTATTTATGTATTCGTCAACGTTTCGTCTTTACTATAAGACGTCCTCAGGATGATTGTCTGTAGAAAAACAAACACAAGTACCAATTGTTTGGAACAGAGGCGCTGCCGCTTGTGAGCTTAACATTGGGGCCGCTTATGAAGAAAATAAAGTATGAGATACAAATAGATAGTGGCAGTGAGAAATTGAGTTGACAGTAGAGAGTGTGGAGTAATTATCTCATAACTCAAACCGCCAAATTGTGTTTGAAAGAATGTGTAGAAGTGTGCAGTGAGCATGAGAAGAAAGGAAAATGATTTTAATTTTGGGGGAGTGATAAGTAAAATGTGGTTTCGTTCAGGATGTGTTATTTTACACATTCTTTCAAACACACTAATACTCACACATTCCTGGCATAGCCACCTGGTCAATACTCCTCCCCCCTCCTTCCTTTCAGCCTAAAAAAAATTCACACTTGACCACAACAAAAAAATCTCCCCTCTCACCTCTCTCACTCTTTTGACTATTTCCTTCGCACTCTTACCCACTCCCCGCCCATTTTCAAGTTATCTTCATTTCTTCAAATCTTTTTCTAAAACCATGATATCACCTACATACTAAACACAAAGAGCTTCCCCCTTCTATCCTCTTTCTCCAGCCTCTCGAAAAAATGCCACACCTTACCAGACAAAATCTCAGCCCCCCCTTTCAACTCTCCCACCCTAAGGCAAATTCACTAATATCCTCACCTCTTCCTATTTCACTGCTTCCTTAATGGTACCCACTCAAAGCTTTCCATATTACTTTGATTCTTCGCCACCACTGACTCCTCACAGCCGGGAATCTCCTCCAGCGCCCACAGTAGCAACGGCTACTAATTTTCATTTATCACTCCATCATGTGAAACCAAAATTTCGAGGTACTTGCATGACATCTTTCTTCAAATAATCATCCTGAGGAAGTATTACAATAAAGACGAAACGTTGATGAATATATAAAAAAAAATATCTCTTGGTTTTTTTTCCTTTTTCATTTCCCATATATATATATATATATATATATATATATATATATATATATATATATATATATATATATATATATATATATATATGCATACATATATATATATACATGTACATACCCATACACATATATATATATATATATATATATATATATAGAGAGAGAGAGAGAGAGAGAAGGGGGGGGGGGAGAGAGAGAGATGAAAGGATAAAACATGCGGCAGTATGAGATTTAAAATGGAAAAGGCGAAAGATCTGTGGACTCAACGTTTCGTGCAACTGTTACATGGGCTTTATCAAGAGCGAACAAAAATCTTAAAAGTAGCAAAAGACGAGTTCACAGATCTTCCGCTTTTTTCATTTTTAAACCTATATATATATATATATATATATATATATATATATATATATATACATTCATATATATACATCCATATATATATATATACATATCAATACACACATATATACATATATACATATATATATATATATCAATACACACATACATACATACATACATACATATATACACATGCATATATATATTTATTTACATATATAAATATATATATATATATATACATACATATATATATACATGTACATACCCATACATATATATATATATATAGAGAGAGAGAGAGAGAGAGAGAGAGAGAGAGAAAGAGAAAGGGGGGAGAGAGAAAGAGACATAGAGATTATCAGGTAGGAAGGAACATTTAAAGAGAAAGTTAGGTAGGGAAAGAACAGAGAGATATATAGAGAAGGATAGAGAAATGGCGCGAATTAGGTAGGGATAGACACACATAGAATTAGATAGTGAGAGGCAGAAATGGAGCGAGATAGTTAGGTAGGGAAGGACAGGGAGAGAGTTAAGTAGAGAAAAACAAAGAGAGAGGGAGTGGAATAAGATAAGGATGAGCTGAGAGATAGATAAGGATAGTCTATCTGCAAGAATTAACTTTGAAGTTTATTTTTTTCAGGGACTTACGAATCAACAAATTATTCATAGATATAAGTCAACCGAACGGACGAACAGTCATCGAACAACAAGAAAAATAGTCATGTTATAGTTGTTTATTAAAATGAAATTACTTTTGTTACATAACACATTACCGATTCATACCCCGTTCGTCGTAGTCATCATCATCATTATCATCATCACCTGTTGTTGTGTTATCGTCTCTTGATAATTTCACGCGGACACTCGTTGTTTTGTTAATAAAATGTTTATTCGAAAGGACAGAAACAGAAGATGAGATAGATAAAAAGATACCTCGTCTCACTACACCAGCCATCCGACGCGTGCTGTCCCATTTTGGCAACCGCACACAAACACGTATTTCCTCGTTGAAAAGTCGCCAGCAAAGAGAAAGAAAGACGGCTTCTTCGACCGGAAATAACGTAGTGTGCATAACTTCCGCTGTTCTTTTCCACTGACCCTTGACCTCCAAACTGTTCCACTCCAACACGACATCAACAAGGTAACACTTCAAGTCGACATTCTGTCACAAATGTTTCTATTTATTCAATATCACGATGTAGAAAAAGCACTTTGCAAGACTCTCTTATTTTACCGAGACATCTTGATTTTTGATCATTAAAAGACACGATATAATGTTCGCAAACGTTCAGTTAGTCCGTTAAAATATTTGGTATCAAAATTTATACAAAGTTTGCACGAATATTTAACGAATCATTCCCTAACTCACTTAGATAAAATTGATTAATTAACAGTGATTACTGGATTAAAATTGTCACAATTCCGGATATCTTGACTTTTGAGTCACGTCCAACTAACATATTATGTGGACTTACACATCTTAAAGAACCCGTTATTTTTTGTAATGCATAACATATAAAGGTAGGCCCTCTGTTCAGTCTAGATAGACTATGGATACCCCTATAAGGGGCTGGCTGCGCGTGTAATTATGAAGCAAGGGTTGCGCAATCTCAACAACACCTCTCCTGAGTCGGCACTGCTTGATTCCAATGGCAAGCAGTACAAGACGACTGGAAACAATGCCGAGATAAACAGAGAGCACATACAGCACCTGGCAGTCCCAAATGGTCACCCATTTAATACTGGCTAGGCTCGACGTTGCTTAACTTCGGTGATCTAACGGGAACCGGTGTGTCAACGTGATTGTGCCGTAGATACATATAAAGACGCCCAAAATAAAAGGCACATCGTATTCGATTTCATAAACATTCCTTCCGGCTTCATAAAGCGTCTTAAAGGGAGGTGATGCTGTTTAAGTAGATATCGACACGGACTGAAGACATGGGTGTTCCAAGTTCGAATCCAATCGGTTCTACTGTACCATTTTCACTTACGGATGTTGGTTCTCTTCTCATAATCTTTCTCGTAAGTACCCGATCACTTTCCGGAAAAAATTCTTACTAGAAAAACATTGGGGAAACATATGTCAACACTAGAATCATCTGATTCACACGAAAGTGGAAGTGTCTTTAAAAAATGAATTTTAGTTTTAGTCTGTGATAGGAATTGTCTGTATTCCATATATTCGTCCTCAACCTTATGTTGAAATAGTATCGATCATTAATGGAAATAATTTGTTTTAATTTAAGGCAGGTTCCATAACTTGAGAAAGTCTGGCTATTACATATAATAGTCTTGGGCAGATTTCATCTCTGTAAATAAAAATCATTACAAATTTGAGACTAAAGCTATAATAATAGAAAGACTTTCTGGAAGAAATACCGGAGGAAGAATTTCTAAGGGGTGAACCCATTTTTTTTTTGTCATGGTAAGTATATGTCTGTGAAACGATTTACGAAGATTATTGGAAATTTATGATTTTATTCGAAAATTACACATACCTATATATATATATATATATACAGGGTGGGCCAAAATAAGGGTCCTATCTTTAAATTTGAATAACTTGAATTTGAATAACTTCCACAAAATAAAAGCTAAACTCACCAAACTTTATGTGTGTGTAGACTGACCCTTCCGAGATTTTTTGAAATAAACAAAACAAATTTTAGCCGAAAAACACTTCTTAAAACTTACAAAAACTAAAGTATTGTTTTTTACACTGTTTTGAGTTTTTTAAGCAAAAATAATGTTTTCTAAATGAGGGTACGTTCCTTAGGGCTAATACGGCTCATGCTTGCTTCAGAAGGGGTCCTTTACTTATTCTAAAAAAAAAAATTTTTTAAATCAATAAATAAAAAAGTTATGAATTTTTAAAAATAGGACCCTTATTTTTGCCCACCCTTTATATATATATATACATATATATATATATATATATATATATACTTATATATATATATATACATAATAAACAACAACAAATATTTTATATATATATATATATATATATATATATATATATATATATATATAAATATATGTATATATATATATGTATAAATATATGTATATATATATGTGTGTGTATGTGTGCGTTTATGCGCGCATTTATCTAAAGAAAATCTCCCTTTTTTCTTGCGATGGACGTTGGATATCATATCACGCCTTTCGTTTTAAATTAGAATGTCGTAAAAATGAAAACGAATAATAATTAAAAACAAGGCGAAAAACATTAAGCAGGCATCTCTGCTCCCTTTTAAAACGGCATTTTTGAAAAAGATAGATAAACCGCTGGAGCTAACCTCATATTAAACTAATCAATTATAAAGTTTTTCTATAATTTCATATCCCAAAGAAAAAATCGAAACAATTATAAAGAGGAAAACTGCCGCAGGAAGGGCAGTTTACGTGCTTAATCTTTACGTATTCAGGGTTTAATGCGGCGACAACACATCTAATAAAAACATATACAAACGTGTATATATATATATATATATATATATATATATATATATATATATATATATATATATATGTATATGCTTGTACGTGTGTGTGGCGAATATTAAAATGTTAACTACGCCTATCTCTTTCTCTCATCTCTCTCTGTACTCTCTTTCTCTCTCTCTCTCTCTCTTTCCGTCTCTCTCTCTCTGTCTCTCTCTCTCTCTTTCTCTCTCTAATCTATATATATATATATATATATTTGTGTGCGTACATATAATTATATGAACGTATACTTATAAATATACATATACATGTATACATACACATCATGTACATTCGAAGTCTGATTTTGCAAGATCCCTCTCAACAAAAATATATATACACACACACACACACACACACACACATATATATATATATATACATATATATCAGATAATGAAATGATAATTCTCATGAACATAAAATAGATAGAACTTTATACAGTTACATTTGTTTTTGTTTTTGTAATACATTTACCTCCCTCAAAAGAAGCAAAATTTACATATATATACATACATTATATATACATATATATATATATATATATATATATATATATATATATATATATATATATATATATATATATATATATCAGACCATGGAGAATTCATCATAGACCGTGGGGATTTAATCCAAAACTATAATTTTCATTTGGTAAAACAACATCTTAATTTCTGTACTAACATGAGTTTTTTTACATCTTTCATTTTACATATAAAACTAATTCATTCACATTTAATATTATTTTATTTCCATTACGTGCATTTCATGGCAAAAATAGGGTACGTCTATTTGTTTTATTAATTCGTCTAATTTTGTCAATTTTCAGAGAGTTGCAGTATATATTGTTGAATCGCGAAAAAGCATGTCATACCAAAAACACCGGAGGGGAAAATACGGTGGAAGTGCAGGGTAATTTCTGATAAAGATTCGGCAAATTGAAGTATATAAAGACAAAACACTCACTTGGGAAAAACGGGACCACTTTAGAAATAACAAAATTAATTCTACCAACTCCCAATAAGATGTCCACATTCGGGAAAACACACGAATCATGGAATGCAAACATAAGATATATATGCTCTGAATCCTGTAATATAGCGTTATAGAGCTTACAATTGAAAACATTTCTGATATTATGAGGACTATAACTTCTTTAGATACATATTTTTCGTAAACACACACACGCATATATATATATATATATATATATATTTATATATATATATATATATATATATATTAATAATATTTATAAACAAATAATAAATTATATTTACCTACAGACGACGTCATGTCGATCTTATTGCTCTCTTCAGTGTAGAAAGTGATAACTACAGATGGAAATGAGGCTCGAACTCGGTTCACAGATCATTCCTTGATCTGCACACTTGCAATCTACCCTCAAGGCCATTTAAAATTACGACGTGGTACGGATAAGTTTTATTATATGTATGCCGTAAAAGCGTAAACATCACGACAGACTAAAGGACTCGACAGCCTTACTCGGAGCCTTCCTATGTAGTTAAGTTAATGTATATTTTTAAATATATCCCAACAGTGGTGAACTTTAATTTATCTTAAAGAGCTTAATGATATATATATATATATATATATATATATATATATATATATATATATATATATATATATATAGTATCGTACATGTATTGTATTAGTTTCTGTAAATGTAAATCCGTAGAAATTCAAGTGTTTATAAAAAGTGCTCAATACCAAGTAGAGCTGTTTATAAGTATAATTTTTTATTTATACAAACATTATTGGTTACATATGTGCATACTAATGCTAGATTCTTCAAATCCATCCATTCCTGAAAAATTCTTGGTCTGATGAGGTTGCCTTTCTTGGAAAAATACAACCGAAACATGTATGCACATATGTAACCAATAATGTTTGTATAAATAAAAATTTATACTTATATATATATACATATATATATATATATATATATATATATATATATATATATATATATATATATATAAGTGTTTAAGGTTCAGATTTTTTTTTAAAAAGCATCTATTGTTAAATTCAAGACAGAATAGGTAAAATAAATACCTTTTGAAGCATTAAGATGCGATATCAATTTTTTTTATAAAAAAGAAAAATAATAAATCGAAACCGATGTTTTTTTTTTTAATTAAAACTAGCATTTTTTTTTTGTTAGTTTAAAGTGATACAGATATTTCGCCAAAAGCTGGCATCCTCGGTGTGTAATATATCCTGATGTCATCGGATTTGTATTTTTTATCTCTTTACCGGCTTGTTGTTATACAGCCGGGCCAAATGGGCAAGATGTAGTTTCCCATCATCAAATATGAAGAACGTGAATGCAGTACGTGATTTGTATAAGTCTTTAAGGTTCATATTATTTTTAAAAAAAGCATCTATTGTTAAATTTAAGACGGAATAGGTAAAATAAATACCTTTTGAAGCATTATTTTTCTTTTTTATAAAAAAAATTGATATCGCATCTTAATGCTTCAAAAGGTATTTATTTTACCTATTCCGTCTTAAATTTAACAATAGATGCTTTTTTAAAAATACATTGTAATGGTTGTCTCAAAAATAATATAATACTATTACAAAACTATGTTTTATAAAAAATATGTCTACACCTCTACTGATTATAATTAGCGTAATCGTGCTAATACAGACCGGAACTGTTTTTCTGATACCACTGCCATCGATGAACAGGAAAAAGTAAAAACACTTTGCTTCGACAAGGAAAATTTTAATTTTTTAAAGCTAAAATTACATTTTTTTTAAAAATTAAAAACAACACATTGGTTTTTTTTACAAGACAATGATGGGATAACCATTAGTAACCAGGAGATCTATAAATGGATAAGTTATAAGGTTTACACTTCATATTGAAAGAAGGGATTTGTTAAAATGTGAACATAATGATAAAATAAGTGGACTTAAATAAATACTAATTAAACGTCCGTTATAGATGGACACAAGATGGACACAAGATGGACACAAGATTTAAGATCACTTCAAAGAGAGAATATAATTAATCTAAAATAAAATTAAATAAAAAATTCAATTCCTTTATGAAATAACGCAAAATCATTACAAATAATAAAGTATTAAGTAGAGTATCATGAAGAACTACATTAAAATAATAACTAGTCGATATTAAAAGTTCGGTTTCTAATTCTCAAATAATTATGGGAATAATATTATTGTTGGATAACGATTGTCTTAATGTATATAACACTCTATTTGGCAGCTTATAAATATTATGATTAATGAGAAAAAGAAGATAAAATAAAAAATTTAAATCCCTTAAAACATCATGCAAAATAAGTATATATATATTTTTTTT
>OY744533.1:96627077-96672077 GCA_963556195.1 Sepiola atlantica
CAGATCATTGTCAGTGATTGCTCACCGACAACAACCAATGGTGTTCTCTAGAGTCTGAGTGACAACAAGCCTTCCCAGAATTCTAGTATTCTCTACCTCTTTTCGATTACTACCGCAAATGACGTGGTGGTATCGCAATAACCCCCTACCATTGATTTTTCGCTGGTAACACCCATTGATATCCTATGGGATTTGGGTGGCGATAAGCTTATGATGTTTCTTGCAGTTTATGTTCCTTGGTTCGTGACGTGATGTTCTTCCTGTGGTTTTATTTTCTTCCTGTTGTAAAGTCCATGTGACTGGTTACCATTCCTAGCTTATGCGGGTTGGTTTCCGCATTCGAGGATTTCCTTAAAATTGCAGCTGTTTTGATCATTGCTGTACTTTCTTTGATCTCAATTATTATTATTATTATTATTATTATTATTATTATTATTATTATTATTATTATAATCAACTAGAAGTTCTCACAAGGTCATTATCAGAGAATACTCACTGATAATCACCGATTGCATTCCTTGTACTGTGCGTGACAACAAGACTCCTCAGATTTCCAGTACTCTCCACCCTTTTCGATAAATTTTGCAAATGACTTTGCCTCATCGCAACAGCCGCTTTCCTTTGGTTTCTCGCTGGTAACGAGCATTTGTCTTCACTGGATTTGAGTAGCAATAAGCCTCCCCAAGGTCCCGGTACTTTTCGCACTCATCTAGTGGAGGTCTCGTTAGTGCTCTCTCCCTCAATCTTTCCATCCTCCTTGACCCTTCCCAGTTATTGTTGTGTGGTATAAGCTTAGGCTGATGCTTTTAAAAAAATATTATTATTATTATTTACTCACTAGGAGTTATCACACTGGTCATCGTCAGTGATCACCCACTGCCAACAACCTGTGGTATTCACTGGAGTCTGAGTGACAACAAGTCTCCTCAGACTTCCAGTATGCTCCACCTCTTTTCGTTCATCACCGCTGATGACCTTGCGGTATCGCAACAGCCACCTACCACCGATTTCACGGTGATAAGGGCCATTGGTCCCCTCTGGGGCTCGGGTGGCAACAAGCCTCCCCAAGGTCTCAGAGCTGTCCGCGCTCTTCCAGTGGAGGTCTGGTTTGCGCTTTATTATTATTATTATTATTATTATTATTATTATTATTATTATTATTATTATTATTATTATCGTTATTATTATTATTTTTATTATTGTTATTATTAAGATTATTATTGTAGTTTTTCTGTATTCATATGCTTTTTATGGGCATTATTTGAATCAAATAAATAAGAAATAACATAACTAATAACTATATATATATACATATTTCTAGATCGTATATATATATATAAATATATATATATATATATATATATATATATATATATATGTATGTATATGTATATATGAGGAAAGCGATAGCATGTTTTCTCATGATTTTTAGTGTTTTCCTAAAACAAATATGTTTTATTTTCATTATTGAACTGTTTTTAAAAAATTAAAACAGAAAAAAAGAAGATAATTAAGTAAAATGAAGAGTGTACTTCCGATGTTCGCGGTTTGGATTTCTGTGTGTTTTTGTGTTTTGATCGAAAGAAACTGACAAATCAAAAATTTTCAAAAGTGTTCGAATTTATGTACAAGAGAAAAGGTGTGTTTTAAGAATTGGAAGAAACAGTTGTTTGCAATAAAATGTAGTTTAAACAAATTCAAAACATTTATAAAATTACTATATACACACACACATGTATATATATATTATTTGTCGCTCCTAGAAAAAGTAGAGCACTGTAAGTGTAGTATTAACACAGCATGACGTCACTAGCTTTAAATGCATCGTTCCTTCCATTAAAGAAGTAGAACGCTCTGGACGTTAAGCCAACCGATAAAGTGTTAAAATTATCAACGTTTATTCGCTATTTAAAATTGGCCGTGTGGTTAAGGCGTCAGATTTGAGTTGTAAAATACTTGTAATCCGGGGTTTCGAATCGCAGGACACCGTTATCTGCTACGATCTACAAATATATATATATATATATATATATATATATATATATATATATATATATATATATATATATATATATATACTTAGTTATGTTATTTCTTATTTATTTGTTTTGCTGATGAGTCCCGATTAAAAAAGACGAAACGTATTCGTACATTGATAATAAACAATAACAAATATGTATGTATATATATAATATATATATATATATATATATATATATATATATATATATATATATATATATATATATATATATATCGAAGTCATAATACAACGTAGTTAAAATGTAAAGAGGAAACACCGAAAATTGTTCATATGGTCATCAACGTTTCGTTTTTATTTTAAGACTTTCCATGAGATGACAAATTAGAAAAATATATAGAACTCAAAGTATAAAAATAGGTTTATGACGTCGAAAGATTTTTTAAATTCTTTTAATCCAAACAAACATAGATGTTAATATTCGAAATAGTTGTTATGACTTTGAAATGGAATGGAGTCTTTTAATTAAGTTCTGTTTGAAATGTGATGTTTAAATAGCCATCTTTGATCTAAATTCAAATTATGTTCGGTTCGTATTACTTTCCTGTCTAATAGCGACAAATTCTAAAAGCCGTTATGTTTTTCAATTGTGGTATAGTTCATAATGCGGTCTGATTCAAGAAGTCTTCGCAGAGATTCATTATAAAATAAATTTAGCGGATTTAGCTGTTTTAAAAGTTAACTATATGACAATATGATAATATATGAGAGAATAGTCGATTCATGATTTTTTTATATTTATCAAGCCTTTTCTTTAGTTTGCGTTGAGTTTTACCAATATCTGATTGCAATTATTGCATAGCACAGTCCTGCTATAGATGTAGGTGTTGTTGTAGAAAAATATTGGGTTGTTTTTAGTTTTTGTTTCAAGGTGTTTGATGCAGTTAGTGTAGTTGGAATGTCTATCTTATTTGGAGTGTTGTGAATAATTGTATTATTGTCGTTGGTATGTCAAAGAAGATGTCTGTTTGAAAGAGATGTGTTCGGTGTATGTATTGTTTGTGCCTTAGGAAAGATTTGTAGGGCTTTTTCTTTGCTATTAATGTGTAATGTGAGGGTATTTGTTTGTATCCAGAAGCAATAAAGCAAGGTCATATACACCGAACATTTTTCTATGGTTTTTCCTTTAATCAGTCATCACGAAAAAGTCTTTGAATAAAGATGAACATATGAAAAATTGCTGGTTTCCTTTTTTTTAATCTCTCTCTCCTTCTCTCTCTCTCTCTCTATATATATATATATATATAAATAATCCATGTAAAATATCCACAGGATAGTTTTCAATGATTCAAAGGTTTATAAAAAGTGTCTAATATCAAATAGAGATTTTATATATAATTATTTTAATTTACACAGACATGTACAAAATCTGCGACACTGGCATGTCGATGTTATCGATCAACAGCTATTATAAGAAGATATGAAGATCGGATGTTAACTCTGCATGATAAAATCTCAGTTTATAATAGCTGTTGATCGATAACATCGACATGCCAGTGTCGCAGATTTTGTACATATCTGTGTAAATAAAAAAATAATCGAGCTTTTTTTAGATGTGGATTTATTATACGAGAGAGAGAGAGAGAGAGAGAGAGAGAAAGAGAGAGAGAGAGAAAGAGAGAGAGACGTATGTAAATATGATATAATTTTTCTGATTCTTTTAAATGTGGATTTATTATATAGATTGTTTAGATACTTGTAGTCTGAGCAATCCAAATAATACATATAATAAATACCTATCTCAAAACTTCAGAAACATTATACCAAATCGGTTCGGCCCCGAATTAATACGAACATGGAAACGACTCAACCTTCTTTCCGTTTAATAAAGACATCACACATGTTGAATGCTAACGACTATGGTTTTATTGGAAAAGAGAACAAAAACATTCTTCCCACCACTCACAAATAAGAGGCATTGTCAAGATACACCTGAAGAAGGTCGGAGGTTATATCGGCCGAAACACTGTAAAAATAATAGCCACGATGAGAACAGTAGTCCGAACATTCCAAATAATACATATTATCAATCATCTCGAAAATCCAGAAACATAATTGTCAGTTAGTTTTGTTTCTTCTTTCTTCCATCGTTTCATTTCACATGTCCTCACGATCCCTCGTTTCTTCTTTTCTTAATTGTTTCTTCTTCTAATCCTTTATTCTCCTCTTTTTTTCTTTCATCTTCAATCATTAACTTTTGATTATACTTCCTCCCCTTTCCTCTTTTCTTATTCCCACCTCATCCTTCTATTCTTCATTCGAATTATGGATTTTCTTCCTAACTTCTTTCCTTCCATGTGTTCTTCTTTCTTTGTTGATCCTTACCTCTCATTTCACCCTTTCTCTGTTCTTTATTTTTCTACCCTTCTTTCTAATCATTCGTGTCTATCCTACTTTTCTTCATTACAACGTAACCTTTACCTTAATTCGTGTCTTATGTATTTCCTTTCTGTTTAGACTTCATTCAGATTATTTCTCCATTCAATCCTTCTCTTGATTCCTTTCTTTTCCCTTTCAATCGTCGCTTTTGTGTTTCTACTTCCTTGCATCCCTTCTTTTCATTCTTGTTTCTTCATCCCTTTTTCCTTTATTAAAATTGTCGCTTTAATTTCTTACTTCCTTTTTTTTTCTCACACTTCCTTACGTTTCATACAATTACAACATGTATTTGTTTATTCATTATTTCCTACCCTCTTCTTTTTAACCTTCCATCAATTTTTCATCCTTTATTTCTTTCCACCCTACGTTTTTTTTCCATACCTTACTTTATTATTTCTACCCGCTCCCTAAATTCACTACCGGTCATGCGATTCGAACCCCCGTTTTACGAGTATTTCACAACTCAAATGCGACGCCTTAACCACACAGCCAATTTCAAATAGCGAATAAACTGTGATAATTTTAACACGTTATCGGCGGCTATGACGTCTAGAACGTTCTACTTTTTTAGGAATATATATATATATATATATATATATATATATATATGTATGTATGCCTCTGTATATCTTAACTCTCTACGTAATTATGTTGCATTTTTTTCCTGCTTTTCTTACTTTTAACCATTCATTGTATTTCTACCTGCCTATTCTTTCTTTGTTCATTCTTTCTTTCCTTCTCTTATTTTTCATTCTTTCTCTTTTCATTTCTGCCCACGCTTCGTCTCCATTTGTTTTTTAATTTATTCCTTCTTTTTCTCCCCTCTCCCTCTCCCTTTCTCTCTCTTTCACTCTCTTTCTCTCTTTCTCTCTCTCTTTCTCTCTCTCTCTCCCTTTTTTCTCTTTACTCAATACGTTATCCAGCCGCCTTTTCCTCTCTATCTCCCTTTTCTTTTTACAAACCCACCTCTCTTTTTATTTCATCATTCTTTCAGATAATCTTGAACCTTTTCTTGTTAGGCGCCATCACAGATTCATATCCAATGTCATTATTAATCTCGCACATCAAGAGCTTTCGCTGAAACGTAACACTTCCACGCTATTTGTAAATGCGCAAGGTCACACAATCATTTTGCCAAACACAACCTCGCACCAACCAGCACCATATCCAGCTAACGCTAGCAATGCGATCGTGATATAGACCTCATTGAAATTAAGCTCCGACTTTCCAACCGGAAAAAAATAAATTCCTTGATGGTCATAACTGAGGTACAGAGCGAACTGGCGAATGTGTTTTCAGAGGAGAAGCAGCATGAGGATTTGTGAGATGGCCATCAGTTCTGAGGTAGTCAGAAGTGGCAAAAACCTCCGGGTCGTTGTAGTCCACACGCTTTAGATAAATCTTTGCATGGCGCGAGGTATCGGTGGAGATTTGACCTGGCGTCAAGATGCGCACAAGGTCAAGAGGTCACGTATAGCTTCCCGTGTGTTTTATATCTTCTTTCAACAACTCGCCAACGGCTGTGCATCTTACGCGCATTTCCGCCCCCCCTCCTTTCTTCGTGTTCTTTTCTACTCTTTACTCTCGTTTGCATTCTGGGCGAATCGAATTATAACTTAAACTTCGAACACGTTTATTATGTGGATAAACACGTGGATGATGCGAATATATTTCAGCTGTTTGCCGCTATAGCCTCCTTGTTTAACGCATGCTAAACTAAAATACGTTACGACATTATTTGAACTAATAAGGTATTTTTGACGATGTAATATTACAAAAGGAAACATATATTAGCGTTACCAAAGGCTCTGATTGGTTGAGATAGTTAACCTGATAGAAAAGAAAAACGCTTGTTTGAAATAATGAAGTACTGCTGACAGATCTGGAGAGATGCCACTTGTTCTTGCTGTAACAGGGCACAGAATCGACTTCGCAATCTAGTGGTGGATTATCTCTTCTGTTCGTTACATGTCTCTTAGTTCAAATCTCTGGTTCCTCTATGTAAGACATTCACAGCAAGAACTCGTCTTCCTGACAACTAATACAAAAGTGTGTTTACTTCTTCCGGATCAAGAGTACAATAAGGATCCCAGTTCATTAACACAACACGCGGAACATATTCCGGAAGTTACCGGCGTCTTCCGGTTCGTCTTCTGGTTGACCTCGCAATACACGTGGTCGCTATTTACAAAACAACGTGTAAATAAAATAAGCGAAATATATACACTTTTTTAAAAGTCGGATGACTTGTAATCTTTCGTTTTGCAATAAACAAAACAAGTTATCGTTTTTTTTTGTTTTACTTTCATTTACTAAAAAAAAAACAAATTTTAAACGCAGAACATTCTATATTTCGTGTTGTGTATTTAAAGAAAAGGTGTATTGCGAGGCCACCTGGAAGACGAACCGGAAGACGCCGGTGACTTCCGGAATATGTTCCGTGTGTTGTGTTAATGAACTGGGGTCCTTATTGTACCCTTGCTCCCTTCTTCCGTGTTCCTATTTCCAGGACCAGGGTTTCTTTCCAATACCCCCCCCCCACACCTGCGACTTTTCAAATTAATGGTGGATTACAGAGCACAGAATCGACTTTGCAATCTAGTGGTGGATTATCGCTTCTGTTCTTTACAGTCCTTTTTCCAAAAGATAAAACGATGCTAGTATTTCTCTACCACGTTATTTCCGTGGGGGGGGGTCGATTGAGCTCCAATCGATTACATTCACAGCAATGTTCGTTGTGTTACCCCAACTGAAAAGAGATTCCCTATCCCCCCCCCCCCGCGTGCGTAGTGTCAGACGGAATTTCCACGAATAGAGTTTATTTCCAAGAATTACCCAGCTGTGTAACATATTAACACAAGGCAGCTTTCCTGAAAACTACAACGTGGTTGTCTTCAACTTCAATGTCAACAAGTACTTGTCGTGAACCTAAACATAAGTAATAAAACTTGGCACTCTTATAGATGACACACCATGTTTCCGTAACTTCGCGTCGTCAACGTTCAGACAGTTTACGGAAGTACTCGAGAGTTGGCATAGCGAAAACGAGGCGAAAACCGCGAAACGTCAAATTGAAGACTGGCAGCCGATAAATAGCGACGAAGAAAACCAAACTAAAATACATATATAAAAATAAAGAACGAACAAACCATAGCTAAACAACTGTTAGCAATTAGATGTTTATTTTTGTTTGTTTTTTTGTCAAATGTTTACGAATAATATGTTGTTTTTTGGGCACCGGAAAGTTTCAAAAGATGCCTGTGTTTGATTTGTTAAGCAAATGTTGTTCTTTTTTTATTGGGGGGGGGGCGGTACAATGTTTTTTTTCCATTTTTCTTCAATAAAATCAATTAGTGTTTCGGGAGATTCAACAAGATGACATAGATTTTTTTTTATTGAGCGCGATTAATTTTTTCGAAAAGTTATCGGCTGCTTAGTTAATAGTTTCGTCAACTCAAGGGTGATTCTGAGACCTGCCCGAAAGTTTACGACGCAAAGTCACGGAAACATGGTGCGTCAGCTATAAGAGTACCTACAACTTTGTTCATTTCATTGATCCTTTTTCAACCCTCTTATGATATTCGTTCAATTAAAAATCCGTTCATCTCATTAATCGAATGGTTACGCTGGATCTCATACAACAAAATATACAAAAGATCTCATGGACGGTGGCACCGTGGGGCAGGGGGGGCTCACCCCCCCCCCCTCACACACACATTTTTTTACTTGCCCCCCCCCACACTTTACGGTCATCAATAATGAAGTTATATATGCATGTGTTTAACCGGGCCCCCCACTTTTTAGGAGAGCCCCTCCACTTTTATAACTGTCTCGCTGGTCCAGGATCTAACGTTGCATAATCTCCCACTTAAGGGGGGTTCCTACACCCAGCCTGTTGCACTCAGTGCAGTTCGGTAGAGCATAAATAGTACCTGATGTTTTTAAATGTTGACTTCTCGTCCGGAAGCAAAGTCGGGTCCCAACAACACAAACGAAGGCAATCAACTTTGAAGAATATCAGGTGGTATTCAGCCTGTTCGTATTAACCCTTCGTCATAAACCGGCGGCGAAGAAAAGGTCAGCGGGTGACAGTAACATGGCGCCCCAATTCCCTTTGCTTTGTTCCTGACTTATTCTTAAGTCATTATTATACGTCTTAGCTCTGAGTGGGTTTTGGACTTTATAGGCGTGGTGACTCATTAGTAAGGTACATGTGAGACAGTTGATGTTTGGCGTTGGTGATGTACGGGGAAAGTCTAAAATATCTGCTAATGACTAACCCAGAAAAAGTTCTACTGGTTCCAGCTAGAACTGAAACATGTCTGCAAATGTTTAGCTAAAGCTGCTTGCATAAATAAAATGTTTTTACTAAATAAATAATATATATATATATATATATATATATATATATATATATATATATATATGTGTGTGTGTGTGTGTGTGTGTGTGTGTGTGTTTAGCCGTTCCTACGGTGGTGATAATGTCGTTCACCCCAGTTTGCTGTCTGGTCTCGGTGTTTCTTTTTCTTTCACGTAGACTAATGCCTAGCATAATGTGTTCCATTTTGCGTTGTGCCACTTTAAACTATTGTATTGCTGCATTATTGATGGTCTATGTTTCACTACCGTATGTCATAACAGACATGATGTATTCGTTGAACACTTTCCGTTTAATGTTCATAGTGAACTTTCTATTCTTCATGATGATGTCTTCTCTAGAGAAGGCTGTCTATCCTAGCGCAATTCGCCGTTTGATTTCGGGGGATATCAGCGTTTATTTTTACCATGTTCCAGAGGTAGATATAGTTGTCAACTTTATCGATATTATCACCGTTCACTATGACTGGGGCTCTGTGGCATAGTTGTTGAACATTACCTTGATTTTTCTAGACACTTCAATCTCATTTTGTGTTGTACCTACCAATGTTATAGTCACCCCTTTCTTTAGTGGTACCGCAAAAGGCCTGTTAGATAATCTTTTATCTTTACATATCGACCCTAGCAGTTAAATTCCTGTTAACTTCTTGTCCTTACTTTTTTCTTGCTGTGTATATTAAAATTATCAAGGACAGTTTAGCAATTTAGGTGGGTATTTTAAACCCACCTAAATGGCTAAACTGTCCTTGATAATTTTAATATACACAGCAAGAAAAAAGTAAGGACAAGAAGTTAACAGGAATTTAACTGCTAGGGTTGATATGTAAAGATAAAAGATTATCTAACAGGCCTTTTGCGGTACCACTAAAAAAGGGGTGACTATAACATCGCTGTAAGTACAGCACAAAATGAGACTGAAGTATCTAGAGTAATGTGAAAACTGAGTAGAGAGAGAGAGCATTAGCCAAACCTCAATTTAAGGGCACAGAGAGTACTGAAATCTTAACAAGCTTTATTGACACTCACATTCTAGAGCGATCCAACGACCGTTTACAACGAGAACTCAATGGTAACCGGATGTTGTCAGAATGAAACCTGCTTTGTAATAGTGATCTAAATGGGTCGTGAATACTAGAAATCTGGGAGGAGTTTCTTTTACTAAGACTTCAGGAAATACTACCTGTTTCGCTAGTGAACGATCACTTTTAGCACGTAATACACAATAATAATAAATGCGTGATACCACGAAGACGAATGGTAAACAAAAAGCAGAATCAGTATTAGAGAATGAAAGACATGGGCAAAGAGAGATATTCTACCAAATAATAGACTTCACATAACACCATGTAACAGATGGTCAACTAGGTCAAAAAAGTTAGTATCAAGACCTTTGGCAAGGTCTGGTATAAAGGGGTTCAACCAAAACTGCACTCATATGGCATTACTTGACAAATATTTAATATAATAAAATCCTTCCTAACAAAAAGAAAGATCCAGGTTGTCCTCGATGGCCGTTCATCTAAGCAACATGACATACGTGCTGGTGTACCCAAGAGATCCATCCTTGGACCACTACTGTTCCTGATTTTAATAAATTACCTCCCTGATGTCATTGAGATTGAGATAGGAATATGTGCTGACGACACCACGCTCTACTCTCGTCAGGTGGGCAAAACCGACGCGCGCATATCTGAGGCAATGGCTGAATCCTTAGAAAATGACCTCCAGTCTGTAGTGGATTTGGGGTCCAAAATGGATGGTAACTTTTAATGCCGCGAAGACATAGCTACTTTCCTTCAATAATTACAAGAAACCCCTTCGACCACCGATTGTCATGGCAAATAACACCCTGCCTGAGAGTTCATCATTCAAACATCTCGGCCTAACTTTCACATGTAACAGAAATTGGAATAAATACATTGAAGACGTTAGCAGAGCTGCTGCAAAGAAGGTGGGCTACCTCTTAAACTTCTCACACCTGACATTATCTTATATCTCTACAAAGCCACCATTCGCCTATGCATAAAGTATTGTTGCCACATCTGGGCTGGGGCATCATCCACTAGGCTCTCCCTCTTAGACAAAGTCCAAAAAAAGAGTCGCCAACTTAATCCTACACTATCAACCAAGCTCCAGCCCCTGTCCTATCGCTGCAATGTTGCTTCCTTGTGACTGTTTTACAAGTACTACAATGGATTGTGCTCTAATGAACTTGCTACTCTGGTGCAATAAATATTAATCATGCATTGTTTGTCATTCTTTGTATTGTCTTTTCCTCTGCAAGATATTGATAAAAAAAAACGGGGAGTACCTAAAATCTGAGGAGGCTTCCTTTCCTTCAGGTTTAATTGAACAAATACACCTGGGCTAGAAAACATCTCACACTTGCTTGTATCCTATATATCTACGAAGCAACCATTCGCACATGCATGAGTTATTGGAGTATTGTTGTCACATCTCGGCCAGTGAACACACCACTAGTGTCTCTCTCTATTACAGGGTCTATAATAGAGCCTCTAATCTAATAGGTCTCACAATTTCTACCAAGGCCCAGCTACTGGCCTATCGCCGCAATGTGGCATTGCTTTGCAAGTACTTCAATAGAAGGTGCCCAGACGAAATTACTGCACCTGTGCCTCCTCAACGTAAATACCATCTACTAACTCTACAATCAGCAAAATCCAACCCCTTCACTCAATAGGTCCCTAGAGACAGGAACGCTTTCTACACTAATAGCTTAATTGCTCGAACTGTTTGTACTTTGAAATTTCATCCCTGCTCCCTGTTTCACCCGACTGTATAAGCATGCAGGCATTTAAATGTCATGCGAAGAAACGTCTTGTCGCACAACTCCCTACTGAAGATGACCCTATAAATCTGTTCCCGTATTCTCAGTAATTCATAGTAGCCCCTTATGGCTGAGTGGCAATGTGTCTTGTTAGCGGTTAATATTAGTAAAAAAGAGGCTAGCGGCGTTATCATTAAGAAATCTCTGGTAAAAACTCTAATTCAGTAATACTGATATATTTGGATGATGATATGATACGAATGATCCCTGGAGCTACATTGAACGTTGACCAGTATTGCTGCAACCGATTTCTCTATTGAAAGCTAATGTAGAAATGTTTGCTTGTTTGTTAAAATATGAACGGTGGCCAATTAAGCATAGACACATATAGCGTAAAAAGTTGTGAGTCAAATCTAAATGATGAAGTTATCAAGAAACGGAAGGGAAATGTGAAGTTTAGCGAATATAAAAAAGAACGCATGTGATGAATGCAGGTCCAGGTGTCGTCCACCTTATTAACACTTATACTAATGAACACTTATACTTATTAATACTTATACTTATTAACACTTATACTTATTAACACTTATACTTATTAATACTTATACTTATTAACACTTATACTTATTAACACTTATACTTATTAACACTTATACTTATTAACACTTATACTTATTAACACTTATACTTATTAACACTTATACTTATTAATACTTATACTTATTAACACTTATACTTATTAATACTTATACTTATTAACACTTATACTTATTAATACTTATACTTATTAACACTTATACTTATTAACACTTATACTTATTAACACTTATACTTATTAACACTTATACTTATTAACACTTATACTTATTAATACTTATACTTATTAACACTTATACTTATTAATACTTATACTTATTAACACTTATACTTATTAATACTTATACTTATTAATACTTATACTTATTAACACTTATACTTATTAACACTTATACTTATTAACACTTATACTTATTAACACTTATACTTATTAACACTTATACTTATTAATACTTATACTTATTAACACTTATACTTATTAACACTTATACTTATTAACACTTATACTTATTAATACTTATACTTATTAACACTTATACTTATTAATACTTATACTTATTAACACTTATACTTATTAATACTTATACTTATTAACACTTATACTTATTAACACTTATACTTATTAACACTTATACTTATTAATACTTATACTTATTAACACTTATACTTATTAACACTTATACTTATTAACACTTATACTTATTAATACTTATACTTATTAACACTTATACTTATTAATACTTATACTTATTAACACTTATACTTATTAACACTTATACTTATTAACACTTATACTTATTAATACTTATACTTATTAACACTTATACTTATTAACACTTATACTTATTAACACTTATACTTATTAACACTTATACTTATTAATACTTATACTTATTAACACTTATACTTATTAACACTTATACTTATTAACACTTATACTTATTAACACTTATACTTATTAACAATTATACTTATTAATACTTATACTTATTAACACTTATACTTATTAACACTTATACTTATTAATACTTATACTTATTAACACTTATACTTATTAATACTTATACTTATTAACACTTATACTTATTAACACTTATACTTATTAACACTTATACTTATTAACACTTATACTTATTAATACTTATACTTATTAACACTTATACTTATTAACACTTATACTTATTAATACTTATACATATTAATACTTATACTTATTAACACTTATACTTATTAACACTTATACTTATTAACACTTATACTTATTAACACTTATACTTATTAACACTTATACTTATTAATACTTATACTTATTAACACTTATACTTATTAACACTTATACTTATTAACACTTATACTTATTAACACTTATACTTATTAACACTTATACTTATTAATACTTATACTTATTAACACTTATACTTATTAACACTTATACTTATTAATACTTATACTTATTAACACTTATACTTATTAATACTTATACTTATTAACACTTATACTTATTAACACTTATACTTATTAACACTTATACTTATTAACACTTATACTTATTAATACTTATACTTATTAACACTTATACTTATTAACACTTATACTTATTAATACTTATACATATTAATACTTATACTTATTAACACTTATACTTATTAACACTTATACTTATTAACACTTATACTTATTAACACTTATACTTATTAATACTTATACTTATTAACACTTATACTTATTAACACTAATACTTATTAACACTAATACTTATTAATACTTATACTTATTAATACTTATACTTATTAACACTAATACTTATTAACACTAATACTTATTAATACTTATACTTATTAACACTTATACTGCGTGGGTTTTTATTTCTTCATCTTATACTGGAGCTCGGTATTTATCTACGTCCCACGAAGTAAAATGTGACACAAGGTCGGAAAGTGGGATTTGATAAGTCAGCACCCTAGATAATAGCCTTTTGGCTAAGATCAAAGTGTAGTATCTGTTCCGATGGATACTGCACCCCATAGACTTGTATTGTATTGGCCTTCGGGGCTTGATTTACGCCGGTCTATGGGTCTGTCCTGTGCAGTTCTAGGAGGTCCACCCTCCCAGGCTTCGCCTCCCCTCTTTGGGGAGGAGTAAGTTTATTGCTTACTGCCTGAGGCGCCCCTATCGGGGAATGTCGACGGGGCTGCCCAGGCAATTTTTAATGACCAGAGTGCTCAACTTCTCGAGTGCTGGTTTTTCTAATCCCACTTTCCCGACCTTGTGTCACATCTTACCCTGTGGGAGGTAGATAAATAAAACCCTAGGTAAAGAGCACTTATGAACGTCAAAACATGCCTGGGCAGCTCCGTCAGCATTTCCCGGTAGAGCCCCCTCAGGCGATTAGCAATAAACTAACCACTTCTCCAAAGGTGAGAAGGCAAAGCCTAGGAGAGTGGACCTCCTAGAACTACACAGGACAAACCCACAGACCGGAAGAATCAAGCCCCAAAGGCCAAGACGATACCGGTCTATAGGGTGTAGTATCCATCGGAACAGATACTACACTCTTAGCCAAAAGGCCGATCTTTCCGTTTCCTGGCGTTTAAAAGAATTGCTATGCATTTATTTTGAATTGGTTCTTTATTTCCCTTTTTTTTTCTTTACTCATCCCGTCCTATTTCTTGGCCTTTTGGCTAAGATCAAAGTGTAGTATCTGTTCCGATGGATACTGCACCCCACAGACTGGTATTGTCTTGGCCTTCGGGGCTTGATTTACGCCGGTCTATGGGTCTGTCCTGTGCCGTTGTAGGAGGTCCCCCCTCCCAGTCTTCGTCTTCCCTCTTTGGGGAGGAGTAAGTTTATTGCTTACTGCCTGAGGCACCCCTACCGGGGAATGCCGACGGAGCTGCCCAGACAATTTTTAATGGCCAGAGTGGTCACTTCTCGGGCGCTGGCTTTTCAAATCACACTTTCCCGACCGACCTTGGGTCACATCTTACTAGTGGGAGTAAGATAAAAACTGACCTTGTGCCTAACTCCTGGAGAGGAGTAAATCAATACTCATTCCGTCATCTATTCTTTTGTTCTTCTTTTATCTGTTTGTCTTTCTTTCATTCTTTCTCCCTCCCTTTCTTGCCGTTTATTCTTTCTGCATTTATTTCTTCCGTCCTGTATTTTGGTCTATCTTCTTCTATTTCTTCCTTTTTATCTCTCTTTTTTTCCTTTCTCTCTTTCGTCATTAGATTCTCATTATTTTTCCTGTCTTCTTTCTTTTTTTCTTCTGTTTTTCTTTTTTGCTTTCTTTTCTACGTCCTACATTTCTGTCTTTTCTTTTTTCGACAAACTATTGTATATTTAGTATCCCTTTTTTTCTTTCGTTTCTTTCTATTTATTTTCCCTCGTCTAATTCTATTTTCCTTCTTTTTACTTATGTTTTTCATTTCTTCTTTTGTTTTGTTTTCATTCTGGCTTCTCTTTCTACTTCTTTTATATTTATTTCCTTTCTTCCTGAAAAACTATTGTTTACTTATTTATTTATCTCTTTCATCCTCTCTTTCCTTACTTTTTTTCTTCTCTCGTCCATTCATCTTTGTTTATTTATTTTTCACGTTCTTCGTTATTTGTATTCTTATTTTCTTCGCAACTTTTTTTCATTTATTTTTTTCTTTTCTTTCCGACCAATTATTGTCTACTTCTTTCTTTCTGTCTTCTTTCTGTTTTCTTTCTTTCTTATGTTTTTTTATTCATTTCTTCCTTTGTTTTTCTTTCTAACTTTCCTTTCTACTTCCTTCATTTTTCTTTTCTTTCCGAGGTCTACTTATTCCTTTATCGCTTCTGTCGTCCCTTTCCTCCTTTTTTCTCTTGTCTAAGTCGGTCTCTTTTCCTTCTTTGTTTGTTTTGTTTATAATTTATTCTTTCTTGTGTATTTTTCTTTCTTTCCTACATCCTTCAGTTGTTTCTCTCTTCTTTTCTATTTTATTTCTCTGTCTTTTCTTTCATTTTTTCTTTTGTATTGTTCACTTTCTTTCCTCTCTTTTTCTCATTGCCTTTATTTTCCTTCCTTTACTTACTTCTCTCTACATTTACTTATCTCTTTATTTACTTATCTCTTAGTCTATTCTTTTGTTCTTTTTTTATATTTCCTTCTTTTTTTCCTGCTTTCTTACCGTTCTATCTTTAAACTTCTTCCTTCCTGTATTTCTTTTTCTATCTTCCTCTATGTCTTACTTTATTAATACTTTCCTTTCCTTCTTTCCATCTTCCTTTCTTTCATTTTCTACTTTACCTTATTCAGCCCTTTCTGTCTTTCTTCCTTCTTTTTTACATTTCTTTCTCCTTTTTTCTACCTTTATATTCCTTCTTTCTTTTCTTTTTGTTGTCCTTGCTCTCTTCAATATCCCCTATTTACCTCTTTATTTTTCCCCTTCATTTCTGATTTTGCTTTTCCTCATGTCTTTCTTCCTCAACTTCTTTGTACATTCTCCTGTTCCCTCTTTTTTAAATTTCCTTCCTATCTATTACTTTCTTTCTTTCATTTCCATATTTTCTTTCATTTCTTAATTTGTGTTTACTTTCTTTCTCCCATCAAGTTATTTTCTCGCAGCATTTACCTATATGGCTTGGGGCACGGTCTCGGCATTCACGATTTAAGTTTTACCCGAAATTCACCTGATCGTCGCATCTATTTATTTATATTATTCCTATAACCTACTCTGACGCTGCTGCTCCTTCTACTAACGCCTCCATTCCATTGTATAACCACTTCATCATCACACAATTCTCTTGCTCTTCTTGCTGCATTCGCCCTTCCTCTAACCATCTTAAAAGATCTGTTCATAGCCTATATCTCTTGCCGTCTCCCCTTCTCTTCTATATCTCTCCCTCTCTATGTATCTTATATATATATATCTTTCCCTCTCTATTCTCTCTCCCTCTCTCTCTCTCTCTCTCTCTCTATATATATATATATATATATATATATATATATATATATATATATATATATATATATATATATGGGAAATGAAAAAGGAAAAAAAAACAAGAGATAGTTTTTTATATGTTCATTAACGTTTCGTCTTTATTGTAAGACTTTCTCGGGATGATAATTTGAAGTAAAATATCATGCAAGTCATCGAGATCTTGAATAGACATGATGGAGAGATAGAGGAAAGTAGTAACAATGGCTACTGTGATCGCTGATAGAGAGTCCAGGCTATGAGAAGTCAGTGGTGGCGAAGGATTAAATATATATAAGATACATAAGTGAGAAAACATTAATATTTACACTTTAATATAATAGCTGCAAACTTAGTATCAGACCATATCTGCGTTACTACCAAATAGTTAAACATTTCAAGCAAACAGAACATGCGCTAGATAACATAAACTGCATTTCAATAGACACTAAATCCTCGTCCACATATGCACGTAAACAACACGAAACATAATTTTTAAACTAAACCCACACAAATAAGGCTTGTTTCTAATGTGTATAAAATTGTACAGACTATTAATCATATCGTGTTGACGTGTTTGTTTGTTAACGGAATTATTATTAACGCTAAACAGTAACAACAAGATGGCCGCACGTACGTTGATATTAACAAAAAGTAGAATATCTTGATTCAAGTTGAACATTTCCCACAAAGATTACATATTAAAAAAATATTCAATTTAATATGTAATTACATATTTAAACAATAAAAATGAAGTTTATATAACGGAATGGAAGGCTGATCAAAATATTAAAATTTGAAATTATAATAACACCTGTAATGTTAATGTTTTTATCGTTTCTATAACGCTATTTTGTCTCAAATGTAAATAAATTTATAAATTAACACAAGAAATCCATATTCAAAAATATATTCCATTACCAAAAAAAAAATCAAAACATTTTTCAAATTGACCAAAAAATGTAAGACAGACTTTTAAAAAAAAACAACGCAGTCGGGTTTCTCTCAAAAACCAATGCTTAGTTGTAAAATAAACATATGGTGTAAAGGATCTCGGTCGCATAGACCGTAATTGTCTTGGCCTTCGGGACTTGATTTCCGCCCGTCTATGGGTTTGTCATGTGCAGTTGTACGAGGTCCACCCTTCCAGGGGTTGCTTCCCCTCTTTGGAGAGAAGTAAGTGTATTGCTTACTGCCTGAGGCGCCCCTATCGGGGAATGCCGACCGGGCTGATCAGGCATTTTTTGCAGGCCAGTGTGCTCACCTTCTCGGGCGCTGGCTTTTCAAATCCCACTTTCCCGACCTTGTGTAACATCTAACCTTGTAGGGGAATATACATTTTATATATATATATATATATATTCAAAAGTGTGTCATCTATTTAAAAAAAGTAATATTATCAACACTGTATGTCCGATTATAACAAAACTTATGCAGTAAAAAGTAATAGAAATTTGTTTTACAGCATTATTTACTACGCCATCTTGAACTACGCCATCTTGAACTACGCCATTTTGAACTACGCCATGTTGTGCTACGCCCTCTCGTTTACCTCGTCACTTGCTTTTAACTTTACCGCCATCTTGGTGTATGCAGCAAAATAGAGTGTTAGAATAGTTATTCTCATGGCAAATGGCGTCACCGGGGTAGCTTAAAAACTGAAGTTTTCAGAATTAAACTACAAAGAATTGGTCAATTCAAGTCATTTATTGAAAAAGAAAGTTTGAGAATAACTCCAGGAATTTCTAATAATATGATGAAACATTTGTGATCCGTTTGCATAAATTTGTTGCGATAGGTGACATTTGGTTGAATGACATACATTTTTAATATTTACTGTCTATTGTCTATAAGTTTTGCTATTATCAGAAATACAGTTGTGATGGGTTTAACATCTTAAAATAGATGAGGACTTTTTTAAACCCCGTATATATATTTATGAATTATGTCGATATATTCATCTTCGACAATCCTTCATCTCCAAGCCAAGTCGGTAGGTTTTGCTTTCGGAAGATATCGAAGTCAGATGTGGTGAGAAAAATATACATATCAGCATCTATCGATCCATAATAATATCATTGAATAATTCATAACAATTGAAATAAACGAAAGAAAGATGCACGCATGGATTTAATTGAACGTACTAAATCAGAAAGAAAATATGTTAGACAATCGTACGCTTTTAAAACGAACAATAAAAGAAATGACTTAAGCCGATCTTATTCCTTCGCTGCTTCGCTGTGAACATAAATTTGCACAACAAACAAACAAGAAAACAGAGCCTCGGTTTCATATTCAAAGGATAAAAAGAAGATTAAAAAATGTTAGAAATTATATCGGTCTCTTTTATTAAGGTGGACGGTCGGCCCATTTCAAGTGGTCGATCTGCCGCCTTGCACCTGCCATCTGTAAGGTTTGATTTGCATATTTCAATTAAGATGATACAGATTTCAATTAATGATTTAGCGCCCGCAAGAAACAAGTTGTATATAATTAATTCCCCTTTTCTATATGTGCATAAACCGTTGGTATTTGTTCTTTCTGTTTTCTCTTTCCTTTCAAGCTATATTCATTACCTTCTGTCGTCAAACTGAATCCATTTCAGCCGAGGAGACAAAATGGCGACTAAGGTGTTATGCTTTTTATTCGACCACGTAAGAGTTACCTGCCGTAGTAAGACACAAATAAAAATTGCTGATTACATCGAAAAACCAAAGGAATGAAGAGAAGAAAAATAACATTATATTTTTATAATCTTTTGTCTTCTATTTTATCTTTTTTTCTTTTCTTCTCCCTTTTTTTTTATTCCTGCCATTCCATTTTTTTTCTTTCTTTTTATATATTTATGTTCATTTTCCCGTCGTTGTTTTTCAATCGTTCATTTGAAATCCGGCATTCATTCTTACTTTCCTTCATTTTATTTATTTCTATTTAAGTCGTATTTTTTTTTTCTTTTATTCCTTTTTTACATTTGATTTTATCGTTTACTTTTTCTTTTTATTTATTTTCTATTTATTCATTCATCATATTTTTATTTTATAATTGTTTTTTTTCTTCATTCTTTTCATCGCTGATATCGTCCTATCTTCTTCCGGTTTTAATGCTTTTGTCTTTCTTCTTTTTCCTTCCTTTCTTTTTTTTTCTTAATTTTATTTTCATTACATAATTCGTTACTCATTCATTCATTAATTCATACGCTGTTTTTTTTATTTTATTCATTCATGTATTATTTCATTCTTAATTAATTTATTTTGTATTCTTCACTTAAAGACAAAAAAGTCTTTCTTTTTTCTTTTTTTTTCTTAATTTTATTTTCATTACATAATTCGTTACTCATTCATTCATTAATTCATACGCTGTTTTTTGTATGTTATTCATTCATGTATTATTTCATTCTTAATTAATTTATTTTGTATTCTTCACTTAAAGACAAAAAAGTCTTTCTTTTTTCTTTTTTTTTCTTAATTTTATTTTCATCACATAATTCGTTACTCATTCATTCATTAATTCATACGCTGTTTTTTGTATGTTATTCATTCATGTATTATTTCATTCTTAATTAATTTATTTTGTATTCTTCAATTAAAGACTAGAAAGTCTTTCTTTTTTCTTCTTTTTTCTTAATTTTATTTTCATTACATAATTCGTTACTCATTCATTCATTAATTCATACGCTGTTTTTTGTATGTTATTCATTCATGTATTATTTCATTCTTAATTAATTTATTTTGTATTCTTCACTTAAAGACTAAAAAGTCTTTCTTTTTTCTTCTTTTTTCTTAATTTTATTTTCATTACATAATTCGTTACTCATTCATTCATTAATTCATACGCTGTTTTATGTATGTTATTCATTCATGTATTATTTCATTCTTAAAGACTAAATAGTCTTTCTTTTTTTCTTTTTTTTCTTACTCTTTTACAAATTAAGTTTTGTTCATTATGTTTTCAGTCTGCATTTTTTCTTTTTATTCTATTTTTCTTTTTTCCCCTGTGCTGTTTCGTTAGTTTTTATTCCTGTCTTTCTTTCCGTATATCCTCCTTTATCCGAAGTATTTCGATTGGTCGGACTACTGTTCTGATCATATATGTTATTTGCACTAGTTACTATAACCTCCGATCTTTCAGCAGGAGTGTCTTGTCGAAGGGTTCAGTAAGTAATTCCTTAAAGATCACCGCGTCCGACAATACGCATCTGTATAATGTCGGAGTTTACCTAAGTCTAAACTTTGTGAGAATAACATCCAAGATGAGAATAATAGCACGAATAATCCAAATGTAACTCATCTAAAGAATTTTGAAACTCTCTTTATTCATTTCCCTTTATTTTCATTTTCTCTTTCTTTCATTTGTTTTCATTTACTATGTCATTCCCATTCTTTTTATGTCATTGTATTCGTTATATTGTAAGATCTCATCGCCTTAAACTTGGATTCGCTCAAACTTTGCTTTTCGTAATAATGCCACTACTACGCTCTTGCTAATCGTCTTTATGAATGTTATTATCGTCATCATCGTTACAGTCATAAGTAATTGTCGTTGTATTTGTTATATTGTAAGATCTCATAATTTATATTTATTTGCAGTCATTATATTATCGTTTAGTTCTTCTATTCATTTATCTTTCATCTGTTTTTGCAGTTCAGTTGTCTTAAAAGAAAAACTTGTATTTCTTTCTTATACGTCAATTCAGCAAATTCTCTCGTTTTCATTTTTTTTTTATTTCTCAACTCCATCAATTTGCTCATCAGTTTTTGGTTTCATTGATTGCTTCTCTGTTTATGTCTTTAGAAGACTTACTGGACAACTGGTATCAACAAGTTCGTGGAATGCTGACACAGAATCATTTTTAAATGTGCGTCTTTATCCAGATAAATATATATTTTTTTACTAGAAAGTCAATACTCATCAAAAGACAAATGCCACTCGAAGATAGGGGTTAAACGATGGGTGAAATGTGACGAATTAAATTACTTATTATGACCTCTTGACAAGTATTTCTTGACATTATACTTAAAAGTGACAATGTTGTAATAAGCAGGGAAGCATACCGTGATAATGTGTTCCATGTGACGTTTAGTTTTTTCTAATGTTACTAAAAGGCTTAAAGCTGTTTTTAAAGTGTTATGCTTTTAAATTTTCTGATCTTTCTGTTTTTGCTGAATGTGTGGCATCCTAACGGATGCCACACATTCACCGTCTATTTCGGACACTCCAGCCTAGACATATGTTTAAGATTCTAACCGTCCCTTTAAGTGCAATTGTTTGTTTTTCTCTTGCACTCGGTTAACCGGGTATACTCGCCAGATAGCTTCTGTATTAGCAGGCCAAGGTAATAAACAAAGGCAGAATGATTATATAAGAATAGTATTTTATAAACAAAAGAAAAATTGAATAAAAAGAGAAAGATCCCGAAACAGTTTTTCATGGGAAACAACTGATGATCCCTTAAAATAGTGTTAGAAACAAACTAATATAATAACTGCCGCGTTTATATTTTATTGTACGGAATTTCTTGAATTCCTCTTGTAAATGGATCATGCATATGTTTCATTTCCAATTTTATTTAGTAACTTTTTCGTTTATTGTATCATTGTTTCTTTTTTTTTCTTACATAGTTCACCCTAAACAAGGCAGGCCACCACTGTAGACGTAAGGGGCTACTGAGAAAAAGGCTGAAATATTTTTTTGGGGGGGGGCTCAAACTAAATTGGGAGCTGCGCAGCGAGATTTCCGTTTACATTAGTTTTAAATTTCTGCATGTCAGTAACGTCAGGAAAACAGGGAGCAGGGAGGCATTTCCAGAGTCTAGCAGTAGGAAAAAAGCTTTTGGAGTAGAAAGCTCTTCGACATCTGGGGATCTCCACAGTGAATGGATGGGATTTGGTAGATTGTCGGATTGGTTTAGTGAATTTACGTCGTGGGGGCACCAGAGCAGCAAGTTCATCAGAGTACAATCAATTGAAGTAATTGTAAAACATGTACAATGAAGCAACATTGCGGCGTTTCACTTAGCATTTGTGGTGGCGGTGTTAATCATGATCTCAGATGATTAGTTCAACTAGAACTGTCATAATTCGACAAGAATCTGGCTTCACTTACACCTGGCTATCGCCAAGGAGAGGTCGAGTCGAACCTAAATTATAAATAGACGAAATATGTGGCTGGATTTTATGTCTCTTAGATGTGTTCATTCAAAATCAGTTTGAGACCAGTTTGGCATCATTGAACAAACTTATATGTTCCTCTCGTGTTTAATATACTTTGAAATTTGACCCCATACACATAACGCTCATTGATAGGCCTTTATTGTGCGAAACAAATGTATAATATTTGTTTCAAGAAAACTAAAAACAAGATATGAAAAAACAGATTGGTTTTTTTTTTCAAATTAATGAAAACAATTATTTGAATGTAAATATTTCGGCTCAACACGCCTTTTTTAGTGGTATAATGACAAAAAGCCAAATAAGGTCTCCTCGACACAGCTATACACTGGCTCATACGAAGAAATGGTGCATTTTCTTCAAGTAATGTTTCCTCAAGTAACACAGCTATCTGGATACTCCACCATTCCCCATGAATTCGTGCCATGGAATCTTGTAAAACCAAGAGACTAAAAGAAAAATATACTATAAAATAGTTAACTGGTAATCTGGGTAAAGGAAAATGAATGACCTTAATTGGTCCCCCGATTTATAAAATCAGGAAACCTATGTTTTGAGGCATTTTCTGTCCGTCCGTCTGTCCGTCCGTGTGTCAGTCCGTCCGGATTTTTCTCCGCAACCATCGATTGAATTTCTCAAAAATTTTGCATGAAGTTGTAACTTTGGTCAGGTTAGAAAGTGACATTCTCCGATTTTTGAAAAAAAATCTGGTTATCCCCCCAGGGGGTCAAAAGGCCCCGAAATGTCAAAAAATGACATTTTTTGCCCCATAACTTTTCATCCATCCATTCAATTTCTCACAAACTTGACCAAAATGTGAAGGCAATTGTTCCTAATAGAAAATAATTATCGCTGAACTTGGAAAAAATCTGGTTCGCGCCCCCAGGGGGTCAAAAGCCCCCCTAAAATGGCAAGAAATGACGCTTTCCTCCCATAACGTTTGATCCATCCATTCAATTTTTTCTGAAAGTTGGCCAAAATGTAGAGGCAATTGTTCTGGATATAAAATGAGCATCCATGACCTCAGAAACATTCTGGTTCTCGCCCCCAGGGGGTCAAAGGGGGGGGGGGGTAAAAAATGCCCCAAATTGCCCAAATTTATTGCATTTTACACTCGCCACATCGAGTCACATACAGAGGGGGACCACGCATGCGCGGCTTGTTTATTTACATACACAACGTTTGAGAGAAAGAGGACAACTATAGTTGACCACTCGGATATCTATATATCCTATAGATAGATTAAGTGTTAGCTCAAAAGAAAGGGTTCCTTAGATTGAGACTTTACACTTACGTAAAATGGAGAAAACTTTTTTATTTTTTTTTTATTCATTGTCCAGATCTAACGACGTCGCCACCGGAAACACCCGACTAGTCCCGATGTTTTTGGAGACTGTCTTTTAAATATATGAATATGTGTAAGTAAAACGCTGGCAAGTGCGTATAGGTATTGTATGCAATATAACTACAAAAGGATGAAAGTTCAGATTTTACAAACTCAAGGAATCCGAAAAAACAAATATGTTCTAAAATGTGTATTTACCGAACAAATTAATGTTACATTATTGGCTTATAAAAAGTTCTTAATGTTCTTGATATATACGTTGTGTCGAAATCTCTTTGTCTCGTAGAACCCTTCGTTTGTTGATCCAAAACGGACGGCATCGCCACCTATGGGCCGATATGTCGTTTCTTGATTCGGCGAATTCCAACAGCCCAGGAACTATTCGTACTGCCTTGTTGTGTTCGTTTCGCCTCGCCTTGCGTCGCGACTATTCGTACTAAGCTCGTCGCCTGCAGCTTGATATCTCCGTAGCCTTTTGGCTAAGATCAAAGTGTAGTATCTGTTCCGATGGATACTGCACGCCTGTCCTGTGCAGTTCTAGGAGGTCCACCCTCCCAGGCTTCGCCTCCCCTCTTTGGGGAGGAGTAAGTTTATTGCTTACTGTCTGAGGCGCCCCTACCGGGGAATGCCGACGGGGCTGCCCAGGCAATTTTTAAATGGCCAGAGTGCTCACCTCTCGAGCGCTGGCTTTTAACCCCACTTGCTCGACCCGATCTTGGGTCACATCTTACTTGTGGGAGTAAGATAAAACTGGCCTTGTGCCTAACTCCGCGAGGAGTAAATAAATATCTCCGTAGCCTGCTCGCGGCTGCTATCGCTCGTCGCTCCGTCGCCGCCGCCATCATTCTTTTCGCTCTGTGTCGCTGTCGTGTGAACTACTAATTGCTTCCTTCGTGTTCGGGCTGCTATCTTCGCTCTGAAATCAAACTTTCTTCAATAGATTTAACAAGGTATTTTGCTGTTTAAATTCGAGCCATTTTTATTTACTAACTAATAAGCCGATAATGGAGAGGATCGTTAGAAAAGAGAGAGATAGAGAGAGAGGCCACACTAGTTTAAACTCTTACGTTAATCACGTAATCACTTTTAAGGGAGGAAGAGGAGGGAGATATCGTTTGGCCATACTTGCTTATTTTGGGATTCGAAATCCCTTCTTTATAATAGCTACATGATTGTGCGTTGTTCTCTCGTCGAATCTCGTGATCAACACGCAGCTGTGACCCGATCTCTGACCTCGAGGTTACGTCACTGTCTCCGCAAATCGTGGGAATACATCCACCAAGTTGCTCAAGGTGACACCGCCACAAATTGCACAATTCAAACCCGACTTCCACATATTCCTAGCCTTGGTCTGAGATAAAAGCGTAGTATCGGTTTTATTCCCACTCGGAGAAAGAGACATGGTTTTAACTTGGGGTAATTTGTATTTTTTGACCCATCAATAGTATCTTATTCTGAGATTTAAATATCCCCCAAAGTAAAAGCAGGCCTAGTGCATAACTTTCGCTCCGTGGAAAGGAAATAAAGTAGGAACTAACTTCTTCGTGACTAATATGGTACACCCATAAAATAATCCGATGCAGACAATCCCGTACACATCAGTGAGACTGCAGTTCATGTTTAAAATCTGAAACGAGGATGGTATGTCTACTGCACAGGACCATTTTTTTCTAATTAGAAACTATCATACAAATACACTGAAGAATGGCGTTCATCGCAAATACTAACTGTGTGATGATTACTTAGAAAGAATTGATCCTTTTCGCTTACAACAGCGGAAAATAACTGTAGCTATCATTCGTGAGTTGTCCTTTGTTTAATTTTGAAAGTTATTCTCCGCTGCGGTAAGGGGCGAATAAAAATGTTTCTGTGGTATTAGCATCTACGTAAAATTACACTCCTTTTATAAACAATGCAAAGTCTTCGGAAATTATGGTGACTATTAAGGAACAGAGATAGGGAATTCATTTTTTTTTTAAACCGTAGTCATCAATTTATTTTAATGAAGGTACGAGCCACAAAGCTGAACGAAAATACAAAATGGCGACATTGATACGGTTAAGCCACTGAGATGATCACCGAGAAGAAACATCTAACCGGTGTAAGAATTGTCATTTTTGATGGAGTAGTTATAGAAACGGTAGATAATATAGTTATAAATACAAGATATGAGATTGAAACAACAGTATGACGTCATCGCTGAGATTTCGCAGCTTTAGCATATTAGCGGAGGAATATACTAGCAGGAACCTTTGGAAATTCCACGGATGCTGTCTTCTCTTTCTTCTAATCGTAAACATACATTTCAGCTAATTTTCAAATAATTTAAACGATTGTCATGTTTATATCGACGATAGAATTATTTTATTTGATTTTGGAACGATTTATTTTCAAATGCAAAAACTAGTGTTTTATGGGTTTTTTTCTTGCCCCGAGCGGTACCTAATAATCGGTAATTACTATTTGGCGATAAACCGATCTAGTTCTGTTAAATGGGAGTTACAGCCACATATATATTTGTGTTTTATTTGAAAAATGGACACATCATTAATATTTAAAATATGCCTTCTAACAACAATAACTATGATACATCATCTGTTTGTTCTGTTTTACACCGATCGAAGATAAATCGATAATAATTAGCCAATATACGCACACCCTCGGATTCAACTATATGCATTATATACGTTGTAGATTAAAATGTAACAATATGCATCATATACGTTGTAAAATTAAATGTAAATATATACATTATATACGTTGTAAAATTAAATGTAAATATATCCATCATATACGTTGTAAATTAAAATGTAAATATATACATTATATACGTTGTAAATTAAAATGTAAATATATACATTATATACGTTGTGGATTTAAATGCAAATATATACATTATATACGTTGTATATTTAAATGTAAATATATGCATTTTATACGTTGTAGATTTAAATGTAAATATATGTATTATATACGTTGTAGATTTAAATGTGAATATATACATTATATACGTTGTAGATTTAAATGTAAATATATGTATTATATACGTTGTAGATTTAAATGTAAATATATACATTATATACGTTGTAGATTTAAATCTACATATATACATTATATACGTAATAGATTTAAATGTGAATATATACATTATATACGTTATAGATTTAAATGTAAATATATGCATTATATACGTTGTAAATTAAAATGTAAATATATACATTATATACGTTGTAGATTTAAATGTAAATATATCCATTATATACGTTGTAGATTTAAATGTGAATATATGCATTATATACGTTGTAGATTTAAATGTAAATATATACATTATATACGTTGTAGATTTAAATGTAAATATATACATTATATACGTTGTAGATTAAAATGTAAATATATCTATTACATACGTTGTAGATTTAAATGTAAATATATAAATAATATACGTTGTTGATTTAAATATAAATATATGCATTATATACGTTGTTGATTTAAATGTAAATATATCCATTACATACGTTGTAGATTTAAATGTAAATATATCCATTACATACGTTGTTGATTTAAATATAAATATATCCATTATATACGTTGTTGATTTAAATATAAATATATCCATTATATACGTTGTTGATTTAAATATAAATATATACATTATATACGTTGTTGATTTAAATATAAATATATCCATTATATACGTTGTAGATTTAAATGTAAATATATCCATGATATACGTTGTAGATTTAAATATAAATATATCCATTATATACGTTGTGTATTTAAATGTAAATATATCCATTATATACGTTGTTGATTTAAATATAAATATATACATTATATACGTTGTGTATTTAAATGTAAATATATACATTATATACGTTGTAGATTTAAATTTAAATATATACATAATATACGTTATAGATTTAAATGTGAATATATACATTATATACGTTGTTGATTTAAATGTAAATATATACATTATATACGTTGTAGATTTAAATGTAAATATATCAATTATACACGTTGTTGATTTAAATGTAAATATATACATTATATATGTTGTTGATTTAAATGTAAATATATACATTATATAAGTTGTTGATTTAAATGTAAATATATACATTATATACGTTGTAGATTTAGATGTAAATATATCCATTATACACGTTGTTCATTTAAATGTAAATATATACATTATATAAGTTGTTGATTTAAATATAAATATATACATTATATATGTTGTAGATTTAAATGTAAATATATTCATTATATACGTTGTAGATTTAAATGTAAATATATCAATTATATACGTTGTTGATAAAATGTGAATATATACATTATATACGTTGTTGATTTAAATATAAATATATACATTATATACGTTGTTGATTTAAATATAAATATATACATTATATACGTTGTTGATTTAAATATAAATATATACATTACATACGTTGTTGATTTAAATGGAAATATATCCATTATATACGTTGTTGATTTAAATGTAAATATATACATTATATACGTTGTAGATTTAAATGTAAATATATCCATTATATACGTTGATTTAAATCTGAATATATACATTATATACGTTGTAGATTTAAATGGAAATATATCTATTATATACGTTGTTGATTTAAATGTAAATATATCCATTATATACGTTGTTGATTTAAATATAAATATATCCATTATATACGTTGTAGATTTAAATATAAATATATCCATAATATACGTTATAGATTTAAATGGTAATATATACATTATATACGTTGTTGATTTAAATATAAATATATACATTATATACGTTGTTGATTTAAATATAAATATATCCATTATATACGTTGTAGATTTAAATGTGAATATATCCATTACATACGTTGTTGATTTAAATGTAAATATATCCATTATATACGTTGTAGATTTAAATGTGAATATATCCACTATATACGTTGTTGATTTAAATGTGAATATATACATTATATACGTTATATAATAAAATGTGAATATATCCATTATATACATTGTTGATTTAAATATAAATATATACATTATATACGTTGTAGATTTAAATGTAAATATATACATTATAGACGTTGTAGATTTAAATATAAATATATACATTATATACGTTGTAGATTTAAATATTAATATATCCATTATATACGTTATAGATTTAAATGTGAATATATCCATTATATACGTTGTTGATTTAAATGTAAATATATACATTATATACGTTATAGATTTAAATGTGTATATGTCCATTATATACGTTGTTGATTTAAATGTGAATATATCCATTATATACGTTGTTGATTTAAATGTAAATATATACATTATATACGTAATATATTTAAATGTAAATATATACATTATATACGTTGTAGATTTAAATGTAAATATATACATTATATACGTTGTAGATTTAAATTTAAATAAAGGAGTTAAAATTTTTCTACCGTCTGTTTATATGCGTACAAAGATCACTATAAGAAACTCTGTCTGTTGGTTTGTCCGTCAACTGACATAGCACTTCCGTTGTTCTGCCACGCTTTCACCGTAGATTTAATGGACGCATCTAAATTTAGATGTATCCAAGTATTTCTATAAGAAGCTCTGTCCGTTGCATTTTTGTTGGTCTGTCCCACTTCAATTTAGAATGATATTTCTGTTGGTGTGTCACTCTTACGTCTGAAATAGTATTTTCGTGTATCTGTCATACGTAAGTTTAATATTGTCTATTCGTTGGTCTGTCACGTTCAAATTTGCGATAGACCTTTCTGTCATGTGTCATTCTTAAATTCAAAAGGATATTTTTATTGGTTTGGTGCTCGTAAGTTAGAAGTAGTATTTTCGTTGGTGGGTCACACTTAAAATTAGAATCGCGGTTTCGTTGAAGCAGGAGTCTTATCAATAGTCAACAAGACCGAACTATGAGAATTTGAACTTCTACTTTCTATAATTCTATTGTAGCCTCTTCAAAATTGACTAACGCTAGAAATATGCCAAAGAAAAAACAAATAAATGAAACAAAACAATTTTATAATTTTTCCAACAAATTCCTTGAATATCCTTGGTTTATTTTAGACAAGTCCATACATTTATATAATTGTGAAATATCATTTTCTTAAAAGTCTGAAATGTTTACATTTGAAATAGAATTTACGTCAGTCGGTTATGCTAGAGTTTGAAAAAGTATTTTTGTTTGTAACTCTGACATGCTACATCATGAAAGAGAATTTCCTTCAATATTTTACTATTCAGTGTGAAATACGATTACCTTTTGTCTGCTACATTTCTTTTAGTCTGTTATATTTCTCTTTGTCTGTTATATTTCTCTTAGTCTGTAATAGTTCTATAAGTCTGTTATAGTTCTGTTAGTCTGTTATCTTTCTGTTAGTCTGTTATAGTTCTGTTAGTCTTTTATATTTCTGTTAGTATGTTATATTTCTGTTAGTCTGTGATATTTCTGTTAGACTGTTATATTTATGTTAGTCTGTTATATTTCAGTTAGTCTGTAATATTTATGTTAGTGATTTAAAATTATGTTAGTATTCTATATATCTGATAGTCTGTTATATTTCTCTTAGTTTGTTATATTTCTGTTTGTTTGTTATCTTTTTTTTAGTCTGTGATATTTCTGTTAGTCTACTAAATTTCTGTTAGTCTGTTATATTTCTGTTGGTCTGTTAAATTTTTGTTAGTCTGTTATATAACTGTTTGTCTGTTATATTTCTGTAAGTCAGCTATAGTTCTGTTTGTATAATATATTTCTGTTATTCTGTTATATTTCTATTATCTGTTATAATTATGTTTTCGTGTTATATTTCCGTTTGACTGTAATAGTTCTGTTGATCTGTTATATTAATTAGTCTTTTATATTACTATTAGTCTTTTATGTTACTGTTAGTCTGTCATATTTCTGTTAGTCTGTTATATTTATGTTAGTCTGTTATATTTCTGTTAGTCTGTTATCTTTCTGTTAGTCTGTTATTTTTCTGTAAGTCCGTTATATTTCTGTTAGTCAGTTATTGTTCTATTAGTCTGTAATATTTTTGGTAGTCTGTTATATTTCTGTAAGTCTGTAATAGTTCTGTTATTCTATCATATAACTGTTTGTCTGTAATATTTCTGTTAGTCTGCTATAGTTCTGTTAGTCTGTTATATTTCTGTTAGTCTGTTATATTTCTGTAAGTCTGTTATATTTCTGTTAGTCTGCTATAGTTCTGTTTTACTGTTATAGTACTGGTACTTTGTAATATTTCTGTTAGTCCATTATATTTCTGTTAGTTTGTTATATTTATATTAGTCTGTCATATTTCCGTTAGTCTGTTATATTTCTGTAAGTCCGTTATATTTCTGTAAGTCTGTTATTGTTCTGTTAGTCTGTAATATTTCTGTTAGTCTGTTATATTTCTTTTAGTCTGTTATATTTTTGTTAGTCTATTATAGTTCTGTTAGTCTGTTATATTTCTGTTTGACTGTTATATTTCTGTTATTCTGTAATATTTCTGTTAGTCTGTTATATTTCTGTTACTCTGTTATATTTTTGTTAGTCTATTATAGGTCTGTTATTCTGTAATGTTTCTGTTAGTGTCTTATATTTATGTTAGTCTGTTACAGTTCTGTTTTACTGTTATAGTTCTGTTAGTCTGTAATATTTCCGTTTGTCTTTTATATTTCTGTTAGTCTGTTATAGTTCTGTTTAACTGTTATACTGTTAGCTTGTCATATTTCTGTTAGTCTGTTATATTTCTGTTAGTTTGTTATATTTCTGTTAGTCCGTTATATTTCTGTTAGTCTGCTATAGTTCTGTTTGACTTTTATAGTACTGTTAGTCTGTTATATTTCTGTTAGTCTGTAATAGTACTGTTAGTTTGTAATATTAATGTTAGTCTTTTATATTTCTGTTAGTCTGTTATAGTTCTGTATGTCTGTAATAGTTCTGTTAGTCTGTTATATTTCTGTTAGTCTGTAATATTTCTGTTAGTCTGTAATATTTTTGTTAGTCTGTTATATTTCTGTTAGTCTGTGATTTCTCTTTTAGTCTGTTATATTTCTGTTAGTCTTTTATATTTCTGTTTGTGTGTTATATTTCTGTTTGTCTTCTATATGTCTATTAATCTGTTATATTTCTCTTAGTCTGTTATATTTCTGTTAGTCTGCTATTTTTTCAGTTAGTCTGCTATATTTCTTGTTAGTCCGTTATATTTCTGTTAGTTAGGTATATTTCTGTTAGTCTGTTATATTTCTGTCAGTTTATTATATTTTGGTTGTCATTTTGGTTTCTGTTAGTCTGTTGTATCTCTGTTTGTCTGTTATATTTCTGTTCGTTAGTTATATTTCTGTTAGTATGTTATATTTTTGTTAGTCTATTATATTTTGGTAGTCTTTTTTGTTTCTGTTAGTCTGTAATATCTCTGTTGGTCTGTTATATTTCTGTTCGTTTGTTATATTTCTGTTTGTATGTTATATTTCCGTAAGTCTTCATTATTTCTGTTTGTCTTCTCTTGGTCTATTATATATCTTTTAATGTGTTATATTTCTGTATGTCTGCTATATTTCTATTAGTCTTTTATATTTCTGTTAGTCTGTTATATTTCCCTTAGTTTGTTTTATTTCTGTTAGTATGTGATATTTCTGTTAGTCTGTTATATTTCTGTTAGTCTGTGATATTTATGTTAGTCTGTTATATTTCTGTTAGTCTGTTATATTTCTGTTAGTCTGTGATTTCTTTTTTAGTCTGTTATATTTCTGTTAGTCTGTTATATTTCGTTTAGTCTGTTATATTTCTGTTAGTCTGTTATATTTCTGTTAGTCTGTTATATTTCTGTTAAACTGTGATATTTCTGTTAGTCTGTTATATTTCTGTTAGTCTGTGATATTTCTGTTAGTCTGTTATATTTCTGATAGTTTGTTATATTTCTCTTAGTTTGTCATATTTCTGTTAGTCTGTGATATTTCTGTTAGTCTGTTATATTTCTGTTAGTCTGTTATATTTCTGTTAGTCTTTGATATTTCGGTTAGTCTGTTATATTTCTGTTAGTCTGTTATATTTCTGTTAGTATGTTATATTTCTGTCAGTCTATTATATTTTGGTAGTCCTTTTTGTTTCTGTTAGTCTGTTATATCTCTGTTGGTCTGTTATATTTCTGTTCGTTTGTTATATGTCTGTTTGTATGTTATATTTCCGTAAGTCTGCATTATTTCTGTTTGTCTTCTATATTACTCTTAGTCTATTATATATCTTTTAATGTGTTATATTTCTGTATGTCTGCTATATTTCTATTAGTCTTTTATATTTCTGTTAGTCTGTTATATTTCCCTTAGTGTGTTATATTTCTGTTAGTCTGTTATATTTCTGTTAGTCTGTTATATTTCTGTTAGTCTGTTATATTTCTGTTAGTTTGTTATATAACTGTTTGTCTGTTATATTTCTGTTAGTCAGCTATATTCTGTTTGTATGATCTATTTCTGTTATTCTGTTATATTTATGTTTTCGTGTTATATTTCGGTTTCACTGTTATAGTTCTGTTGATCTGTAATATTTTATTAGTCTTTTATGTTACTGTTAGTCTGTCATATTTCTTTTAGTCTGTTATATTTATGTTAGTCTTTTATATTTCTGTTAGTCTGTTATCTTTCTGTTAGTCTGTTATAGTTCTGTTAGTCTGTTATATTTCTGTTGGTCTGTTATATTTCTGTAAGTCCGTTATATATCTGTTAGTCTGTAATATTTTTGGTAGTCTGATATATTTCTGTTAGTCTGTAATAGTTCTGTTATTCTGTCATATTTCTGTTATTCTGTTATATATCTGTTAGTTTGTTATAGTTCTGATAGTCGGTAATATTTCTGTTAGTCTGTTATAGTACTGTTAGTTTGTAATATTATTTCTGTTAGTATTTTATACTTCTGTTAGTCTGCTATATTTCGTTTAGTCTGCGATATTTTTCTTTGCATCTCTTTGATATGGATATTTATGTAAGTCTGTAATATTTATCTTAGTCTGTTATATTTCCGTTAGTCATCTATATATCTTGTAGAGGGTTATATTTCTGTTAATCTTTCATACATTTTTTAGTCTTTTATATTTCTCTTAGTTTGTTATATTTCTGGTTTTTTTTATATTCCTGTTAGTCTCTTATATTTTTGTCATGTATGTTATGTTTCCGTTAGTGTGTTTTATTTCTGTTTGTGTGCTATATTTCTGTAAGTCTATTATATTCCAGTTAGTCTGTTATATTTCCGTTCGTCTGCTATATTTCAGTTAGTCTGCTATATTAATGTTGGTTAGTTATATTTCTGTAAGTCTGTTTTATTTCTGTTTGTCTACTATATTTCTGTTAGTCTGTTATAGTTCTGTTTCTGTGTAATGTTTATGTTGGTCTCCTATGTTTATATTAGTCTGTTATATTGCTGTTTGTTATATGTCTATTATTCGGTTATATGTCTGTTAGTCTACTTTATTTCTGTTAGTCTACTTTATTTCCGTTTGTCTTTTTTTATTTCTGTTAGTTTGCTATATTTATATTAGTCTGTTATATGTTTGTTAGGCAGTTATATTTTTGTTAGTTTGCTTTTGACTGTTAGTCTGTTATATTTCTGTTAGTCTGTTATATTTCCGTTTGTCTGCTATGTCTGTTAGTCGGTGATATTTCTGTTAGTATGTTGTATTTCTGTTAGTCTGCTATATTTGTGTAAGTCTGTTATATTAATGTTAGTCTGTTATATTCCCGTTAGTCTTCTATATATTTCGTAGTCTTCTATATTTCTGTTAGTTTTTTGTATTTCTGTTAGTCTTTATTTTTTTTTAGTTGTTATATTTCTGTTAGTCTGTTATATTTTTTTAGTTGTTATTTTCGTGTTTGTCGGTTATATTTCTGTTAGTCCTTTATATTTCTGTTAGTCTGTTATATTTTCGTTAGTCCCGATATTAAGTTAAAATAGTTTTTTTTATGATTTACCCTAAAATGCTTTAATTTTATATTGGTTTGAAAAAAATGAGAAATGTTTCATACTGATAATATAAAGTAGTATGAATTTATTTTTAATATATTTATTGTATAAAAATAAATTATGTGCCAAATGGGCAACAAATTGCATTCCATTTTACATGTATAACAGAACACTATGATTTATGCATGTTAATAATTATAATGCACCAGTTAATCATAAAATAAGTTTTACTTAACATTATAATGACCAGATGTAAATTTTAGACTCTTGAAGACGACAGATGACACATCGATTACACTCGCCTGTGACATGGAAAGTACTGATCACGTATTTAGTGGGTTTGCTGATGCAACATAATACCAATACGGAAAATTTCCAACAGACTCGTTGCAGATTTGAAACAAGTTTCAGTTTGATACATTTTCGTTGAACATTATATTAAATAGGGTTAAGTTCAAAATACCATTTTCAGCGATGAACTCTCGGATAGGATCTTACATCTTAAGAATATCAACTTAAAACTAAGACAATAATTCGCAGTGCATGAGTTTATTTTTTCAAAGACGTTGGAGAGTTTGATCTAATACATTTTAGACATATGAAATTTACACTTAAGCTATACCTGGCACAACTTAGGTAGGTGTTGTTCAGACAAGTCGGGGATACGTTCGTGAAAATCATGCCTTAAAAGCTAGTTGTAGTTGGCGATTTCCTTACGAGAGCTCTACCCAAGAAGAGGAGCATATAGTCATGCACAACCCTTCAGTGCGGATGGAATAGTAAATGCCTTAAGCTGTAAAGCTGACAGTCGGCACTTCGAAACCATGCGCTATCATCTGTCACCTGCTGAATATTAGCGAAATATTAATGTAAACTCAATGTAAACATTGTCAAGTGCCGGAGAGCTCCACATGTTTTTACCCAATGAGTTATGCCTTAAAAGCTAGTGGCAGTTGGCGATTTCCTTACGAGAGCTCGACCTAAGAATTGGAGCATCTCCCCCTCTCTCTCTCTTTACATATATATATATATATATATATTTATATATATATATATATATATATATATATATATATATATATATATATATATGCGTGTGTGTGTCTGTGTGCGTGTGTATAGATAGATAGATAGATAGATAGATAGATAGATAGATAGATAGATGGATAGATAGATAGATGGATAGATAGATAGATAGATAGATAGACAGACAGACAGACAGATAGATAGACAGACAGATAGATAGATAGATAGATAGATAGACAGACAGACAGACAGACAGATAGATAGATAGATATAGATAGATAGATAGATAGATAGATAGATAGATAGATAGATAGATAGATAGATACTAGAAGCGTACGCATCTGAGGATGGGGAAGATTAGCTCCTCGCACATAACAGTTTTGTCCCACTTGTATATCCCCTTACAAAAAGTAAAATCAAGATAAAACTTTACTAAACCTTATGTCTATAATATATTTAAAAATATCAAAACTTCGAAGATTAAGAGGTCTTAAGAAGAAATTTAAATTCATCAAATCCGACTTAATTGGTTATACATGTCTATGAATCAAATTCAATGTCAATGTGAAATATTTAAATTTTCAAATGAACGTTAGTGGCCGTATTATTCTTTTTAAAAATCCATTAATATATTTCAAAGTAACTGAAATTCGGAAATATACATTAATTAATTAATTGACTAGTAGTTTAGAATCCATGAAAGAAGAACTACGACTACAATGTTATAAAGTAATTCATATTTCATTACATTTAACTATGGATCCCGTTCCCCAACTTTGAGTTTCTTCTGGCTATAGTCAGCATACACACGCGGAATTTGAAAAGGTCATATTCATTCAAAATCTATATTACATGTTTTCTCTTCTTCGTAATTTGCAATTCTTCTAACTTCAAATTATTCCATGTCACATGATACAATTAACAAATTTGTTACCTACTCCCGTATCAGGCGATAACTGAATCGTAACTGTCATCTGTATTTATCAACTTATTTTACACTTAAGCAAACTATTGCTTCAAGTTAATAAGTCACAAAAGAATACCCAGCCTTGCACGGGCTTATGATTTGACCCTTTTTTGTTGTTTTAGTTTTTTTAAATGTGTCAATTGTATAATTCAAAAGTCATTCCAGAATAGTAGAATTCATAAATAGTAGGTAGCTTGCACATTGATCTGTCACGCATATAACAGATGCTAGTGTGTTTAAGAGGTCATCAGCCTCATCTTTGTGCTAGCTGAGTAAGGACAATCTGTACTCCAAAATATAATGGCGGTCTGAACTAAGAAAATAACACAGGAAACAAGAACTTATCTCCCTTACTTCTGGTGTCCACTTTGCACGTTTTGTATCCGGTGTTTCATTTTCTTCTAGAGCTGTTAGAACCAATAGGCAATTGACTAAATCCCGGTAGTCTGAATAGGCTCTCTCGTGCAATTTTTGTTGAGGAGCCAACTGGCTAACTATAGTCTCTTGTTTTTTTTTGTTTTTTTTGTTTTTTTTTCAGTCGCTCTAAGTGTCTGCTCCGGCGAAAAAAAAATGAGCGCTCCGGCGAAGAAAAAAACATGAGCGCTCCGGCGAAGAAAAAAACATGAACGCTCCGTCGATCACTCAGGCCTCGTCTGCGGCAATGACCTAGGGTCAATCTTTGTTTAACGCCAACCAATAATCGTGACGCAAAGCTTTGTCACATCACACATAAACTGTAAAAGTACTTCTAATAATTATGCTATTGTACTATTTTTTTAATTCTACATTCAGTTTACTATACTATTTCAAGCTAATGTACAATATTTTATAGCTCAATTCATGGAAGATAGTGTATTATATGTTGTCTTCCCGTCTCAAACTTCAGATGTGACACAAGAAGTTGTCAGCCGAGTAGAGATCACAAAGTCTATCATTGACGAACGTCATCTCCTCTATGGACGGGAACCAACGGTGCAACGACTGAAGCAAAAGAGAAGCTTCCTCAGCAATGTCAAACCCCTAACAACATCTCAGGAAGAGATACAAATACAGCTGTGGACCAGACGGCTAGAGAATGCCCCCTATCCTACTGAAATTGGAATCTCAGTGGAAAACATTCAATATTATTGTTATATACTTTTTGTAAACATCGGCGTCCGAGTGGATTTATCAGCAAACGAATTGAACATAGGTTCCCGACGACGACACGGATGCATAGTGGTTTATACACGCCTGTACGTGAAAATATAACACCAGACGACTTGTGCTCGGCTACAAAATTCAATACAGCATGGAAAAATTATTGTGTATAGAATTTGACAAAGTTGTGAAAAGCAAGGGTGATGTGAACATTTACCGCATATATCATTAATATACAATCATTAAGCAACTTGACGTTTTTAACATAAAGAACTCTCTTGGTCGTATATGTTTTATCTAAGTACGTTTATTTCAGTAATAATTAGGGTTTAATTAACTTCATTTTCAGAAATAACGAAAGTTTTTGAATAATAACTGTTGTACAAGATCCCTTCGCAAGTAATAACGGTCATCGTATAGTTAATCGGCTGGCATGGCTTCAAGTGTTCTGTAACTTGCCGCGCACTGTCATGAACATGAACAACATAAATTAAGTTTCGTAAATATATTACTTTCTGCAAATTTTCAAAATTAAAATCACAGCTTTCCTCTCTTTCCTACAGCCCCTACCGAAGCCTAGATTTCTTACAAACCCTTTCCTTCCACCAACGCGTGCGCCGCGAATAAGTAAGAGACGAACCTTAACGGCCCTCTTCTCATCCATGTTTGCCAATTGATCACCTGTATCCCGGCGTGCCTATCCTGGCTTCTTCATATACAACTCCCGCTTTACATCTGTCATCGCGTATTTACTGGAGGGCCTTACGATATAAATCATATCTTTTCCTCTTTTAATTTCCGCGTAACTGTCTCTAATTTCTGTATCAGCAAATATCCTTAGAACCCCTAAAAAATAGCATCAATACAAAGCAGGGGTTGCGTAACAGAATTGCCGCTCCGTGGGGAAATATTTAGAATTCGATAAAGATAGAATGAATGTGATTCCAGTAAAAGTTTTTCGATATAATTTACTGAGTTTTATTCGATATGTTTATTTGGACTAGTACTGACTTAATGTATTAACTATAGTCTATTGAATATAAAACCCGGTTATAATATATATCACTGCTCTAAAGTATAATTAACACGTCGCACGAACACTATTGGGGGTTTTCAGTTGATACATGGGTTGTGGGGTGGAAACATTTCCACCAGCAGGACCAGTAATGTGCCTCTTTCCCTATGCTAGCCTGTGGGAGACCCCGAGCAGGGTACGTGAAGTCATGGCAGGCAGGTGATGGATGAAGGGTTGAGCAGCCTAATGGATTTAGAAACTGGTCAACCTTTCGTTTTGTGTTATGCAGATGATACTGATTTTTGAACAATGGCTAAGACTTCCTGCTCTGTAAGAGCACTGCCATAATAGAAGGTAATTGCAACCCACTATAGGTAACCTCTTTGCAAATAACATCGTGGTGAAACAAAATATTCAAATAGAAATTCCATGATAATTGATGCCTGCAAACAGACCTGATACCTGAAGAGGATATTTAAAATTATCCGCCCTTAAAAGAAGTTATACGGGCTTGTTACATACATTGGGATAATAGATAGGAAATCTTTAGCACATTCTGATTATAGGGTTGGTTTCTCAAGTAGTCAGACAGTTTTTTTAATTACAATTGGTTCGGTTCAGTCCTAGAAGGCCACTCTAGCAGGTAAATGTTATTCCTGAAGGTTGTATTCGATTTTAGAACAATTCATCTTTAAAAAGAAAAATCATTCTGGCATCCGTACAATATCATTTATTAAAATGGGTCTGAAATGTGAGAACGTACATAGAACAAAAAGATACAGATGAGTGATATTATGGTTATTTAGCTTGTATTTTTTTTCCGTTTTTCATTATAAGGAGACGAGTATAAGGAAAATAGAACGATGTCAAATGCTTTTTGTTATCTCAAAAGGCATTTGACACCGTTCTATTTTCCTTATACTGACCAACTCAGATAATTTCTACCATATCTTAAGATGTAACATAAACTGCAATCCTAAAGAGAACAATCGCTATGTGTGTTTGTGCATTTTAAACGTCGTTTCGTGCAGACACTATATTATTATAAACGCCTACTATAAAATAGTAGCCGGATATAGCGTTCTCACCAAAAGCTACATATAAAACTCTACATCGTCAACGACTGCAGCCAATTATTTGTGCGAGTTTCCAAAAATAAGGAATTTATTTTAATACAAATTCATTGATTTTTATATTCGCTCCGATTAACACTTTTATCTTTGCAGAATAAATCTAATTGGAGTAACCCAAAAATTAATATAAGCATAGAATTAATATAGGCAGGTAATATGGGTATTGATGCTTGTCGTTATTTCTCTCACAACATGAGTTTAGTATAAAATGTAATTACAATTATCTTTAGATATAAATTTCCTTAAAATTACTTTTGAATCCTCATAATACTTCATAATGAGATAATTAGAAAAAATTAATAGATAATGATAAATATATAATAACTTCTTTCGGAAGTTTGATCATGCCTGGGTAACTATAGACTGTGTTCGTTTGATAGGGCCTAACTCTCGTCTTAGTTTCGCATTAAATATACACTTATTACTTAAGTGAAGAAATATGAGCAATTAGTCTTGTCTTAGTTTTAATTTAAACGGTTTATAAATAAATACTAAACATCCTCCACATAAACACCGAAGTATAACAATCATAGTAACGCTTAAATGGATGGCTGAATATATATAGTTGGCTCCCAACTGTTGAACTTAAAAGAGATCAGCTCTGCACTTAGTTTCGTATTCAAATGACAAAAATTGATGTAACTTTAGGTCAGTCAAAAATTACCGTCAAAAGAATTCGATTTTTTATAAATAAATGACAGAATTTATTAACTATTTAAAGGAATATTACTCAATTCAAATTTTATAAATGTCTGCACAACTTTTAAGATGTACAAGCTATGAACTGAAAAATTCAAAGTGGCGTACTAGTGACTTTTCCCCCAAATGTGATTTTGCTCTTTTCTTTTTTTTTTATTTGTTCTAGCCACAATGACCAACAGTTTATTGTAGGATTTTTTAAGACATTTCAATCCAAGAACGTTTATTATTTGTTGATTTTTCTGATGATTTTGTAGTGTTGCAGAGACGACATTGACATAAAAATGTTGTTTTCCTCACAGCAAAAGATACGGACGGTAAAACTACATCTCACAGAAATTTATGTGTTTTGAAAATGTGATAAAATCAAAAATAAAAATAAGAATAAAATAAATTAAAAAACATGGTTATTGGAATATAAAATGAACCTGACTTATATATGCTCTGTTGTTACTGATTGACAATCATCGAGCTGAATTTTTTAAAGAGACTGCTAAGTCGAAGGCACTGATAGTATATGCTAATCAATCTATTGTCATAATATATATAAGTTATACACACACACACACACACATATATATATATATATATATATATATATATAAGAAAGAGTGAAAGAAGTAGGACACCGAGAGAGATTGCATAAGGAAAGAGATTAAGAACCTTTAGTCAACTGTCCGATTATTTAGCCACAGAGTAAGCCAGAAGTTCTTCCAATAAGTGTTAACTGATTTCTCAAATTTTTGTCTGCCAGTAAAATTCCACCGTATTTCGCGGTTGCGGTTTCCATGGAAACACGCGTATGTAATTTAAATGTTGAATATATTGAAAACCTAGCATCGCTTCTGCCAACATCATCCATCTTTAGCTGAATCTTGTGCCTTATAATTTCATTTATAACCGAACCTAGCTTCATTATAACGACTGAACACGATCAACATTAATATTCAAGCATTGTCTTCTTCTCCATTCTCTCAACCGCACCCTTTCCCCAATTTCTCCCAATAAAACTATATGCTGCCTGCATACCAGTCTCTTTATATATATATATATATATATATATATATATATATATATATATATATATATATATAAATATATATATATATATATATATTAGAAGAAAAGAAACCTCTCAAACTAAGAACAACACCGAGTTAAGAAAGCAGATTTTAGACAATCAAAGGGATTGATGTTCTTTTGTGATAGAGCTATATGATTAATAAGTGGTAATAAATGTAACTTAACTGAATGAATTACTATGGTTTAATGGAGTTACCGATTATCTTAAATGTACATTCTGACGTGCAGTAATCTAGTGAAAATTGAAAATGTAGCAGAATATTACGTTAAGTGCAATGTATTATTATTTATATATATATATATATATATAAAGTTTTTAAAAAGTTCAAAAGAAGTTTTAAAAAACAATCAAAATGAAAATATTTGTTTTTATTCTAATGAATAATATACGCATCTAACAAATGGTTTTTGAAAGCATTTTGCCTCTTTCCTTACGTTTTTAATTTCATTGATGATTTCAGAAAGAAACTTTCTAAAATGTATATATATATATATATATATATATATATATATATATATATACATGTGTGTGTGCGTATATATATATATATATATATATATATATATATATATATATATATATATATATATATATATATATATATATATTCCTGAGAATCTTCAGGCTAAAATGAAACGCAGAAGTCTCTGTGTAGCTTAATTGCCATATATATTTTCATAACTTACTACCTAGCTCCACATACTTATGGAGCACTGTTGGAGTAAATACTGAAAATCGATACATAAAAAAATGATATCTCTATATAAAATTGTTTGTGGATACATGAAATAATAACAATAATATATATATATATATATATATATATATATATATATATATACATACATATATATACACATATATATATATATATATATATATATATATATATATATATATATATATATATATATAAGGGATTACCAAACAGAAGAGTTCTGTTGTTTTTCAACAACACATGCATTAATATATATATATATATATATATATATATATATATTGGTACAGAAAAATGAGTACAACATTCGTACCGTCGGTATCAAGCACAGAAGAACTTGACCATCCGGCTCTCTTCAAGTTCTGTTATACAGGGTGGTGCAAAAGTACCGCATTGGTTTGTTTAGGTGATAGAAACTACAACATTTCAAGTAATTTACTAGGCTTTTCTGATAAATAATACATTTACTTGGTAGTTTTGTTGCAGTAGGTGTTAAAAATAATATCCTTTAAATGGGCACCATTTTCGGCCTCACAAAGACGGGCTCTAGTTAGGGCATTTTCCATTACAGTTCTTAGAATAACTGGCTCTAGTTTTTGGATTTCATGTCTGATATTGTTTTTAAGCTATTGAATCGTTGTAGGCTTGTTCACATATACCCTTTCCTTAAGATAACCCCAAAGGGAAAGGTCAGGGGCTGTTAAATCCGGTGAACGTGAAGGCCATTTAAAATCAGAAAATCTGCTAATTAAGCGCTCGCCAAACAATCGCCTTAAGAGCGCCATACTTTGTCGGGCAGTGTGGGCAGTAGCACCACATTTCTGTGTTGTCCTGAACAGTTGGCCTTAATTTTTTTTTAATCATTTGTTGATATCGCTGTGCAGTTATCGTCACCGCGACACCTTCTTCGTCTTCAAAGAAATATGGACCGATCACTCTTTCCGAGGTAACACCACACCATACGGTACATTTTAGTGGATGTACTTCACGTTTATGAACGGTTCTTGGATTTTCAATGGCCTATATTCTGCAGTTTTGCGTTCAGATGAAAATGGGCTTCGTCGCTTATTATCAGCTTATGGATGAATTCATTTTGTTCTCTGGCTAATTGCTGAATGTGAACAGCATAAGCTACGCGTGATTGCAAATCTGTGGGTTGTAATGCCTGTACCAATTGAATTTTGTATGGAAACGTATGCAATTCACGCAAAGTTCTTTGAAGTGACCTTCTGGACATTCCAATCTGAGTGGCTCGTCTTCGAGTTAAGGTGTCTGGATTTTCAGCAATGCTATCCTCAACGAGTGCTACATTTTCCGCTGTCCGTATTAAACGTGGTCTGCTAGATCGTGGAAGATCACTGACTGACCCCTGCTGCCGAAACAGGGCCACAAGACGATCAATTATGGTCTGACTGGGAGATTGTCTGATTATAATGCCGACGATAGGCTCTTTGGGTTAAGGTTATTCAACGATGGTTTCCGAAGTAAAATTCAATGGTTGTGGTTCGTTGTTCAGTGCTATATTATAAATTATCAATGTTTATATCTGTAATATTCTGAAGAATAAGGAGAAAATTTGATTAAATGTGAAAGTTGTTACTGATTCAAACTAATGC